>OX411745.1:28347001-28673493 GCA_948252205.1 Orthosia incerta | reverse complement strand
AGGGTAGGTGTAGGGTAGGTGTAGGGTAGGTGTAGGGTGGGTGTAGGGTAGGTGTAGGGTAGGTTATGTTTTTGGAACAAGTGTAGGGTAGGTGTAGGGTAGGTGTAGGGTAGGTGTAGGGTAGGTGTAGGGTAGGTGTAGGGTAGGTGTAGGGTAGGTGTAGGGTAGGTGTAGGGTAGGTGTAGGGTAGGTGTAGGGTAGGTGTAGGGTAGGTGTAGGGTAGGTGTAGGGTAGGTGTAGGGTAGGTGTAGGGTAGGTGTAGGGTAGGTGTAGGGTAGGTGTAGGGTAGGTGTAGGGTAGGTGTAGGGTAGGTGTAGGGTAGGTGTGTAGGGTAGGTGTAGGGTAGGTGTAGGGTAGGTGTAGGGTAGGTTATGTTTTTGGAACAAAGTGTAGGGTAGGTGTAGGGTAGGTGTAGGGTAGGTGTAGGGTAGGTGTAGGGTAGGTGTAGGGTAGGTGTAGGGTAGGTGTAGGGTAGGTGTAGGGTAGGTGTAGGGTAGGTGTAGGGTAGGTGTAGGGTAGTGTAGGGTAGGTGTAGGGTAGGTGTAGGGTAGGTGTAGGGTAGGTGTAGGGTAGGTGTAGGGTAGGTGTAGGGTAGGTGTAGGGTAGGTGTAGGGTAGGTGTAGGGTAGGTGTAGGGTAGGTGTAGGGTAGGTGTAGGGTAGGTGTAGGGTAGGTGTAGGGTAGGTGTAGGGTAGGTTATGTTTTTTGGAACAAAGTGTAGGGTAGGTGTAGGGTAGGTGTAGGGTAGGTGTAGGGTAGGTGTAGGGTAGGTGTAGGGTAGGTTATGTTTTTTGGAACAAAGTGTAGGGTAGGTGTAGGGTAGGTGTAGGGTAGGTGTAGGGTAGGTGTAGGGTAGGTGTAGGGTAGGTGTAGGGTAGGTGTAGGGTAGGTGTAGGGTAGGTGTAGGGTAGGTGTAGGGTAGGTGTAGGGTAGGTGTAGGGTAGGTGTAGGGTAGGTGTAGGGTAGGTTATGTTTTTTGGAACAAAGTGTAGGGTAGGTGTAGGGTAGGTGTAGGGTAGGTGTAGGGTAGGTGTAGGGTAGGTGTAGGGTAGGTGTAGGGTAGGTGTAGGGTAGGTGTAGGGTAGGTGTAGGGTAGGTGTAGGGTAGGTGTAGGGTAGGTGTAGGGTAGGTGTAGGGTAGGTGTAGGGTAGGTGTAGGGTAGGTGTAGGGTAGGTGTAGGGTAGGTGTAGGGTAGGTGTAGGGTAGGTGTAGGGTAGGTGTAGGGTAGGTGTAGGGTAGGTGTAGGGTAGGTGTAGGGTAGGTGTAGGGTAGGTGTAGGGTAGGTGTAGGGTAGGTGTAGGGTAGGTGTAGGGTAGGTGTAGGGTAGGTGTAGGGTAGGTGTAGGGTAGGTGTAGGGTAGGTGTAGGGTAGGTGTAGGGTAGGTGTAGGGTAGGTGTAGGGTAGGTGTAGGGTAGGTGTAGGGTAGGTGTAGGGTAGGTGTAGGGTAGGTGTAGGGTAGGTGTAGGGTAGGTGTAGGGTTGGTGTAGGGTAGGTGTAGGGTAGGTGTAGGGTAGGTGTAGGGTAGGTGTAGGGTAGGTGTAGGGTAGGTGTAGGGTAGGTGTAGGGTAGGTTATGTTTTTTGGAACAAAGTGTAGGGTAGGTGTAGGGTAGGTGTAGGGTAAGTGTAGGGTAGGTGTAGGGTAGGTGTAGGGTAGGTGTAGGGTAGGTGTAGGGTTGGTGTAGGGTAGGTGTAGGGTAGGTGTAGGGTAGGTGTAGGGTAGGTGTAGGGTAGGTGTTGGGTAGGTGTAGGGTAGGTGTAGGGTAGGTGTAGGGTAGGTGTAGGGTAGGTGTAGGGTAGGTGTAGGGTAGGTGTAGGGTAGGTGTAGGGTAGGTGTAGGGTAGGTGTAGGGTAGGTGTAGGGTAGGTGTAGGGTAGGTGTAGGGTAGGTTATGTTTTTTGGAACAAAGTGTAGGGTAGGTGTAGGGTAAGTGTAGGGTAGGTGTAGGGTAGGTGTAGGGTAGGTGTAGGGTAGGTGTAGGGTTGGTGTAGGGTGGGTGTAGGGTAGGTGTAGGGTAGGTGTAGGGTAGGTGTAGGGTAGGTGTTGGGTAGGTGTAGGGTAGGTGTAGGGTAGGTGTAGGGTAGGTGTAGGGTAGGTGTAGGGTAGGTGTAGGGTAGGTGTAGGGTAGGTGTAGGGTAGGTGTAGGGTAGGTGTAGGGTAGGTGTAGGGTAGGTGTAGGGTAGGTGTAGGGTAGGTGTAGGGTAGGTGTAGGGTAGGTGTAGGGTAGGTGTAGGGTAGGTGTAGGGTAGGTGTAGGGTAGGTGTAGGGTAGGTGTAGGGTAGGTGTAGGGTAGGTGTAGGGTAGGTGTAGGGTAGGTGTAGGGTAGGTGTAGGGTAGGTGTAGGGTAGGTGTAGGGTAGGTGTAGGGTAGGTGTAGGGTAGGTGTAGGGTAGGTGTAGGGTAGGTGTAGGGTAGGTGTAGGGTAGGTGTAGGGTAGGTGTAGGGTAGGTGTAGGGTAGGTGTAGGGTAGGTGTAGGGTAGGTGTAGGGTAGGTGTAGGGTAGGTGTAGGGTAGGTGTAGGGTAGGTGTAGGGTAGGTGTAGGGTAGGTGTAGGGTAGGTGTAGGGTAGGTGTAGGGTAGGTGTAGGGTAGGTGTAGGGTAGGTGTAGGGTAGGTGTAGGGTAGGTGTAGGGTAGGTGTAGGGACAACAACACGCGAGCTGCTTGCAGCTCGCGCACCAAGCAAATACTAGTTATTATATTATATAAAACTGCATTACCACTCACTGACTGATTGACATAATTGTTCTCCCAGATGGTGAAGGGGGAGGTGGGTATATTTTGACAGATTCGTAAACAAGTCACTCTCGCGAGTATGGGAAAAGTCCCAAACATCCCCTTTTCCTCCCCCCTCCTCCCCCCCTCTATCGTATCTCGGAAACTAAGGTACCGGTATTCTGTTTTTTTACGGATTCGTTTAGAGGAGGCTTGGAAAAGTAAAAACCATTTTTCAAAGTTGACCCCCTCGCCCCCCTTCTCCCCCCCTTTAAGCGGATCTCGAAAGTTGGAACATTTGGAACATTTCTTTTTTCAGATTCATATAGAGGGGCAATGCTATAGTCACAAACAAACCATTTTTCAAAGTTGACCCCCTTGCCCCCCTTCTCCCCCCTCCCCCCCCGTTTTGGCTAATCTTTTTTTTTTGTTTTTTTTACGGAATCGTTTAGAGGAGGCTAGGAAAAGTAAAAACCATTTATCAAAGTTGACCCCCTCGCCCCCCTTTTCCCCCCCTTTAAGCGGATCTCGGAAGTTGAGAGACTTGGAACATTTCTTTTTTCAGATTCATATAAAGGGGCAATGCTATAGTCACAAACAAACCATTTTACAAAGTTGCCCCCTTGCCCCCCATCTCCCCCCTCCCCCCCCCCCCGTTTTGGCGAATTTTTTTTACGGATTCAGCATAGGGATCCCGAGTGGAGCGAACCTACGAGACCGAGTGCAGCGCAGGGGGGAGGTGGCGAGCGAAGCGAGCCGGCGACCTCCGTAGCGTAACGAAGGTTGAGTGGGTGAAGTGAAACTCAGTGCCTGGCGACGACAAGCAAACATTAGGGTTATGTTTTTTGGAACAAAGTGTAGGGTAGGTGTAGGGTAGGTGTAGGGTAGGTGTAGGGTAGGTGTAGGGTAGGTGTAGGGTAGGTGTAGGGTAGGTGTAGGGTAGGTGTAGGGTAGGTGTAGGGTAGGTGTAGGGTAGGTGTAGGGTAGGTGTATGGTAGGTGTAGGGTAGGTGTAGGGTAGGTGTAGGGTAGGTGTAGGGTAGGTGTAGGGTAGGTGTAGGGTAGGTGTAGGGTAGGTGTAGGGTAGGTGTAGGGTAGGTGTAGGGTAGGTGTAGGGTAGGTTTAGGGTAGGTGTAGGGTAGGTGTAGGGTAGGTGTAGGGTAGGTGTAGGGTGGGCGTAGGGTAGGTGTAGGGTGGGTGTAGGGTAGGTGTAGGGTAGGTTATGTTTTTTGGAACAAAGTGTAGGGTAGGTGTAGGGTAGGTGTAGGGTAGGTGTAGGGTAGGTGTAGGGTAGGTGTAGGTAGGTGTAGGGTAGGTGTAGGGTAGGTGTAGGGTAGGTGTAGGGTAGGTGTAGGGTAGGTGTAGGGTAGGTGTAGGGTAGGTGTAGGGTAGGTGTAGGGTAGGTGTAGGGCAGGTGTAGGGTAGGTGTAGGGTAGGTGTAGGGTTGGTGTAGGGTAGGTGTAGGGTAGGTGTAGGGTAGGTGTAGGGTAGGTGTAGGGTAGGTGTTGGGTAGGTGTAGGGTAGGTGTAGGGTAGGTGTAGGGTAGGTGTAGGGTAGGTGTAGGGTAGGTGTAGGGTAGGTGTAGGGTAGGTGTAGGGTAGGTGTAGGGTAGGTGTAGGGTAGGTGTAGGGTAGGTGTAGGGTAGGTGTAGGGTAGGTTATGTTTTTTGGAACAAAGTGTAGGGTAGGTGTAGGGTAGGTGTAGGGTAGGTGTAGGGTAAGTGTAGGGTAGGTGTAGGGTAGGTGTAGGGTAGGTGTAGGGTAGGTGTAGGGTTGGTGTAGGGTAGGTGTAGGGTAGGTGTAGGGTAGGTGTAGGGTAGGTGTAGGGTAGGTGTTGGGTAGGTGTAGGGTAGGTGTAGGGTAGGTGTAGGGTAGGTGTAGGGTAGGTGTAGGGTAGGTGTAGGGTAGGTGTAGGGTAGGTGTAGGGTAGGTGTAGGGTAGGTGTAGGGTAGGTGTAGGGTAGGTGTAGGGTAGGTGTAGGGTAGGTGTAGGGTAGGTGTAGGGTAGGTGTAGGGTAGGTGTAGGGTAGGTGTAGGGTAGGTGTAGGGTAGGTGTAGGGTAGGTGTAGGGTAGGTGTAGGGTAGGTGTAGGGTAGGTGTAGGGTAGGTGTAGGGTAGGTGTAGGGTAGGTGTAGGGTAGGTGTAGGGTAGGTGTAGGGTAGGTGTAGGGTAGGTGTAGGGTAGGTGTAGGGTAGGTGTAGGGTAGGTTTAGGGTAGGTGTAGGGTAGGTGTAGGGTAGGTGTAGGGTAGGTGTAGGGTGGGCGTAGGGTAGGTGTAGGGTGGGTGTAGGGTAGGTGTAGGGTAGGTTATGTTTTTTGGAACAAAGTGTAGGGTAGGTGTAGGGTAGGTGTAGGGTAGGTGTAGGGTAGGTGTAGGTAGGTGTAGGGTAGGTGTAGGGTAGGTGTAGGGTAGGTGTAGGGTAGGTGTAGGGTAGGTGTAGGGTAGGTGTAGGGTAGGTGTAGGGTAGGTGTAGGGTGGGTGTAGGGTAGGTGTAGGGTAGGTTATGTTTTTTGGAACAAAGTGTAGGGTAGGTGTAGGGTAGGTGTAGGGTAGGTGTAGGGTAGGTGTAGGGTAGGTGTAGGGTAGGTGTAGGGTAGGTGTAGGGTAGGTGTAGGGTAGGTGTAGGGTAGGTGTAGGGTAGGTGTAGGGTAGGTGTAGGGTAGGTGTAGGGTAGGTGTAGGGTAGGTGTAGGGTAGGTGTAGGGTAGGTGTAGGGTAGGTGTAGGGTAGGTGTAGGGTAGGTGTAGGGTAGGTGTAGGGTAGGTGTAGGGTAGGTGTAGGGTAGGTGTAGGGTAGGTGTAGGGTAGGTGTAGGGTAGGTGTAGGGTAGGTTATGTTTTTTGGAACAAAGTGTAGGGTAGGTGTAGGGTAGGTGTAGGGTAGGTGTAGGGTAGGTGTAGGGTAGGTGTAGGGTAGGTGTAGGGTAGGTGTAGGGTAGGTGTAGGGTAGGTGTAGGGTAGGTGTAGGGTAGGTGTAGGGTAGGTGTAGGGTAGGTGTAGGGTAGGTGTAGGGTAGGTGTAGGGTAGGTGTAGGGTAGGTGTAGGGTAGGTGTAGGGTAGGTGTAGGGTAGGTGTAGGGTAGGTGTAGGGTAGGTGTAGGGTAGGTTATGTTTTTTGGAACAAAGTGTAGGGTAGGTGTAGGGTAGGTGTAGGGTAGGTGTAGGGTAGGTGTAGGGTAGGTGTAGGGTAGGTTATGTTTTTTGGAACAAAGTGTAGGGTAGGTGTAGGGTAGGTGTAGGGTAGGTGTAGGGTAGGTGTAGGGTAGGTGTAGGGTAGGTGTAGGGTAGGTGTAGGGTAGGTGTAGGGTAGGTGTAGGGTAGGTGTAGGGTAGGTGTAGGGTAGGTGTAGGGTAGGTGTAGGGTAGGTGTAGGGTAGGTTATGTTTTTTGGAACAAAGTGTAGGGTAGGTGTAGGGTAGGTGTAGGGTAGGTGTAGGGTAGGTGTAGGGTAGGTGTAGGGTAGGTGTAGGGTAGGTGTAGGGTAGGTGTAGGGTAGGTGTAGGGTAGGTGTAGGGTAGGTGTAGGGTAGGTGTAGGGTAGGTGTAGGGTAGGTGTAGGGTAGGTGTAGGGTAGGTGTAGGGTAGGTGTAGGGTAGGTGTAGGGTAGGTGTAGGGTAGGTGTAGGGTAGGTGTAGGGTAGGTGTAGGGTAGGTGTAGGGTAGGTGTAGGGTAGGTGTAGGGTAGGTGTAGGGTAGGTGTAGGGTAGGTGTAGGGTAGGTGTAGGGTAGGTGTAGGGTAGGTGTAGGGTAGGTGTAGGGTAGGTTATGTTTTTTGGAACAAAGTGTAGGGTAGGTGTAGGGTAGGTGTAGGGTAGGTGTAGGGTAGGTGTAGGGTAGGTGTAGGGTAGGTTATGTTTTTTGGAACAAAGTGTAGGGTAGGTGTAGGGTAGGTGTAGGGTAGGTGTAGGGTAGGTGTAGGGTAGGTGTAGGGTAGGTGTAGGGTAGGTGTAGGGTAGGTGTAGGGTAGGTGTAGGGTAGGTGTAGGGTAGGTGTAGGGTAGGTGTAGGGTAGGTGTAGGGTAGGTTATGTTTTTTGGAACAAAGTGTAGGGTAGGTGTAGGGTAGGTGTAGGGTAGGTGTAGGGTAGGTGTAGGGTAGGTGTAGGGTAGGTGTAGGGTAGGTGTAGGGTAGGTGTAGGGTAGGTGTAGGGTAGGTGTAGGGTAGGTGTAGGGTAGGTGTAGGGTAGGTGTAGGGTAGGTGTAGGGTAGGTGTAGGGTAGGTGTAGGGTAGGTGTAGGGTAGGTGTAGGGTAGGTGTAGGGTAGGTGTAGGGTAGGTGTAGGGTAGGTGTAGGGTAGGTGTAGGGTAGGTGTAGGGTAGGTGTAGGGTAGGTGTAGGGTAGGTGTAGGGTAGGTGTAGGGTAGGTGTAGGGTAGGTGTAGGGTAGGTGTAGGGTAGGTGTAGGGTAGGTGTAGGGTAGGTGTAGGGTAGGTGTAGGGTAGGTGTAGGGTAGGTGTAGGGTAGGTGTAGGGTAGGTGTAGGGTAGGTGTAGGGTAGGTGTAGGGTAGGTGTAGGGTTGGTGTAGGGTAGGTGTAGGGTAGGTGTAGGGTAGGTGTAGGGTAGGTGTAGGGTAGGTGTAGGGTAGGTGTAGGGTAGGTGTAGGGTAGGTTATGTTTTTTGGAACAAAGTGTAGGGTAGGTGTAGGGTAGGTGTAGGGTAAGTGTAGGGTAGGTGTAGGGTAGGTGTAGGGTAGGTGTAGGGTAGGTGTAGGGTTGGTGTAGGGTAGGTGTAGGGTAGGTGTAGGGTAGGTGTAGGGTAGGTGTAGGGTAGGTGTTGGGTAGGTGTAGGGTAGGTGTAGGGTAGGTGTAGGGTAGGTGTAGGGTAGGTGTAGGGTAGGTGTAGGGTAGGTGTAGGGTAGGTGTAGGGTAGGTGTAGGGTAGGTGTAGGGTAGGTGTAGGGTAGGTGTAGGGTAGGTGTAGGGTAGGTTATGTTTTTTGGAACAAAGTGTAGGGTAGGTGTAGGGTAAGTGTAGGGTAGGTGTAGGGTAGGTGTAGGGTAGGTGTAGGGTAGGTGTAGGGTTGGTGTAGGGTAGGTGTAGGGTAGGTGTAGGGTAGGTGTAGGGTAGGTGTAGGGTAGGTGTTGGGTAGGTGTAGGGTAGGTGTAGGGTAGGTGTAGGGTAGGTGTAGGGTAGGTGTAGGGTAGGTGTAGGGTAGGTGTAGGGTAGGTGTAGGGTAGGTGTAGGGTAGGTGTAGGGTAGGTGTAGGGTAGGTGTAGGGTAGGTGTAGGGTAGGTGTAGGGTAGGTGTAGGGTAGGTGTAGGGTAGGTGTAGGGTAGGTGTAGGGTAGGTGTAGGGTAGGTGTAGGGTAGGTGTAGGGTAGGTGTAGGGTAGGTGTAGGGTAGGTGTAGGGTAGGTGTAGGGTAGGTGTAGGGTAGGTGTAGGGTAGGTGTAGGGTAGGTGTAGGGTAGGTGTAGGGTAGGTGTAGGGTAGGTGTAGGGTAGGTGTAGGGTAGGTGTAGGGTAGGTGTAGGGTAGGTGTAGGGTAGGTGTAGGGTAGGTGTAGGGTAGGTGTAGGGTAGGTGTAGGGTAGGTGTAGGGTAGGTGTAGGGTAGGTGTAGGGTAGGTGTAGGGTAGGTGTAGGGTAGGTGTAGGGTAGGTGTAGGGTAGGTGTAGGGTAGGTGTAGGGTAGGTGTAGGGTAGGTGTAGGGTAGGTGTAGGGACAACAACACGCGAGCTGCTTGCAGCTCGCGCACCAAGCAAATACTAGTTATTATACTATATAAAACTGCATTACCACTGACTCACTCACTCACTCACTCATTGACATAATTGTTCTCCCAGATGGTGGAGGGGAAGGTGGGTATATTTTGACAGATTCGTAAACAAGTAACTCTCGCGAGCATGGGAAAAGTCCCAAACCTCCCCTTTTCCTCCCCCCTCCTCCCCCCCTCTATCGTATCTCGGAAACTAAGGTACCCGTATTTTTTGTTTTTTACGGATTCGTTTAGATGAGGCTCGGAAAAGTAAAGACCATTTTTCAAAGTTGACCCCCTCGCCCCCCTTCTCCCCCCCTTTAAGCGGATCTCGGAAGTTGAGAGACTTGGAACATTTCTTATTTCAGATTCATATAAAGGGGCAATGCTTTAGTCGGAATCATTTTTCAAAGTTGACCCCCTTGCCCCCCCTTCTCCCCCCCCCCGTTTTGGCGAATCTTTTTTTCGTGTTTTTTTACGGATTCGTTTAGAGGAGGCTCGGAAAAGTAAAAACCATTTTTCAAAGTCGACCCCCTCGCCCCCCTTCTCCCCCCCTTTAAGCGGATCTCGGCAGTTGAGAGACTTGGAACATTTCTTTTTTCAGATTCATATAAAGGGGCAATGCTTTAGTCACAAACAAACCATTTTTCAAAGTTGACCCCTTGCCCCCCTTCTCCCCCCTCCCCCCTCCCCCCCGTTTTGGCGAATCTTTTTTTTTTGTTTTTTTTACGGATTCGTTTAGAGGAGGCTCGGAAAAGTAAAAACAATTATTCAAAGTTAACCCCCTTGCCCCCCTTCTCCCCCCCACCCCCGTTTTGGCGAATCTTTTTTGTTTCAGATTCATATAAAGGGGCAATGCTTTAGTCGGAATCATTTTTCAAAGTTGACCCCCGTGCCCCCCTTCACCCCCCCCGTTTTGGTGAATCTTTTTTTTTTTCAGATTCTTAAAAAGGGGCAATGCTTTAGTCGGAATCATTTTTCAAAACTCCCCACTCTCCCACACTTCACCCCTCCTCTCCCCAACCTCCCCTACCTAATATCGGTCGTCGAAACATGTCCGGTGGGAGTGGACCAGGCAGCGTAGGGATCCCGGGTGGAGCGAACCTGCGAGACCGAGTGCAGCGCAGGGGGGAGGTGGCGAGCGAAGCGAGCCGGCGACCTCCGTAGCGTAACGAAGGTTGAGTGGGTGATGAATCGAAACTCAGTGCCTGGCGACGACAAGCAAACATTAGGGTTATGTTTTTTGGAACAAAGTTCCTTATCGCGCGCGTTGCGAAAGGGGCCAAGGGCAGCTTGCACAACGATCCTTAAACGTATTTAAGGACCCCATAATTGCATTTAAGCAACTGAACACGATTAGCGTCTTGCTCAACGTAAAAAAAGTCACTTAACACCAATGAGGTAGGAAAACTATGGAGACGGCATATTCTACTATATGAAGAATAGTTATACAAATATCTATAATATCGACACACGCATGTCAAAAAGCGTTTTGTCTCTTTTTAACTAACCAAGAGCTGCATATGAAAAGAGAGACATCTATATGTTTGTCAAGGACTAAACTTGGTAATACTTTTGAGTGACGTCAAAATCATGTTTATGCGTGACCGGTCGCCATGTTGATTGCCGAGTAAAATTGGTAGTTGTGTGCCGTATATGTACGTTTATCTGTGTAGTTGTGCTGTCAAACAGTTGCAACAGTAATTTTACTACAAGAAATAGAGACACAGCAGGTAAAAATACGAACATGCTATTCCTGGAATACTTAACTATACCTAATCTGTAGTTTTCACTTTAGAAACCTCCTAACAAGTGAACTTATTTGTTTTAGGGTGACTGCTGTGACTCCTATAAATCAACTACTTTGTACGTTGCGATTTTATGCTACTGTGTGGTGACATGATTGGAGTTCACAAGTCTACTGCTTGCAGAATTGTGCACCGTGTCACCCACGCTATTGCAAGTCTGGGTCGCAAATATATATAATTCCCCAGTTCTGTAGAACAACAGAAAGAAATTACTATCAAATTTCATAATATCGCGAAATTCCCTAGAGTACATGGAGCCGTAGACTGTACACATGTAAGGATTATATCTCCTGGGGGTGAAAATGCAGAAATATTCAGAAATAGGAAAGGATATTTTTCAATAAACACCCAATGTGTGGCCGCAGCAAACCTAAAATTTTTAGATGTGGTGGCAAGATGGCATGGTTCTGCTCACGATTCAAATATGTGGGATATTGTTCAGGGCAAACATCCTAATAAGCATTGGCTTATGTTTAACTTACCACCAGATATAGTAATATATAACAGACAAAAATAGTAAATGATCACCAAAATTAAACCCGCATCTTATTGTAAAATTATAACCAAAGTTTTAACATCTCGCTATCCTGTTTAGGCAAAATGACTCCAAATAAATCATTGTTAACCCAAAAGTATAATATAGTAGGTAATGATCACCAAAAGTAGTAAATGATCACCAAAATTAAACCAATGACCAAAAAGATTATAAAATTTCTGGGAGCAACTTGGAAGTAGCGCTCGCCGGCCGCTGCCGCGGCACCGCTCGCTTGCTCGCTCGGCTCGCGCGCGGTTGGTCACAGTTCTAACCTAACCTAACCTATTTTACAACATTAAATAGCGCAATAATTTGCTATTAAAATTTGGTGATCAATTTACTAAATTTGGTGATCAATTTACTAAATTTGGGTTTCATAGTACAATTTTAGGTAATAGAGGTTATGGTCACAAAGTAATTTTAGGTGGTCATTATATTTATCCCCATAAGCATTTATTAGGAGTGGATATGCCCAAAATAAATATATGATGACTCCGCTTCCCAAGCCCAAGCACTCAGGGAGAAAATCTTTACCAAGAGTCTCAAGTTAAGACGAGGAATGTAGTGGAAAGAGCTTTTGGAATCTGGAAGTGAAATAAAGATAATAAGCATCCGAAAGCATACAATACTAATTAAATAACAGGGGCTGGTCACTGCCATACATGACCAGATTTCAGTAAAAACTTTTAGAAAATCGCCATCTGTTATCGTCTGCGCAAAATATTTAGTACGTTTAATTGACAGTAGATGGTGCTTTCATCAAACATTCAATTTCGAACAAAATATATCACAATAATAATTTAAATTAAAAAGAAATATTATGTAGGGTGATGTGTACAGCAGTCAATATTTTTATTTAATAAAAAGATAATATAATTTAATGATCAGAGCTTGTTCTTTGTTCTATAATTATTTTTTTTGTCGGGCAATAACGGTGCTAACACTGTCAAATCAAGAAATTTGAATTTTCACAATGGCGAGTACCTACAATTTGCACTGACTTATAAACCTATGGACTTGCCATACCTACGAAATTAGCGTGATACCTACATAAATCGGGAACTTAAGATGGCTGCCCATTGGCCAATGAGGTAGGCCATTTGCAACTGTTTGACAGCACAACTACACAGATAAACGTACATAAACAGCACACAACTACCAATTTTACTCGGTAATCAACATGGCGACCGGCCACGCATAGACATGATTTTGACGTCACACAAAAGTGTTACCAAGTTTAGTCCTTGACAAACATTTAGATGTCTCTCTTTTCATATGTAGTTCTTGGTTAGTTAAAAAGAGACAAAACGCTTTTTGACATGCGTGTGTCGATTTGATAGATATGTGTATAACTATTCTTCATATAGTAGAATAGGCCGTCTCCATAGATTTTCCTTCCTCATTGACAATTTGCGCGTACGCTGTTTTGTAGTTTTTGTCCATTTTATGTGTTTTCTGCTGTTGACTTACGTTGATTTCAGTTTTTACTCATCCGCTGTGAAGTTTTTTCTGTGAATTAGTGAGTGAGTTGAGCTTTGCTCCTCCGTTTCATGTGTTCAACTAACTTGCGAAAAGACGCTATTATTTAGTATTATTTGCGATATAGACGCTTTATTTTTGTGATATTTGCGACATTGACGCTGTTATTGTGTTATTTGCGATTATAGACGCGTGTTTGTGTGCTTAAAATCATGCCAAGGCGGTGCGAATTGGGATGTTCACACAACCCGGGTAAGTGCTTTCTTTCCATTGAGATCATAGCTATTTCCTACCCACATTATAAATTTCGTGGATAAGAAACACTTACGATTATCATTTTAATCAATAAAATGAAATAAAATTAGACAAGCTTTCAAATGAAAAGGACGGGCGATGTAGGGCACCCAAAATATATTTTTGTTTAGGTTTGTGTATCCTCGTCTGGGTCAACATATCATACATACTCATACATACATACTTCATGTATTTGTATTTTATTTTTCAGGTGTTACACACCATCAATTTCCACACCCAGCAAAGAACCGTGAAGTATTCAAAGCCTGGGTTAACATTGTTGGTGGGAAACTGGAGACTGCAGATGACATCAAATTTTACAGAAAGAGAGTCATCTGTGACATACATTTTGCCAACCAGTATAAGAATCGCAACAACCAATTAAATACATTAGCTGTTCCTACTCTACATCTTCATGGTAAGATTTATTATTTATTGTCCTACTAGCTGACCAAAGATCCTAAATCCTTGAACTAGATTGCAGCGCCACCTACCGAGTCCAAATTTCAGTTTAGAAGGTGATTTTACTATAGTTTATCTGTTGATTAATAGTTAATTATGTTTCATAGACCTTATAATAATTGCACACTCCTAAAACCCATTATTCTACATTACATCATCGTGCCTGTCTCCGAAGGGTTAGGCAGGAATTCACCTAATGGATTACCATTTTGCCAGTTATGTTTAAATTGCATCCATTTCATAGGGATTCCCATCAACCGGGCACAAATTCAGACCAATTTTTCAGTCATTTTAGCATAACAGACAAAGTTATCTTTGATTTATACCTACTGTCCGAAATAACCTTATAATAAAATTAAATAATTTGTTTTTACTGTTTCCAGGCATTCCAACACAAGTTGCTTATTTGCCTCCTATAATACCAACTGATCTGCCTATGCCTGAACATATATCGAATCTGCCTTCTACATCAAAGCAATTAGTCACTGGTGAGTAAATGCTGAGCTACCTATATTTTCAAATTATGTTTTACTAGCTGCTGCCTGTGGTTTTGCCAATGTGGGTCCACGTGGGAAAATCCGTGGGCAACAGTTAGTTTTCTCCTTTTCAAAAATAAAAGTAAGTTACTGCTGATATCATCAGCTACGTTATGAAGCTAATTAAACCAATTGATGTATACCTTCTGTCCGTAATAAACTTGTAATAATATATATTTTCTTTTTTTTTCCAGACTTTCCAACACAAGCTGCTATATTACTAACTGAACTTCCTATGCCTGAACTTATTTGGAATCTGCCTTCTACTTCAAAGCAAATAGTCACTGGTGCGTAAATTCTTGGCTTACTACATTTTCAAATTAAGTTTAACTCCATTGTGTTCAGTAGCCGTTTCGGTCAATAGCCGGAATAATCAGACGGACAGACAATAAATTTATCATCATCTGCCTAGCCTTTTTCCCAACTATATTGGGGTCGGCTTCCAGTCTTACCGGATTCAGCTAAGTACCAGTGTTTTACATGGAGCGACTGCCTATCTGACCTCCACAACCCAGTAACTGGGTAACACGGTACCCCTTGGCAAGACTGGAGTCAGATGTCAAGCTTCTGACTTGACTGTCAAAGATCTTCAAATGACAGCCGGGACCAACGGCTTAACGTGCTTTATGTATGTTGAAATGGTCACCCATCCACGGACCGACCTCGTCAAGCGTTGCTTAACCTTGATGATCGACCCGTGCGGCTGTTATTATTTAGCCACGAGCTCCTCGGACAGACAATAAATTATTTTTTTATAATATATTATTTTTCATTACAAGTACCGTATATGACTATATAAATAAATAATAGCTGTTATTTTTTCATAACAAACAGACTTCGTTTTGATTTATTTGTAAAGATAATTTAGTTAAATAATCCTCGAGTAATTTACACTAATAAAGTTTACTAATTACCTCACTGACACAAGGTTAATTATTTTTATTTCATTTTCAGCAGTGCCGCCCAATGCTGGTGTTATAGCAGCAGAACATAATTATTGCAGTAACAATGGTAGACAACAAAGACAGAAACTTAAAGGAGACAAAAGTGAGTACCAATGTAGTTTATTCCATAAGCTATATAAAAGAAATGGATAAATAAATTCAAAAAACATATAAATGATAATCGGATACCATCTTTAGGTGCATCTAAATTACACCCGTGCAAAAAAATACACGTATGTAAAGTAGGTACTATAAAGTTAAAGATTAAATTATTTTTTTCAGAAAAGCTGACATCTACTTTTTTGCTGGAGAATCAATTAAAGATTTCAAGATTCCAGGTGAAGAACTTGAAAATCGAAATTGCACGATTACGTAAGCGAAGTATAAGTTTGAAAGCAAGATTAGCCAGCGCTGATAGAATTAGCAAACAAAATTGTTTCAAAAAAATTACGAGACATATGACGACAGCTGCAAAAATATTTACGAATATGCAGTACACTCAAACCCACAAGAGAGCTCGTGGCCGGAGATTCACTTTGAAGGAAAAAGTTTTGTCTCTCTCAATGTACAAAAGAGTCCCAAAAGTTATGCTCTTTTATATAAATATTTTACTTTGCCCTCTACCAAGTCTTTGAAAAGGCTTCTAGCAAAAGTCGAAATAGAGTCAGGGTTGAATAAGTCTTTATTTATAAAAAAATGAGAGAGACTGTGAAAGATTTAAGTCCAGAAGATCGCCTCTGCTGCTTAATTTTTGACGAGATGTCAATTTCGCCGCAGATCCATTATGATGGAGCAAAAGATAAATTGAAAGGATTTGCTTGGCGTAGTAAAAAAATTGCTGACCATGTTTTAGTTTACATGGTCAAAGGTTTAAAAAGAAAATTTAAGCAGCCTGTTGCATACTACTTTACGAATTCTATAAACAAAATTGAATTAAAAGCCTTGACTTTAAAGGTCATTAAATATGTACAGGGTACAGGGCTTAATATTTTGTGCACAGTATGTGATCAAAGCACTGTAAATGTGAGTGTGATAAATGAAATCGTTGAAGATACACGAAAAAAAATCATAATAGAAAAAAGGGAATGGAGACACGAAATTATGGAAGTAGGGAAATCGTAAAATTATTCCACTATTTGATGTCCCTCATTTATTGAAAGGAGTAAGAAACAATCTGCTTACCAAAGAAATGAAATATTTCGACTTTGACGAAAAGGTCGAAAAGACAGTTAAATGGGAATATTATCAGAAAATTTATGAAGGGGACAAATTGTACGGAGAGTTACAAATATGTCACAATTTGACTGACGAACATATTTATGTTGAAAAGATATATAGATATGTGTATAACTATTCTTCATATAGTAGAATAGGCCGTCTCCATAGATTTTCCTTCCTCATTGACAATTTGCGCGTACGCTGTTTTGTAGTTTTTGTCCATTTTATGTGTTTTCTGCTGTTGACTTACGTTGATTTCAGTTTTTACTCATCCGCTGTGAAGTTTTTTCTGTGAATTAGTGAGTGAGTTGAGCTTTGCTCCTCCGTTTCATGTGTTCAACTAACTTGCGAAAAGACGCTATTATTTAGTATTATTTGCGATATAGACGCTTTATTTTTGTGATATTTGCGACATTGACGCTGTTATTGTGTTATTTGCGATTATAGACGCGTGTTTGTGTGCTTAAAATCATGCCAAGGCGGTGCGAATTGGGATGTTCACACAACCCGGGTAAGTGCTTTCTTTCCATTGAGATCATAGCTATTTCCTACCCACATTATAAATTTCGTGGATAAGAAACACTTACGATTATCATTTTAATCAATAAAATGAAATAAAATTAGACAAGCTTTCAAATGAAAAGGACGGGCGATGTAGGGCACCCAAAATATATTTTTGTTTAGGTTTGTGTATCCTCGTCTGGGTCAACATATCATACATACTCATACATACATACTTCATGTATTTGTATTTTATTTTTCAGGTGTTACACACCATCAATTTCCACACCCAGCAAAGAACCGTGAAGTATTCAAAGCCTGGGTTAACATTGTTGGTGGGAAACTGGAGACTGCAGATGACATCAAATTTTACAGAAAGAGAGTCATCTGTGACATACATTTTGCCAACCAGTATAAGAATCGCAACAACCAATTAAATACATTAGCTGTTCCTACTCTACATCTTCATGGTAAGATTTATTATTTATTGTCCTACTAGCTGACCAAAGATCCTAAATCCTTGAACTAGATTGCAGCGCCACCTACCGAGTCCAAATTTCAGTTTAGAAGGTGATTTTACTATAGTTTATCTGTTGATTAATAGTTAATTATGTTTCATAGACCTTATAATAATTGCACACTCCTAAAACCCATTATTCTACATTACATCATCGTGCCTGTCTCCGAAGGGTTAGGCAGGAATTCACCTAATGGATTACCATTTTGCCAGTTATGTTTAAATTGCATCCATTTCATAGGGATTCCCATCAACCGGGCACAAATTCAGACCAATTTTTCAGTCATTTTAGCATAACAGACAAAGTTATCTTTGATTTATACCTACTGTCCGAAATAACCTTATAATAAAATTAAATAATTTGTTTTTACTGTTTCCAGGCATTCCAACACAAGTTGCTTATTTGCCTCCTATAATACCAACTGATCTGCCTATGCCTGAACATATATCGAATCTGCCTTCTACATCAAAGCAATTAGTCACTGGTGAGTAAATGCTGAGCTACCTATATTTTCAAATTATGTTTTACTAGCTGCTGCCTGTGGTTTTGCCAATGTGGGTCCACGTGGGAAAATCCGTGGGCAACAGTTAGTTTTCTCCTTTTCAAAAATAAAAGTAAGTTACTGCTGATATCATCAGCTACGTTATGAAGCTAATTAAACCAATTGATGTATACCTTCTGTCCGTAATAAACTTGTAATAATATATATTTTCTTTTTTTTTCCAGACTTTCCAACACAAGCTGCTATATTACTAACTGAACTTCCTATGCCTGAACTTATTTGGAATCTGCCTTCTACTTCAAAGCAAATAGTCACTGGTGCGTAAATTCTTGGCTTACTACATTTTCAAATTAAGTTTAACTCCATTGTGTTCAGTAGCCGTTTCGGTCAATAGCCGGAATAATCAGACGGACAGACAATAAATTTATCATCATCTGCCTAGCCTTTTTCCCAACTATATTGGGGTCGGCTTCCAGTCTTACCGGATTCAGCTAAGTACCAGTGTTTTACATGGAGCGACTGCCTATCTGACCTCCACAACCCAGTAACTGGGTAACACGGTACCCCTTGGCAAGACTGGAGTCAGATGTCAAGCTTCTGACTTGACTGTCAAAGATCTTCAAATGACAGCCGGGACCAACGGCTTAACGTGCTTTATGTATGTTGAAATGGTCACCCATCCACGGACCGACCTCGTCAAGCGTTGCTTAACCTTGATGATCGACCCGTGCGGCTGTTATTATTTAGCCACGAGCTCCTCGGACAGACAATAAATTATTTTTTTATAATATATTATTTTTCATTACAAGTACCGTATATGACTATATAAATAAATAATAGCTGTTATTTTTTCATAACAAACAGACTTCGTTTTGATTTATTTGTAAAGATAATTTAGTTAAATAATCCTCGAGTAATTTACACTAATAAAGTTTACTAATTACCTCACTGACACAAGGTTAATTATTTTTATTTCATTTTCAGCAGTGCCGCCCAATGCTGGTGTTATAGCAGCAGAACATAATTATTGCAGTAACAATGGTAGACAACAAAGACAGAAACTTAAAGGAGACAAAAGTGAGTACCAATGTAGTTTATTCCATAAGCTATATAAAAGAAATGGATAAATAAATTCAAAAAACATATAAATGATAATCGGATACCATCTTTAGGTGCATCTAAATTACACCCGTGCAAAAAAATACACGTATGTAAAGTAGGTACTATAAAGTTAAAGATTAAATTATTTTTTTCAGAAAAGCTGACATCTACTTTTTTGCTGGAGAATCAATTAAAGATTTCAAGATTCCAGGTGAAGAACTTGAAAATCGAAATTGCACGATTACGTAAGCGAAGTATAAGTTTGAAAGCAAGATTAGCCAGCGCTGATAGAATTAGCAAACAAAATTGTTTCAAAAAAATTACGAGACATATGACGACAGCTGCAAAAATATTTACGAATATGCAGTACACTCAAACCCACAAGAGAGCTCGTGGCCGGAGATTCACTTTGAAGGAAAAAGTTTTGTCTCTCTCAATGTACAAAAGAGTCCCAAAAGTTATGCTCTTTTATATAAATATTTTACTTTGCCCTCTACCAAGTCTTTGAAAAGGCTTCTAGCAAAAGTCGAAATAGAGTCAGGGTTGAATAAGTCTTTATTTATAAAAAAATGAGAGAGACTGTGAAAGATTTAAGTCCAGAAGATCGCCTCTGCTGCTTAATTTTTGACGAGATGTCAATTTCGCCGCAGATCCATTATGATGGAGCAAAAGATAAATTGAAAGGATTTGCTTGGCGTAGTAAAAAAATTGCTGACCATGTTTTAGTTTACATGGTCAAAGGTTTAAAAAGAAAATTTAAGCAGCCTGTTGCATACTACTTTACGAATTCTATAAACAAAATTGAATTAAAAGCCTTGACTTTAAAGGTCATTAAATATGTACAGGGTACAGGGCTTAATATTTTGTGCACAGTATGTGATCAAAGCACTGTAAATGTGAGTGTGATAAATGAAATCGTTGAAGATACACGAAAAAAAATCATAATAGAAAAAAGGGAATGGAGACACGAAATTATGGAAGTAGGGAAATCGTAAAATTATTCCACTATTTGATGTCCCTCATTTATTGAAAGGAGTAAGAAACAATCTGCTTACCAAAGAAATGAAATATTTCGACTTTGACGAAAAGGTCGAAAAGACAGTTAAATGGGAATATTATCAGAAAATTTATGAAGGGGACAAATTGTACGGAGAGTTACAAATATGTCACAATTTGACTGACGAACATATTTATGTTGAAAAGATATATAGATATGTGTATAACTATTCTTCATATAGTAGAATAGGCCGTCTCCATAGATTTTCCTTCCTCATTGACAATTTGCGCGTACGCTGTTTTGTAGTTTTTGTCCATTTTATGTGTTTTCTGCTGTTGACTTACGTTGATTTCAGTTTTTACTCATCCGCTGTGAAGTTTTTTCTGTGAATTAGTGAGTGAGTTGAGCTTTGCTCCTCCGTTTCATGTGTTCAACTAACTTGCGAAAAGACGCTATTATTTAGTATTATTTGCGATATAGACGCTTTATTTTTGTGATATTTGCGACATTGACGCTGTTATTGTGTTATTTGCGATTATAGACGCGTGTTTGTGTGCTTAAAATCATGCCAAGGCGGTGCGAATTGGGATGTTCACACAACCCGGGTAAGTGCTTTCTTTCCATTGAGATCATAGCTATTTCCTACCCACATTATAAATTTCGTGGCTAAGAAACACTTACGATTATCATTTTAATCAATAAAATGAAATAAAATTAGACAAGCTTTCAAATGAAAAGGACGGGCGATGTAGGGCACCCAAAATATATTTTTGTTTAGGTTTGTGTATCCTGGTCTGGGTCAACATATCATACATACTCATACATACATACTTCATGTATTTGTATTTTATTTTTCAGGTGTTACACACCATCAATTTCCACACCCAGCAAAGAACCGTGAAGTATTCAAAGCCTGGGTTAACATTGTTGGTGGGAAACTGGAGACTGCAGATGACATCAAATTTTACAGAAAGAGAGTCATCTGTGACATACATTTTGCCAACCAGTATAAGAATCGCAACAACCAATTAAATACATTAGCTGTTCCTACTCTACATCTTCATGGTAAGATTTATTATTTATTGTCCTACTAGCTGACCAAAGATCCTAAATCCTTGAACTAGATTGCAGCGCCACCTACCGAGTCCAAATTTCAGTTTAGAAGGTGATTTTACTATAGTTTATCTGTTGATTAATAGTTAATTATGTTTCATAGACCTTATAATAATTGCACACTCCTAAAACCCATTATTCTACATTACATCATCGTGCCTGTCTCCGAAGGGTTAGGCAGGAATTCACCTAATGGATTACCATTTTGCCAGTTATGTTTAAATTGCATCCATTTCATAGGGATTCCCATCAACCGGGCACAAATTCAGACCAATTTTTCAGTCATTTTAGCATAACAGACAAAGTTATCTTTGATTTATACCTACTGTCCGAAATAACCTTATAATAAAATTAAATAATTTGTTTTTACTGTTTCCAGGCATTCCAACACAAGTTGCTTATTTGCCTCCTATAATACCAACTGATCTGCCTATGCCTGAACATATATCGAATCTGCCTTCTACATCAAAGCAATTAGTCACTGGTGAGTAAATGCTGAGCTACCTATATTTTCAAATTATGTTTTACTAGCTGCTGCCTGTGGTTTTGCCAATGTGGGTCCACGTGGGAAAATCCGTGGGCAACAGTTAGTTTTCTCCTTTTCAAAAATAAAAGTAAGTTACTGCTGATATCATCAGCTACGTTATGAAGCTAATTAAACCAATTGATGTATACCTTCTGTCCGTAATAAACTTGTAATAATATATATTTTCTTTTTTTTTTCCAGACTTTCCAACACAAGCTGCTATATTACTAACTGAACTTCCTATGCCTGAACTTATTTGGAATCTGCCTTCTACTTCAAAGCAAATAGTCACTGGTGCGTAAATTCTTGGCTTACTACATTTTCAAATTAAGTTTAACTCCATTGTGTTCAGTAGCCGTTTCGGTCAATAGCCGGAATAATCAGACGGACAGACAATAAATTTATCATCATCTGCCTAGCCTTTTTCCCAACTATATTGGGGTCGGCTTCCAGTCTTACCGGATTCAGCTAAGTACCAGTGTTTTACATGGAGCGACTGCCTATCTGACCTCCACAACCCAGTAACTGGGTAACACGGTACCCCTTGGCAAGACTGGAGTCAGATGTCAAGCTTCTGACTTGACTGTCAAAGATCTTCAAATGACAGCCGGGACCAACGGCTTAACGTGCTTTATGTATGTTGAAATGGTCACCCATCCACGGACCGACCTCGTCAAGCGTTGCTTAACCTTGATGATCGACCCGTGCGGCTGTTATTATTTAGCCACGAGCTCCTCGGACAGACAATAAATTATTTTTTTATAATATATTATTTTTCATTACAAGTACCGTATATGACTATATAAATAAATAATAGCTGTTATTTTTTCATAACAAACAGACTTCGTTTTGATTTATTTGTAAAGATAATTTAGTTAAATAATCCTCGAGTAATTTACACTAATAAAGTTTACTAATTACCTCACTGACACAAGGTTAATTATTTTTATTTCATTTTCAGCAGTGCCGCCCAATGCTGGTGTTATAGCAGCAGAACATAATTATTGCAGTAACAATGGTAGACAACAAAGACAGAAACTTAAAGGAGACAAAAGTGAGTACCAATGTAGTTTATTCCATAAGCTATATAAAAGAAATGGATAAATAAATTCAAAAAACATATAAATGATAATCGGATACCATCTTTAGGTGCATCTAAATTACACCCGTGCAAAAAAATACACGTATGTAAAGTAGGTACTATAAAGTTAAAGATTAAATTATTTTTTTCAGAAAAGCTGACATCTACTTTTTTGCTGGAGAATCAATTAAAGATTTCAAGATTCCAGGTGAAGAACTTGAAAATCGAAATTGCACGATTACGTAAGCGAAGTATAAGTTTGAAAGCAAGATTAGCCAGCGCTGATAGAATTAGCAAACAAAATTGTTTCAAAAAAATTACGAGACATATGACGACAGCTGCAAAAATATTTACGAATATGCAGTACACTCAAACCCACAAGAGAGCTCGTGGCCGGAGATTCACTTTGAAGGAAAAAGTTTTGTCTCTCTCAATGTACAAAAGAGTCCCAAAAGTTATGCTCTTTTATATAAATATTTTACTTTGCCCTCTACCAAGTCTTTGAAAAGGCTTCTAGCAAAAGTCGAAATAGAGTCAGGGTTGAATAAGTCTTTATTTATAAAAAAATGAGAGAGACTGTGAAAGATTTAAGTCCAGAAGATCGCCTCTGCTGCTTAATTTTTGACGAGATGTCAATTTCGCCGCAGATCCATTATGATGGAGCAAAAGATAAATTGAAAGGATTTGCTTGGCGTAGTAAAAAAATTGCTGACCATGTTTTAGTTTACATGGTCAAAGGTTTAAAAAGAAAATTTAAGCAGCCTGTTGCATACTACTTTACGAATTCTATAAACAAAATTGAATTAAAAGCCTTGACTTTAAAGGTCATTAAATATGTACAGGGTACAGGGCTTAATATTTTGTGCACAGTATGTGATCAAAGCACTGTAAATGTGAGTGTGATAAATGAAATCGTTGAAGATACACGAAAAAAAATCATAATAGAAAAAAGGGAATGGAGACACGAAATTATGGAAGTAGGGAAATCGTAAAATTATTCCACTATTTGATGTCCCTCATTTATTGAAAGGAGTAAGAAACAATCTGCTTACCAAAGAAATGAAATATTTCGACTTTGACGAAAAGGTCGAAAAGACAGTTAAATGGGAATATTATCAGAAAATTTATGAAGGGGACAAATTGTACGGAGAGTTACAAATATGTCACAATTTGACTGACGAACATATTTATGTTGAAAAGATATATAGATATGTGTATAACTATTCTTCATATAGTAGAATAGGCCGTCTCCATAGATTTTCCTTCCTCATTGACAATTTGCGCGTACGCTGTTTTGTAGTTTTTGTCCATTTTATGTGTTTTCTGCTGTTGACTTACGTTGATTTCAGTTTTTACTCATCCGCTGTGAAGTTTTTTCTGTGAATTAGTGAGTGAGTTGAGCTTTGCTCCTCCGTTTCATGTGTTCAACTAACTTGCGAAAAGACGCTATTATTTAGTATTATTTGCGATATAGACGCTTTATTTTTGTGATATTTGCGACATTGACGCTGTTATTGTGTTATTTGCGATTATAGACGCGTGTTTGTGTGCTTAAAATCATGCCAAGGCGGTGCGAATTGGGATGTTCACACAACCCGGGTAAGTGCTTTCTTTCCATTGAGATCATAGCTATTTCCTACCCACATTATAAATTTCGTGGATAAGAAACACTTACGATTATCATTTTAATCAATAAAATGAAATAAAATTAGACAAGCTTTCAAATGAAAAGGACGGGCGATGTAGGGCACCCAAAATATATTTTTGTTTAGGTTTGTGTATCCTCGTCTGGGTCAACATATCATACATACTCATACATACATACTTCATGTATTTGTATTTTATTTTTCAGGTGTTACACACCATCAATTTCCACACCCAGCAAAGAACCGTGAAGTATTCAAAGCCTGGGTTAACATTGTTGGTGGGAAACTGGAGACTGCAGATGACATCAAATTTTACAGAAAGAGAGTCATCTGTGACATACATTTTGCCAACCAGTATAAGAATCGCAACAACCAATTAAATACATTAGCTGTTCCTACTCTACATCTTCATGGTAAGATTTATTATTTATTGTCCTACTAGCTGACCAAAGATCCTAAATCCTTGAACTAGATTGCAGCGCCACCTACCGAGTCCAAATTTCAGTTTAGAAGGTGATTTTACTATAGTTTATCTGTTGATTAATAGTTAATTATGTTTCATAGACCTTATAATAATTGCACACTCCTAAAACCCATTATTCTACATTACATCATCGTGCCTGTCTCCGAAGGGTTAGGCAGGAATTCACCTAATGGATTACCATTTTGCCAGTTATGTTTAAATTGCATCCATTTCATAGGGATTCCCATCAACCGGGCACAAATTCAGACCAATTTTTCAGTCATTTTAGCATAACAGACAAAGTTATCTTTGATTTATACCTACTGTCCGAAATAACCTTATAATAAAATTAAATAATTTGTTTTTACTGTTTCCAGGCATTCCAACACAAGTTGCTTATTTGCCTCCTATAATACCAACTGATCTGCCTATGCCTGAACATATATCGAATCTGCCTTCTACATCAAAGCAATTAGTCACTGGTGAGTAAATGCTGAGCTACCTATATTTTCAAATTATGTTTTACTAGCTGCTGCCTGTGGTTTTGCCAATGTGGGTCCACGTGGGAAAATCCGTGGGCAACAGTTAGTTTTCTCCTTTTCAAAAATAAAAGTAAGTTACTGCTGATATCATCAGCTACGTTATGAAGCTAATTAAACCAATTGATGTATACCTTCTGTCCGTAATAAACTTGTAATAATATATATTTTCTTTTTTTTTCCAGACTTTCCAACACAAGCTGCTATATTACTAACTGAACTTCCTATGCCTGAACTTATTTGGAATCTGCCTTCTACTTCAAAGCAAATAGTCACTGGTGCGTAAATTCTTGGCTTACTACATTTTCAAATTAAGTTTAACTCCATTGTGTTCAGTAGCCGTTTCGGTCAATAGCCGGAATAATCAGACGGACAGACAATAAATTTATCATCATCTGCCTAGCCTTTTTCCCAACTATATTGGGGTCGGCTTCCAGTCTTACCGGATTCAGCTAAGTACCAGTGTTTTACATGGAGCGACTGCCTATCTGACCTCCACAACCCAGTAACTGGGTAACACGGTACCCCTTGGCAAGACTGGAGTCAGATGTCAAGCTTCTGACTTGACTGTCAAAGATCTTCAAATGACAGCCGGGACCAACGGCTTAACGTGCTTTATGTATGTTGAAATGGTCACCCATCCACGGACCGACCTCGTCAAGCGTTGCTTAACCTTGATGATCGACCCGTGCGGCTGTTATTATTTAGCCACGAGCTCCTCGGACAGACAATAAATTATTTTTTTATAATATATTATTTTTCATTACAAGTACCGTATATGACTATATAAATAAATAATAGCTGTTATTTTTTCATAACAAACAGACTTCGTTTTGATTTATTTGTAAAGATAATTTAGTTAAATAATCCTCGAGTAATTTACACTAATAAAGTTTACTAATTACCTCACTGACACAAGGTTAATTATTTTTATTTCATTTTCAGCAGTGCCGCCCAATGCTGGTGTTATAGCAGCAGAACATAATTATTGCAGTAACAATGGTAGACAACAAAGACAGAAACTTAAAGGAGACAAAAGTGAGTACCAATGTAGTTTATTCCATAAGCTATATAAAAGAAATGGATAAATAAATTCAAAAAACATATAAATGATAATCGGATACCATCTTTAGGTGCATCTAAATTACACCCGTGCAAAAAAATACACGTATGTAAAGTAGGTACTATAAAGTTAAAGATTAAATTATTTTTTTCAGAAAAGCTGACATCTACTTTTTTGCTGGAGAATCAATTAAAGATTTCAAGATTCCAGGTGAAGAACTTGAAAATCGAAATTGCACGATTACGTAAGCGAAGTATAAGTTTGAAAGCAAGATTAGCCAGCGCTGATAGAATTAGCAAACAAAATTGTTTCAAAAAAATTACGAGACATATGACGACAGCTGCAAAAATATTTACGAATATGCAGTACACTCAAACCCACAAGAGAGCTCGTGGCCGGAGATTCACTTTGAAGGAAAAAGTTTTGTCTCTCTCAATGTACAAAAGAGTCCCAAAAGTTATGCTCTTTTATATAAATATTTTACTTTGCCCTCTACCAAGTCTTTGAAAAGGCTTCTAGCAAAAGTCGAAATAGAGTCAGGGTTGAATAAGTCTTTATTTATAAAAAAATGAGAGAGACTGTGAAAGATTTAAGTCCAGAAGATCGCCTCTGCTGCTTAATTTTTGACGAGATGTCAATTTCGCCGCAGATCCATTATGATGGAGCAAAAGATAAATTGAAAGGATTTGCTTGGCGTAGTAAAAAAATTGCTGACCATGTTTTAGTTTACATGGTCAAAGGTTTAAAAAGAAAATTTAAGCAGCCTGTTGCATACTACTTTACGAATTCTATAAACAAAATTGAATTAAAAGCCTTGACTTTAAAGGTCATTAAATATGTACAGGGTACAGGGCTTAATATTTTGTGCACAGTATGTGATCAAAGCACTGTAAATGTGAGTGTGATAAATGAAATCGTTGAAGATACACGAAAAAAAATCATAATAGAAAAAAGGGAATGGAGACACGAAATTATGGAAGTAGGGAAATCGTAAAATTATTCCACTATTTGATGTCCCTCATTTATTGAAAGGAGTAAGAAACAATCTGCTTACCAAAGAAATGAAATATTTCGACTTTGACGAAAAGGTCGAAAAGACAGTTAAATGGGAATATTATCAGAAAATTTATGAAGGGGACAAATTGTACGGAGAGTTACAAATATGTCACAATTTGACTGACGAACATATTTATGTTGAAAAGATATATAGATATGTGTATAACTATTCTTCATATAGTAGAATAGGCCGTCTCCATAGATTTTCCTTCCTCATTGACAATTTGCGCGTACGCTGTTTTGTAGTTTTTGTCCATTTTATGTGTTTTCTGCTGTTGACTTACGTTGATTTCAGTTTTTACTCATCCGCTGTGAAGTTTTTTCTGTGAATTAGTGAGTGAGTTGAGCTTTGCTCCTCCGTTTCATGTGTTCAACTAACTTGCGAAAAGACGCTATTATTTAGTATTATTTGCGATATAGACGCTTTATTTTTGTGATATTTGCGACATTGACGCTGTTATTGTGTTATTTGCGATTATAGACGCGTGTTTGTGTGCTTAAAATCATGCCAAGGCGGTGCGAATTGGGATGTTCACACAACCCGGGTAAGTGCTTTCTTTCCATTGAGATCATAGCTATTTCCTACCCACATTATAAATTTCGTGGCTAAGAAACACTTACGATTATCATTTTAATCAATAAAATGAAATAAAATTAGACAAGCTTTCAAATGAAAAGGACGGGCGATGTAGGGCACCCAAAATATATTTTTGTTTAGGTTTGTGTATCCTGGTCTGGGTCAACATATCATACATACTCATACATACATACTTCATGTATTTGTATTTTATTTTTCAGGTGTTACACACCATCAATTTCCACACCCAGCAAAGAACCGTGAAGTATTCAAAGCCTGGGTTAACATTGTTGGTGGGAAACTGGAGACTGCAGATGACATCAAATTTTACAGAAAGAGAGTCATCTGTGACATACATTTTGCCAACCAGTATAAGAATCGCAACAACCAATTAAATACATTAGCTGTTCCTACTCTACATCTTCATGGTAAGATTTATTATTTATTGTCCTACTAGCTGACCAAAGATCCTAAATCCTTGAACTAGATTGCAGCGCCACCTACCGAGTCCAAATTTCAGTTTAGAAGGTGATTTTACTATAGTTTATCTGTTGATTAATAGTTAATTATGTTTCATAGACCTTATAATAATTGCACACTCCTAAAACCCATTATTCTACATTACATCATCGTGCCTGTCTCCGAAGGGTTAGGCAGGAATTCACCTAATGGATTACCATTTTGCCAGTTATGTTTAAATTGCATCCATTTCATAGGGATTCCCATCAACCGGGCACAAATTCAGACCAATTTTTCAGTCATTTTAGCATAACAGACAAAGTTATCTTTGATTTATACCTACTGTCCGAAATAACCTTATAATAAAATTAAATAATTTGTTTTTACTGTTTCCAGGCATTCCAACACAAGTTGCTTATTTGCCTCCTATAATACCAACTGATCTGCCTATGCCTGAACATATATCGAATCTGCCTTCTACATCAAAGCAATTAGTCACTGGTGAGTAAATGCTGAGCTACCTATATTTTCAAATTATGTTTTACTAGCTGCTGCCTGTGGTTTTGCCAATGTGGGTCCACGTGGGAAAATCCGTGGGCAACAGTTAGTTTTCTCCTTTTCAAAAATAAAAGTAAGTTACTGCTGATATCATCAGCTACGTTATGAAGCTAATTAAACCAATTGATGTATACCTTCTGTCCGTAATAAACTTGTAATAATATATATTTTCTTTTTTTTTTCCAGACTTTCCAACACAAGCTGCTATATTACTAACTGAACTTCCTATGCCTGAACTTATTTGGAATCTGCCTTCTACTTCAAAGCAAATAGTCACTGGTGCGTAAATTCTTGGCTTACTACATTTTCAAATTAAGTTTAACTCCATTGTGTTCAGTAGCCGTTTCGGTCAATAGCCGGAATAATCAGACGGACAGACAATAAATTTATCATCATCTGCCTAGCCTTTTTCCCAACTATATTGGGGTCGGCTTCCAGTCTTACCGGATTCAGCTAAGTACCAGTGTTTTACATGGAGCGACTGCCTATCTGACCTCCACAACCCAGTAACTGGGTAACACGGTACCCCTTGGCAAGACTGGAGTCAGATGTCAAGCTTCTGACTTGACTGTCAAAGATCTTCAAATGACAGCCGGGACCAACGGCTTAACGTGCTTTATGTATGTTGAAATGGTCACCCATCCACGGACCGACCTCGTCAAGCGTTGCTTAACCTTGATGATCGACCCGTGCGGCTGTTATTATTTAGCCACGAGCTCCTCGGACAGACAATAAATTATTTTTTTATAATATATTATTTTTCATTACAAGTACCGTATATGACTATATAAATAAATAATAGCTGTTATTTTTTCATAACAAACAGACTTCGTTTTGATTTATTTGTAAAGATAATTTAGTTAAATAATCCTCGAGTAATTTACACTAATAAAGTTTACTAATTACCTCACTGACACAAGGTTAATTATTTTTATTTCATTTTCAGCAGTGCCGCCCAATGCTGGTGTTATAGCAGCAGAACATAATTATTGCAGTAACAATGGTAGACAACAAAGACAGAAACTTAAAGGAGACAAAAGTGAGTACCAATGTAGTTTATTCCATAAGCTATATAAAAGAAATGGATAAATAAATTCAAAAAACATATAAATGATAATCGGATACCATCTTTAGGTGCATCTAAATTACACCCGTGCAAAAAAATACACGTATGTAAAGTAGGTACTATAAAGTTAAAGATTAAATTATTTTTTTCAGAAAAGCTGACATCTACTTTTTTGCTGGAGAATCAATTAAAGATTTCAAGATTCCAGGTGAAGAACTTGAAAATCGAAATTGCACGATTACGTAAGCGAAGTATAAGTTTGAAAGCAAGATTAGCCAGCGCTGATAGAATTAGCAAACAAAATTGTTTCAAAAAAATTACGAGACATATGACGACAGCTGCAAAAATATTTACGAATATGCAGTACACTCAAACCCACAAGAGAGCTCGTGGCCGGAGATTCACTTTGAAGGAAAAAGTTTTGTCTCTCTCAATGTACAAAAGAGTCCCAAAAGTTATGCTCTTTTATATAAATATTTTACTTTGCCCTCTACCAAGTCTTTGAAAAGGCTTCTAGCAAAAGTCGAAATAGAGTCAGGGTTGAATAAGTCTTTATTTATAAAAAAATGAGAGAGACTGTGAAAGATTTAAGTCCAGAAGATCGCCTCTGCTGCTTAATTTTTGACGAGATGTCAATTTCGCCGCAGATCCATTATGATGGAGCAAAAGATAAATTGAAAGGATTTGCTTGGCGTAGTAAAAAAATTGCTGACCATGTTTTAGTTTACATGGTCAAAGGTTTAAAAAGAAAATTTAAGCAGCCTGTTGCATACTACTTTACGAATTCTATAAACAAAATTGAATTAAAAGCCTTGACTTTAAAGGTCATTAAATATGTACAGGGTACAGGGCTTAATATTTTGTGCACAGTATGTGATCAAAGCACTGTAAATGTGAGTGTGATAAATGAAATCGTTGAAGATACACGAAAAAAAATCATAATAGAAAAAAGGGAATGGAGACACGAAATTATGGAAGTAGGGAAATCGTAAAATTATTCCACTATTTGATGTCCCTCATTTATTGAAAGGAGTAAGAAACAATCTGCTTACCAAAGAAATGAAATATTTCGACTTTGACGAAAAGGTCGAAAAGACTTCTCCCCCCTCCCCCCCGTTTTGGCGAATCTTTTTTTTTTCAGATACATATAAAGGGGCAATGCTTTAGTCGGAATCATTTTTCAAAACTCCCCACTCTCTCCCACTCTCTCCCCCTTCACCCCTCCTCTCCCCAACCTCCCCTACCTAATATCGGTCGTAGGTGTAGGGTAGGTGTAGGGACAACAACACGCGAGCTGCTTGCAGCTCGCGCACCAAGCAAATACTAGTATTACTTATATATTTATACGTAACCAATTGCAAATCTCAGTGAAAACTGATGACATAAACTCTGTTCCCTGGTCTGTTATTATCTCTCTAAGGATACCATACCTCAGAATAAAATTGTTTACAAATAACTTAGCTACAGAAACAGTATTTTTCGGGGTTGGGGTGAGATAAAGATAAACTGGGATTGAAGATTATAAAGATAGATATATTTCAGTAACTCAAATGGGATAACGATTAAAACTAATGAAGTGAACGATATGGGATTATGAGTCACGCGCACGGTATGCCGCCGAATTACGTACTGAACTATTGCTTTGTATGTGCAATAATATAAATGATGGAAACATACTGAGCGGGTGGCGCAATAATGATGACCCAGGTAAACGTACTGTACGGTGGTAGACCCGTACAAGTATCTTTTTTTTCTAAAGGATAAGCTTCGACGTATTTTGTTAAATGACACTGTAATATCAATATATACTTATAGTTTTAATTATCTACATCTAAAGGACCCATTAAATCTAAACTAACTCTTTCAAAAGCAGTGGATGCCGTCGATTTGATGACCATCGGTTCCTTCGTATGCCTATTGGTATGCTATTGAATCAGACAACATCTACACTTCTTTACGAATTCTGTTACGTCATAACTCATTCCTGGCCAATAATAGTACTTCCTAATATTATTTAACATTATGTTTACCCCCGCGTGGCCACTCGTGGGTAAGAGGTGAAAGTCATTCAAGATGGTGTCAGTAACTCTTGTCACATCTTTAATAACAAGTAGCTTAGGAATATCATTTAAATTACACATTTCCTTTATAAAATTGTTTACAAAAATTTCGTTGCGTTTGTTTTTAAATAATATGAGCTCGTTTAATTTGATTTGCTTGCAAAAACGTTGTAATTCTCTCGCTAACACACTTACTGTCGATAACGATCGAGAAATTACAAAAATTGCTGACTTTTCAGGCACGTATTTGCAGTTACCATTGCCACTAGTGAAATGTTTTGATTTTTCTATCTGATTTAATGTATTTTTATTGCCAAATAAAATCAGTTCAACGCCGTCAATTGGTCGTTTGAGAATTTCCAATACCTTAGGTTGATCAGGCCTTGGAGTAGAGGATACCTCAGTAGTCATGTCGTTGTTGTCACAGTCAGTACGTAACTTTCGAGTCTGTGCTCTTGTCATGACCAATACTACATGCTTGTTCATATCCTTTAAACTGTTGGATGTAATAGGTATCCGGCTCAATGCATCTGCAGCTGCGTTTTGCTGTCCTGGGACATAGCTGATTTCAAAATCATATTCCTCTAGATATAATCTAAACTTTGTCAACCGGCTTGAAGGATCGGTAATACTAAATAAATAAATCAATGGCTTATGGTCTGTTTTTATGTATAACTTTTTCCCATATAAATAAGGTCTAAAATGTCGAACCGCCCAAACAATAGCAAGCAATTCTAACTCAATCACAGGGTATCGTGACTCAGCTGGTTTCAAGTAACAGCTGGCGTACGCCACTACCTTGCTATTCCTATTAGACAGCACGGCGCCTAATTCTAGTTTTGATGCGTCAGTTTGTAACGTAAAAGTATTATTATCGCTGAAGTCTGGATAGTCAAGTATAGTCGGACTAACGGACTAAAGGATCTGTTTTAGCTTGTAAAAAGCTCGCTCGCATTTATCACTCCATACGAACGCTACATCTTTATTACATATTGCATTCAAAGGATAGGCTATTTCGGCAAACTTTGAAATAAAACGCCTGTTAATAGTTAGCAAATGCAACAAATCTCTTGACTTCGTCTACATTCTGCGGGACAGGGTACTTTTGCAGGCATTCTACCTTTGATGGATTGGGAAATATACCTTCAGAAGACATTAAAATCGTTTATTTAAGACATAAGATTACTCTTATGTCCTAAATAAACGATTTCTTTACGTAAAAATTCACACTCACTCACTCTTCTTAGGCATTCTAAAATTTTTATAAGATTCTTGTTGTGCGTTCCAAGACAATTTCCTACGACAATACAATAATTTTGATATAAGAAGCATGATTTATAATTTAACCCTGACATTGCTATTGTCATGAGACTAGCAAAAGCACTAGGCGATGTCTTAAGTCCCATTGGACATCGTTTCATTTGATACTGCTTGTCTGTTGTAAATGCAGTAAACTTCCTAGACTTTTCTTCTTAAGACAGCTGATAGTAACCTTGACTGAGATCTAATTTTGAAAAATATATGTTATTAGATAACGCATCTAGAATCTCAGTGATGCAAGGTAAGGGAAATTTATCATCCTGTATCCTATTATTGAGTTGGCGATAGTCCACTACAAGTCTCCATTTCCTTGCTCCTGACCTATCTGTCTTTTTAGGTACTAATAGAACTGGGCTTGACCATTCTGAAATAGTCTCTTCAATGATATCGGTTTTAACCATTTCATCTATTTGTCTTTGTACCTCGCCTTTCAATGCTTTAGGCAATCGATAAGGCTTCACGTACGCTCGAGACGCATTTTCCTTTAGTTTAATTGAATGTTCTATTAAATAAGTAGTAGTGAGCGTATCTCCTGGCAAATGGAAAACATCGGCATATTTGACACATACGTTTTCAATGCCTCTTTGTTTAAATAACTATGTAGTTGTAAAGTAGTAAGCAAAGCTCTGACTCTATCTACAGATATACTATCGTCGTCAAACTTGCAAACATAAAAATTATCTAGGCAGCTAATAATTAAATCTGAAATATTTATCTTAGCCGAACTATCAGTTGTATTTAAAATCCTAACAGGAATATGTCCATTATGTGGCTTCGATACAAACCCGCTGTGAACACACCTTTATAATTTAGATTTTAAATTACCACTAATTCCTTTAATAACTATCTCATCTTTTTTACTAAATTTAATAAATTCCTATGTGGCGACAACCATTCATAATTAACACACATAAGCTTGCTCCACTATCAATAAGTAAATTAAGATCAACATTACTATTTTGTAATTGACAATTAATAATAAAAAATTACTAAAACTAAGAATTTAGTGAGTGTACGGTTTAGGTACGAAAAAATTCTAGGCGTTCCTTAGTATTTGCGTGATCATTGCGCAAGTTGTCTTGGACATTGGACTGTTGCGCGTTATGCTGAACACGCTGACAACGCACCGGACATCCGCGTAAATGCTGACGCTGACCACCTGTGTGTTTTCCTCGATTTACACTGAAGTTCAAATCTTATACCTGGGCTATTTTCATCATTTTTATTATAATTATGATTATAAGTTTTATTGTTGTTATAAAACTGTCTATTTCCTCGGCCTCGAGAACCTCTAAAGCTTCCACGTTTATAGTTCTGGTTAGCCCTAAATTGCATAACCTGGTCTTATGGCTGGACAGACATGGATTGCTCATCTACCGCAGCCGTAATAGCTTCAGACAACGACGCAAACTCGTGAAGCAATGATGGTGCTGAGCCGCTTATCGGCCAAACCATCGCTAAACAGTTTGATTGCAGTCTTCTCATTGAGCGGACGCAAAACCTCATAGGCATCACGCTTATCGTTAGCCTGAGCAATCGTGAGATTCACAAACAACTCCTCGATCTCTGTACCGAATATTTCTATGCTCCTACGGCCTTGAGTCGCCTTAAGCAATTGTGTTTGTAATGCTACAAACGATTTTTTAGGTAACAAATAAATGCGAATATCTTCTATCAAACTTCCAATATCTGCGTAAGTATTTTTAGGACGCAATTTTGCACTAGGCGAGAGACGCGTTTTTAATACAAACTGTATCAATTGACTTTTACTGGCATCATTAATAAGCGAGCTGTAAAGCAAGATACCATCTGAACGAGGTCGACTAGGAGAGGGTGGCTAAATTAAACAATGGACTATATACTAAGGAAATCCGTTTCCGGTCGTTGAAGTGTCAACAAGTCTGTGCCGTTCGAAGTCAATAAAACGCTTATTAAAGACAGTTAAAGTTACACTTTGGGAACTGTTGTGCTACAAACATCAGCAAAACAACATCGGAAGACATAGGAGAAATAATCCTTGGATATCTTCAAGATCCACTCATTAAAAGTGAAGCTACATCTACAATTAAGGTTAGAAAATTGAAACATACAGAAACAAACAAATGAACTAAACGAATCTCTTACGAAGAATATAATGGAACGGATAGATGATAAACTAACTCCTATGATTGAAGAAAATGAAAAATTAAAGCAAAAAATTTGCAACCTGGAAAACGAGATTGAGTATTTAAAAAAAGAAAAGAAAAGTAACAACATAGTTGCACGGTGGTTTCTGTGTGCACGGTTAGCGCAGTGGTTGAGCGATTGACTGCTGCGCTGCGTGTCGCGGGTTCGATTCCCGCACGGAACAAATATTTGTATAACCTACAGATAGTTGTTCCGGCTCTGGGTGTTGTGTATGTGAGTTTATGTTTGTAAACGCACCCACGATACAGGAAGAAATTCCTAGTGTGGGGCAATGTTTAAAAAAAAAAAAAAAAAAGTTATATATGGATTAGAAGAGAGCGAAAAATCGATATTAGAGCTATTCCAACCCGTTAAGGAGATCTTTAAAAGAGATTTAAATTTATCTGTGGAAGAAAATGAAGTGAACAGACTATATCGTCTAGGAAAAAATAAAGTCGTGAACAAACATAGACCTGTGCTATTCTCATTTACAAATGGGTGGAAAAAAGAACAAATTATAAAGAATAAGAAGAGTTTAAAGGGAATCTATATATCGGAAGACTATTCTAAGGCAGTTATAGAGAAGAGAAAGGCTTTGCTACCACAACTACTAGAGGAGAAGAAAAAGGGAAATACTGCTTTTCTGAAATATGACAAACTAGTAGTTAAAGAACCCAACACCGACAAAAGGAAAAGAGAACCCTCTACTTCACCACAGTCGACGTCAACCAATAAACCTAAAAAGCAACAAACGATAAGTTCTATTAAAACTAACAGGACAAATGCTTTCGATTTGATGAGAACCCGATCAAACTCTCTCACAGACATCCTTACACAGAAAAACCAACAGCAATTAGCAACCGGCAAACGGACAATCCAACCAAAATACGGCAACCAAACAAGACAAATAACACAATCTCCCCCAAGCCGACTGGTCCTCGTGGGGGATCGAGACCAAAACCCTCCAACAACACAGGAAGATAATTGCGAAAACAGCCACAGAAAATCAAAAATTTATGTTGCAGCCCTCAATGTACTTACACTGAAAAATGATGAAAACCTTACAGAATTAACATATGCGTTAAAACAGATCAAATGGGATATCGTCGGCCTGAGTGAAGTAAGGCGAATGGGCGAAAGAATTATTTCCCATCCTGAATTCCTTCTATACCATATAGGAACAACCCCAGGTCATCACGGGGTTGGTTTTATCATAAAAAAATACCTCACAAATTATGTAGAGAGCTTTATAGGAGTATCAGAGCGCATAGCAGTGATGAATCTCAAGATACCGGGGTACCACGATTCATGGTCAATCATACAAGTATACTCGCCTACGGAACAATCCGCTACAGAATCAATAGACTCATTCTACGTAGAGCTAAATAAAACAATCCAAGACCATGCCCACAAAAATCTCGTTGTGATAGGAGACTTCAATGGCCAAATCGGAGAACGACAACCAGAAGAAGACACAGTCCTGGGACCATTTGTATATGGAAAAAAGACCAGAAGCAGAAATGGAGAGAAGCTTTTAAACTTTGCACAAGAAAATGGCTTGAGAGTCTTAAACACAATGTTTAAGAAGAAAGAAAGTAAGATGTGGACCTGGATATCACCAGACGGGAAAACAAAAAACGAAATAGATTTCATAATGACTAGTAAAAGCAGATACTTCTCAAATTTGAAAGTCATAAGCAATTTCAACTTCAATACCAACCATCGAATGATTCGAGCCGAACTAATGACAACCCCACCAAAATACCCAAGGCCAAGAAATAATATGACGAACACAAAACCTACCAAATACCAAACAGCCAAATAGCCAATTCCATAACGGCAAAACTTATGGATTACAATAAAGAGACAACAAACATGGAGGTGCAAGAAAAATACAACTGGTTAGAAGGAACTATCAAAACATCTATTCAACAAGGGACTAATAGCAAAGACCTATATAACAAGTGGATGACTGAAAAAACGATTAACCTTCTTAATCAAAGAGCCGAACTAATTAATGGAAAAAATACTAACGACAGTCGGAAGCAAATAGCAAAATTCAGCAAAGAAATAAAAGAAAGTATTCGAAAAGATAGAACTCAGAGAAGAATGGAAACAATAGAGAGACACATTTTACAAACAGGAGAAATAAAAAAGGCAAATAAGGAGTTAACTAACAAAAAGGACTGGATTGTACAGATGAAAGATAGTAATAGATTGAAGGAGAATCGAAGGCAAGGCATATTGAGAATTGCTACATTATACTACAAGAAACTATACGAAAGTAACAGAGCGGAAAAAGAAATTGAATTGTTAGAAATCTCATCCGTACCGTACATTATGAAAGAAGAAATAGAATTCGCTATAGAAACTCAAAGAGACGATAAAGCTCCAGGACCCGACGGAATAAGCAACGAAGTACTGAAACAAGCGAAACAGACAATAACACCTATTCTCAAAGAAATCTTCAATGATATCATCAACACAGAAACGATTCCACAGCAATGGACTAAATCTAATATAATCCTTCTATACAAAAAAGGTGATCAGTTCGATATCGGAAACTACCGGCCCATAAGTTTGATGTCCAACCTGTATAAAATATTTGCAAAGATCTTACTCAAACGAATGGAAGGAAAACTCGACGAACAACAGCCAATAGAGCAGGCAGGCTTTAGAAGAGACTACTCAGTTCTTGATCATATCCATGCTGTTAGGCAAATCATCGAGAAATATGCGGAATATCAACTCATATACTATCTAGCATTTGTCGACTATAGCAAGGCATTCGACTCGTTAATACATACAATTATCTGGGAGGCGTTAAGAGAACAAGGGATAGAACAAAAATATATAAGACTGATTAGAAATGTATACAAAAACAGCTCGGCGTGCATTCAGCTAGAAAAGAAAGGAGATTCATTTAAGATACAAAAAGGAGTAAGACAAGGAGATCCTCTTTCTCCAAAACTTTTCGCCGCAGTTTTGGAAATGATCTTCAGAAGCTTTAAATGGGAAAATCTGGGTTTAAATATCGACGGCCGCACACTAACACACTTAAGATTTGCCGATGATATTGTGCTATTCGCAAAAACGCCAGGAGATCTAAATATAATGTTAAACGAATTAGCATCTGAGAGTGAAAAAGTAGGACTTAAATTAAATCCCGAAAAAACAAAAGTAATGACCAATGGAAACAAAAGTAGCATAAATGTAGGCGAGTCACAAATTAGCTATGTTGATGAATATATATACCTCGGACAGCTGATATCACCTAAAGATAACATACACAAAGAAAACGAAAGAAGGATAGCAAACAGTTGGAAAAGGTATTGGGGCCTGAAGAAAGTAATGAAAGACAAAAACCTACATATAACAACAAGGAGCAAATTATTCAATGTCTGCATTCTACCAATCTTAATGTATGGAAGCCAAACATGGGCCATAACAAAAAAAACAACTAATAGAATTGCCATTTGCCAACGAGCGATGGATAGAAGCATGCTAGGAGTAAAGAGGTGCGATAGAATAAGAAACATCAACATTAGAAAAAAGACCAAAATACAGGACGTAACCTTAAAAATAAGAAGGCTAAAATGGAAGTGGTCGGGACACATGATCAGAGGAAAGGACAAGTGGAGCAAAATAGTTACACAATGGTACCCAAGAGAAGGGAAAAGGAAAAGAGGCAGACAACAAAAAAGATGGGACGATGATATCAGGCAGGTTGCAGGCATAACATGGAGTAGAGTGGCCAGAGAGAGATCAGAATGGAGTAGGTTGGAGGAGGCCTTTGCCTACTGGCAAACGGACTTACAGAAAGTAAAAAAGCACCAAATACGTGAATAATTTTAATTATGTAAAATTATTCACGTATTTGTAACAATTTATAACAGTTATTAATTTATAACAGTGCAGTAGTTTAAGAAACATATTTGTATATCTTTTGTCCGAATAAAAGGCTTTATTATTATATTATTATTATATATACTAAGCGCGTATAATATAATAATCACAATGCTTGCTGCTCACACAAAAAAATAATTTTACACGCAACCCAACCAAATGCAGGTAACGAAACCATAGCGACTTCTAATTAGATGTCAACGCCATCTATCGAGCGAAGCGGAACTAATGCTAAATATTTTATTGATTTGCTATGGTTTCGCTTAGACATACCGCCCACCAAGGACATATTGCCCAATTTCCTTTAATACCGCCCACCGTGACAAAATAATTTCAATTGTTTGGAAATAGGCTGTCAATGTCATTGGTGGAGATTTGAACCAATTTAACAACCAAATTAATTATATCTAGACTTATAAACTATACTAGCATACTAACACAAAATATAAGATAAATGTTAAAACAAATTGTTACATAAAAGGTACAAGTTCAATCTGTTACAGGTAGCACACACAATTTAGATGTCGGTCTTTTTATAGTAGACGACTGTGTACGTAACGTTACGACCTGGGTAACCCCATCTGCTCCCGGATGTTTATTTGCAATCCTACCTAACAACCACTTGCCAGGGGGCAAATTATATTCTTTTACTAAAACCACTTCACCAATAGATGGTTCCGGTGTTTTGTAGGCCCACTTATGCCGCTGTAAAAATTGGTGAAGGTAGTCCTGTGACCATCGACGCCAGAAATCCTGCATCATTCTCTGGTAGAGTTGCCATCGCTTTAAACTGTGTACATTACACCTTTCATAATTCGAGTCCGGGGGTACAACAAATGGTTCCCCAACTAGAAAATGACCTGGAGTTAAAATAATAAACTTATCCAGATCTTCCATGTAGGATAGTGGTCTAGAATTGAAGCATGCCTCTATTTGAGCCAACACCGTCGCAATTTCCTCAAAGGTTAACGTTGAATCTCCTATCACCCTCTTAAGGTGATACTTAGTGGACTTTATCCCTGCCTCCCAAAGGCCTCCAAAGTTTGGCGAGTGAGGAGGAATAAAGTGCCACTCAGTACCATTGGTGGCAAGTTCCTCTGCTAACTCGGAGAAAGCTAACCTTTCCTCTTTAAATAAATTTTGCAATTCACGTGCGGCACCCACAAAATTAGTGCCGTTGTCACTATGCAATTCTGCACACCGACCTCGCCTAGCAACAAACCGTTTGAAAGCCGCAAGGAAACCTCTAGAACTTAGGTCGCTAACAGCCTCTAAGTGCACGGCCCGAGTAGCCATGCAGATGAATAAAGCGATGTATCCCTTATAAAATTTGTTACCTCGACCCTTTGACACCCGTAAATTTATTGGGCCGGCGTAATCCACACCGCTACATAAAAAGGGTTTGTTCGGTGTAACACGAGCTGCTGGTAGTTGCCCCATAAGTTGTGTTCTAGCCTTGGCTGTGTACCGCACACAGCTTCTAACATGTTTTTTAGTCAATAATTTGACTCCCATGATCCAATACTTTGATCGCAAATATGTGATCATCAGTTGAGGCCCACCATGCATAGTTTTGACATGAGCGTCTGCTATCAGCAATTTCGTTAAAAGCGACTCCTTTGGAATTAAAATAGGATGTATTCTATGGTAACTTATCTTGGACATTTCCAGCCTGCCTCCGACTCTAATAATTCCCTTGGTATCCAAAAATATATTCAATGATTTCAGATTGCCTTTCATCTGATCTACCTGATTCTCTTTCAATAATTCCAACTCATTTCCGAATCCTTCTTCTTGACATTTCTTTATGCATATCTCTGTTGCTTCATCTAGTTCTTGTTTCATCAAATGTTTTGACCTAAATTTTTGCCGTTGTGATCTTAAAAACCGACGACAATAAGCTACCACTCGTATCATTTTCGACAGTGTCGAAAATCTGTTCCAGATTGTCACATCCAACGTAGAAGTATGTGCTTTAACTTCTTCTAAATGCGTAGCGAGATGTTTTGGTCTTTTGTACTCGATTACCGATTCCCTTAGGAAACTCGGTCCTTCCCACCATATAACCATATCTACAAGCTCTGAAGGAGAAACACCTCGAGAAGCACAATCTGCTGGATTTTGCTTAGTGGGTACATGTGCCCAGTGATGCGTATCGAATGTCGTCAAAATATCGGAAGTTCGATTGGCCACAAAGGTTTTCCAACGACATGGATGACCATTTAACCATGCCAACACTACCTCGCTGTCGGTCCATGCATGCCAATTTGTTTTTGGTATACCCATAACTTCACCTACTTCCGCTATTAATTTACTAACAAGAACTGCGCCACAGAGTTCCAGTCTTGGAATGGACACTTGTTTAATAGGTGCCACCTTTGTTTTGGATGTAATTAGCGACGTATGGACATTTCGCAAATTATCCACTACTCTAAGGTAAACCACTGCTGCATACGCTAGCTTCGAGGCGTCTGAAAACCCGTGTAGCTCTGACTTCGTGGTATCAGAACCCGTGTGTAACCATCGAGGGATTCTAATATGAACCAGAAAAGCTAAGCTGTGATGGTCAGTACTCCATTCTTGTTCCAAATTGCTTGGGACGACTTGATCCCAATCCAACCCTGCTAACCACAATTTTTGCTAAAATTATGCTAGGTGCTAACCATCCCAGAGGGTCGAACAAACGCGATATCTAAGCAATTATTTTTCTTTTTGTTACAGGTCCCGTTATCGTCGAGAGTTCCAGAGAGTGTTGGAAGAAATTTTCGCTTGAATTCCAGGTCCCAGTATTTTTGTTACATTATCCATTTTTATTTTTAATTCTTCATATGTTGTTCTTTCCTCATCTCTCATTTTATTTAATAGTTCTTTACTATTGTCATCCACTTTTGCAACTTAAATCCGCCTTTACTCAAAGTTTCATTCATGTCTGCGAATATTTTAATGCCTTGTTCTATGTTTTCAGCTCCAGTCATCAAATCGTCCATGTAGAAATCATTTAATATAATTTTCTTTATTTCAGGATTAGCTTCACACTCATCATAAGCTACTTGGTGAAGTGCACGAACTGCCAAGTATGGTGCTGACGCAGTACCAAAGGTCACCGTCATCAGTTCGTACTCTTCTATCTCCTTTTCAGGACTATCCCGCCAAAGTATGCGTTGAAATGGTGTGTCTTTTCTGTTAACTAAAACTTGCCAATACATTTTAATTATATCAGCAACCAGACATATCCGATATGATCTCCAACGCATAATAATATGCCGAAGTTCTGCCTGCAAGGTAGGTCCAATCAATAAATTGTCATTAAGAGACATTCCATTTGAACCCTTACAGGATGCATCGAATACGACTCGAACCTTGGTCGTATCCTTATCTTCGCGGACGACAGCGTGGTGTGGTAAGTATATGGCTTCTTTCATATTTCTTTTGTCTTCCGATACCTTTTCCATGTGTTTCAATTCTGAATATTCATTAATAACTTTCTCGTAATCTTGCTTTAATTTATTATTCCTTCCTAATTTTAATTCCAAGCCTTTCAGTCTTTTTTCAGCTATAGCTTTCGACTCCCCAAACTTGCCAACCCGCTCTGTATCCCGCACTGGTAACCTCACGATATACCTGCCATCTTCATTACGCATTGTCGACGCCGTAAACCATTGTTCACATTTAACTTTTGTTTTTAACTCCGTGAGCATCCTTTTTGTTCCAGATGGTTCCGCCTCTAATTCCCAAAACTTCCTCAACATTTCATCATTTTGGACACAGGAGTGCATCACAGTAATATGCGAGTGGATGTTAGGACTATTTTCCACGTCTACCGCCCCCGACAGTATCCAGCCTAAAGCGGTACTTTGCGCTAATAGCGTTCCGCTTGAATTCCGCTTTAGTCCGTCCCGAATGACCTGGCTGTATATTTCAGCACCCAATAAAATGTCAATATTGTTGGGCCTGTATTCCGGATCAGCTAACTCGTTATCATTTAAATCAACCCATTCTACCCTGGTTACTTTCGTAGCTGGGAGAAGGGCCGTGACTGATTTCAGAACATAGACGTTTACCTTTAGTTTGACCGTAGGATCGATTCTCGATGCAATCGTAACTACTACCTTGGCGCTCGACGTAGTACTTTTATCTCCACCCACGCCTACAACCGTATTTTTTGAAGGTATTTTCTTCAAACCCAAATACTGAACCATGGATTCCGTTACAAAGGACCCTTGTGATCCCTGATCCAGTAGCGCCCTAACCAGCCGGTAAGTCCCATGCTTCGACTCCGCCTTTAATAAAGCCGTAGTTAATAACACAGTTGTCCTGTTCCCTGTCGCAAGACATGCGACCACCGGCGTATTGGACTCCTCCGCTTGATTGGCGGCGTTATTTTCCCCAGAATTTACTGATGAGGTTCCCGCGCGAGCAGCACTACTACCCTCACCAACTTCCGACCCTACACCACCCGATGGGTTTAGCAACGAATGGTGGCGGCGTTTGCACACCTGGCATTTGAGAGTGTTTTTGCAAAACCTAACACTGTGGTTGTCAAGCAAGCAAACGAAACATAATTTGTTCTTTAGAACAAAGTTTCGCCGATTTTCACTACTTTCACTTATAAATTTTTTACACGAACTTATTTTGTGTTCACCTGCACAAAATACACAATTTCCCTTGTTTTCTTTAGTAACGTGTAGTGCCTGTGTAGTTCTTTGGACCCTATCTACTTTATTCTCTAAATTCTCAAGACCTCGAAATCGATTTACCAGAAAATCTTTAAGTTGGTCAAAGGTAGGAAGATCATCACTTGGATCCGATGCCACCATTAACTCCCAGGCCTTTCTAATAGCCTTATCTAGTTTTTCCGTTACTATATGTACGATTAAAAATGATGCAAGATCTATATCCAACTTTTTTATTGATTCTAATCAATCGGTAGTTGTACTCAAAAGTTTTTTTAATTTCCGTTGCGGACTCTCCAGTTAAAGTTCTTTGATTGAATAAACATTTTACAATACCGTTTGCTAAGAATCTTTTATTATTGTACATGGACTCTAATTTGTTCCAACTTGCACTTTAATTGTCTGATGTCACCTTTACATTTTTTAATAACATTTCCGCTTCTCCGGCTAAATACCCCTTTAAATAATATAACTTTTGTGCATCATCTAGGCTACTATTTTTGTGTATTAACCCAATAAACAAATCTCTAAAGGTTATCCACTCGTGATATTTACCGGAAAAGTCAGTTACGCTCATTAACTAAAAGCGGACAGACGTGTGTCGCATCGCGCTGTGAATATTGACGTTTTTGTGATTTGTAATTTTGTGGTCCTGTGATTGGTTGCTCTTACCGTTTTCAATTCCTTGTTGCTCTTGCGGTGTTGTTACCTGTTGTCGACGCCCACTGGGAGGAGTTAAGGCAGGACGGAACATTTTTGTCAGCTCCTACATTGAATGAGTTTTCAAATATATTTGAAAAACTCATTTAAATAAACACAAAAAGTATTGCAGTTGGCTGGGCTCGAACCTGCGACACCGGAGCATCGGAGGCGGCACGTGTGCGCACTAGGCTAAGTGAGCATCTGGCCACAGCGACGAAATAACCAAGCTCTATTGACTGCAACCAGCTACACTAAATTATTTTACTCGTGTTGTGTAGTAAGTGCGCAGAACAGCAATGCCTCGCACTCGGTCATCCCCCTTGAAATCTACCATCGCGTTGCTTGAGACTCAGTCAGAGCCTGATTTGTCCTCTGACGCATCTATTCCTGAATTGAATAGCGGTAATAAAATGGATAGCGTCACAATACGGCAGAGCAAGAAGCGCTTCAGAGGTGATGACGACTGCACGGAGACTGACAAATTCGAAGATTTAAAGAATATGCTGCAGTCATGGAAAACTGATCAAGATGTTGTCCTCAACAAAATAATTGCGGAAGTTTCTGAATTGAAACAACAAAATCTCACTATCCAGAAGTCATATTCAGAGATTGAAAAATCAATTCAATTTTCAACTCGAGCTATGAGGAGATGAAGTCTCGTCTGGAAAGCCTGGAGGTTGCACATAAGGAGAATGTTAAACGGTTGAATGAAATGACTGACAGTGTGGATAAAAAAGCTGTGGCTAAACTTGAGGCTAAGATTGAGGCGATGGAGCAGCAGGCACGTTCATGTAACATTGAAATCTGTAATTTACCAGAAAAGCGAAATGAAAATTTGTTCACCATCGTGGATTCTATAAGTTGCGCTATTAATTTACCAGTGTCTCATAATGACATTATATCGATACACAGAGTACCACACGCTCAGCATCATGATCGCAAACCTAAAAATATTGTCATAAAATTCAGAACACGTATTATACGTGATAACATTCTTAGTGCCTGTCGCCAGAAGAAGGGCCTAAAATCTGATCAATTGGGGATCTCTGGTGCCTCGTTACACGTTTAATTTAATGAACATTTAACCCTACATAATAAAGCATTATTTCGAGAGGCTAAGAGGGTTGCCAATGAAATCGGTTTTAAATACGTTTGGGTCAGGAATGGGACAGTACTGTTACGGGAGCGGGATGGATTATCATCAATTGCTATACGTTCTGGGGAAGATCTTAAAAGTATTGTTGTTAGTAAGAAGAAGTGTCCTGAAAACCCAGATTCTTAGCTATACCTATGTACACACAATTTATTTGTATATTTATATTAAGCTCTGTCCTGTTTCCTTTTCTATATGCTTACTTGTCAGGTTTGTAAGTTTAATTAAAATGTATGTAAGTTTCAAATGGTTGTTCCATTGGTTGTCAATGCTTATATTTAAAAAAATCTCACGTTTTATTCCAGGCTTTCTATGTTGCATACGATTGAATATTTCTGTGACATTTAAACAGTTATGTATAATACTGAAAACTACCTTGAAGTGCAAACATTGTGGCAAACTTAAACTAATTTGTGATTCTGGCTTATCTGTAACTTATCATATAACTAAACTATACTATCTATCTTATTACTTAACTGTAGACAACGGGTTTAATTATTATCTATTGGGTGGTGAGCGTTACATAATACAAATTTATTGTATTACTGTTATTTATGGCCACTAACAATATTACGTTTTACTACCAGAATTGTAGGGGTACTCGTACAAAGTTGCAAACGCTCTATATGAACATATTGAGTAATTCTTATGACGTTATCGTTCTGACCGAAACTTGGCTAATTCCTGACATCTGTGATAGTGAATTTATTGATGAACGATATGTCGTCTTTAGATGTGACCGTGACCGTGTCGCGACGAATAAAAAAGATGGAGGTGGTGTTCTAATTGCTGTGCTTCGTGAATTGCGGGCGACAATATTGACAACTCAATTATTTAACCCTGAGATTGAGCAAGTATTGGTACAGATGCCTGCCGCACAGCAGCATTCCCGTCATATTATTGGTGTCGTATATATACCTCCAGCGTCTCGTGCAGAGGTATATGAGCAATACTTAGACATGCTGCAAGGCTTAGCTAATAATCCCAATTGTAATTCATATCATTTCTTTGGTGACTATAACTTGCCTGAGATTGACTGGGTGTAGCAGGGCAACCATGCCACTGCACGTCGCGTGGACTCTACGGGACGTATATTGCTTAATTTTATAAATATAATAAACGGTTTACAATTTCACTACACAAAAAATAGTTTAGGTCGCGTGCTAGACTTGATAATCTTTAACGCGGACCCTCAAATGATGCCTTGCAATATCTTGTTGAATCCCGATAGCCTCCACCCCCCTTTTTCTATATTAACTCACCTAGATGTATGTTTCAAACCGATGAAATGCCATCCAGTTCGCAGGTATAACTTTTATAAAGCAAACTATGATTACATTAAACGCGACTTAAGCAATGTAAATTGGGAGGAGTCACTCTCTCATCATTCTTCTGAGATGGCTGTTGATATTTTTTATGAAACTATATATAGAGTTATCAGATCACATATTCCTTTAACTTATACTAAAAACTCAAAATTTCCGATCTGGTTTTCTCCTTCTCTAATAAAAATATTTAAAAGTAAAGAACATGCATGGATTAAGTGGAAGAAATATGGTAATCACTCTGATTATGTGCATTTTTCAAATTATCGCAAATTGTTTCATAGTAAGACCGCTGAATGTTATAAGAGATATATGACATCAGTTGAAGACAGTATTGCCAAATCTATTAAGTATTTTTGGTCGTATGTCTCTTCCAAGAAAGGGAAAGCTAAGTACCCTGCTAATATGTTTTACAAAAATGTTTCTTCCGATGACCCCAAGGAAATATGCAATTTGTTTTCAAATTTCTTTTGTTCCGTATACGAACCCTCTACCTTTGACCCACACCTATGGGAACCTTCTAATTGCTATGAAGATAATTCGCCGTGTATCTCTGACATTTATTTACAAAGGAATCAATATGTACAGCACTAAAGTCACTGGATTCTTCTAAAGGAGCGGGACTTGATGGCATACCACCCTCCTTCTTCATAAGTACAGCTGACCACTTGTCTTCCGCCTTGCATATTATTTTTAATAAATGTTTGAGGGAGGGGGACTTCCCTTCGGTTTGGAAGCGTGCCTCTATCACCCCTGTGTACAAGAGTGGCGATAAGAATAATGTGGAGAATTATCGGCCCATTTCTATACTTTCCACTTTGTCAAAGGTTTTTGAACGACTAGTGCACAGTGCGCTATATCCTCATATCCGTCATCTTATCATACCCGAACAACATGGTTTTGTTAAACGTCGTTCTACCACCACTAACCTCATGACCTTTGTGAACTATCTCTTTGAAAATATGGACCGCCGGGTACAGGTTGACGCTGTTTACACGGATTTTCAGAAGGCCTTTGACAAGGTGGATCACACACTGCTTATGGAAAAAATTGCCTTTAATGGTATACGCGGAAATTTACTCAGATGGTTTGCTTCATATATCTTTAATAGGACTCAAAAAATCGTCATTAATGGGCATGAATCTGACTCCATAGTTGTTAAATCCGGGGTTCCTCAGGGATCAGTATTGGGTCCTTTTCTATTTGTTTTGTTTATTAATGACATTAAACATTGTTTTATCAATTCAATTTTCTTGATGTATGCAGACGATATGAAAATTTATATCTCCTGTAAAAATATTCGCGACTGCCATAATAATGGCAGTCGCGAATATTCAATATTCATAAAATCTATCCAGGTCCTGTTGTAAATATACAACAGGACCTGGATAGATTTTATGAATACTGCCTCAAAAATAGACTCTTTCTTAGCCTTCCTAAATGTTACACAATCTCTTTTACTAAAAATAAAAACCAGATCAAATTTAATTATTCAATAAATAATATGAGTCTTAATGAAGTCCAATCTGTCCGTGACTTGGGTGTTACACTAGATTCTAGTCTGCATTTTGATACTCATATTGACAACATAGTTAAAAAAGCCTTTCAGATGTATGGACTCGTAATGAGAATTTCAAGTGACTTTGTGCGACCCTCTACATTCTTAATATTATATAAAACCCTGATTCGATCGCAATTGGAATACGCCGTCCAAATTTGGGATCCTATATATGATAAGTATAAGGATAGGCTAGAAATTGTTCAGAGAAAGTATTTACGTACTTTGAATTATAAATGTTATCGTCCTAAAGTCTCCTATGAGCAATTACTGAGTCATTGTAGTGTTCTTAGTTTGGAATCTAAACGACTTATTCTGGGTGTACTGATGCTGCATGGTATATGCAATAATAGATTCGACTGCATTCCCTTATCAAATAGCCTACATTATATAGTACCTAGATCTGTCATGCTTCGTGGGGTACGTGTGCCTCAGCTATTCCACACAAGTTCGTGTAAGACTAACGCTGGGGTGCGCGTGCCTCTTCGTCGCCTCGTTGATGCGTACAACTCTTACTTCATGGAGCTTGACATATTTACTCTCTCCAAACATCGTTTCAACTCCCGCAATAGAGTTACTGAATTCATAAGTATATAAATTTATTTTCTTTCTTCTTCTTATTTTTTTATGATGCACACTACTTGTTTGTTTTCTTTTGACTTTTTTTTGTGAATTCGAGGACAATGTTGTGGGTTAAATGTGTAGTAACATAAACATGTAAAAATTGTATAAATGTATTTCTAAGTATTGTACTTATTTAAGAATATCTAGTTAAGCTTGGCATATTGTAACTGTGTTTTGTCCCTAACCAATAAAAAAAAAAAAAAAAAAAAAAACATTGGTATTTTCACTTCAGGTAACCGAAAGTTATGGAAATCTTTTCTACTGCTAATTCCCGGGCTACAGTTATTTTCATCACTAGGTACTAATAATTTATCTTTTCTAAACAGCACTTATAAAGTACTTTTGAACTGAATATATAATTCTTCAACCTCGTCATAAAAACCATCTTTATGGTATTTGGAACTATGTAATTCGGATTTTTTTACTTCACTAATAATTCTAACATGCGTATTAGAGAATATTTGCCAATGTTGTTCTAAACCTTCTAAGCGTGTTTCAATATATGATATAGTAAGCGCTATCTTTGGGCATTTTTTAAAATTAATCAAAGCCCTTTCAATTTTTATTTTTATGTCTTCTTGGACATCAATTAATGATTCCATTTTGCAAACTTAAATTTTAGATTATACGCGACACACAAATGACAAAATAATAATAAATTTTCTAACTACAGCACAATAAATACAATCTAATTCTAACAATATATAGTGGAAGAGAATATAAAATTATGGTAAACTTAATGTCCTCTATAAGAATCTTCTTGCACTGAACACTTAACTTGAACTCCAGTGAAAATTTACAAGTCTTTTAGATAATTTCTATAGTAAATTTGGCATACGTTCCCGTGTTACACCACTTTTTCTTTAAATTATTACAAGTCCAATATCACACAAAAACGACCAAGTTAATTTTATGACGAAAATAAGGTTCAAATTCAGATGCACTTTTTCCTTTATATTCCCCCTGATCTAATAAGGTTGAAAGTACTCACGATTCTTCCATACGATTCACTCACTGACACTGATGACGTCACGATGTACTGCACCACGTGAGTTGCGTCACCTGCCTGCTTGTCCACGAACTGTTGAACCTCTTCCTTCCTTGCGCCGTCCCTCCGGATATAGCCGCCTCCCAGAGTGATGCTTCGCCGCTCGAACCACCAACTGCTCCCGGCTCCTCCCGGTTCCACCTCCAGGTACCGCTCACCTGGTACCCCAATGAAGGGGATGCTCTGGACAGTGATCCACTGACCAGTAATGACGCGAAGGATGGTAATCTCTACCACCACCGGAGACTGCCACAAACACTCCCGAACCAATCCAACTCGAAGGACCATGAACGAGGTCGACTAGGAGAGGGTGGCTAAATTAAACAATGGACTATATACTAATCGTGTATAATATAATAATCACAATGCTTGCTGCTCACACCATAGAAACGAAACCATAGCGACTTCTAATTAGATGTCAACGCCATCTATCGAGCGAAGCGGAACTAATGCTAAATATTTTATTGATTTGCTATGGTTTCGCTTAGACACCATCAATAAGCTGATTTGTCACCTGCTCCTGGCCATTCATCATCGGCAACAGGGAAATTGCAGTTTTAATATCGAATGTGATAGCCATTTTTGTAACACTATTTGAATTTTCTATAAAATCTTTAGAACTAGTTTGACTACTACTATCTACTAAATTCAGTAAATCCTTTATTTTTCTGAAAATATGATTGAATCTCATGGATCAATGTTTGAAAAACCTCACAACTTTCTTTGTCTAGCTTACGATCCTTGATTTCTTGGTTCAACTGAGTCAAAATACAATCCAGTTTATTATATTCTTTTTCTGCTTCTACTAGTTTCTTAAAAGCTAAATCTTGTCTACGCCTATCTGGACCAAGTTTCACTAAATATTTTCTTAAATGTTTTAATTTAGCGTGCAAATCTTGCAATTGTTGGGACATTCCTATTCCCCAAATTGAAATATAAAATAATACAGCATGATCTCATTACAATATTATGGAATATTGTAGAATATAAAAAAATAGCAGTGCAAAACTTACATTGCAGTAGATACGTTTTGTACTGACAACGTAAAGGTAGGTCACGACGTCTCACGTGGCGTGGATGAACGGACTCCTCAGCACTGGACGCGAACTGACTCCGTAGGTCACGACGTCTTACGTGGCGTGGATGAACGGACTCCTCAGCGCTGGACTCGAACTGACTCCCAGCTGCTCCACATAGGACCCGAACTATTTATCTCCCGGCGCCCTGCATATCCTCTCATCATAAGGCTTGAGCATTCTCCCGGCACCCGGCAGCAACATACCTTTTCTGTCTCCTTATTTAATATTTTCACCGCTTCAAACTTATTCTTGGATTCTGTTTCTTCTATATTTTTTAAAATCTTCTTTGCTTTCTATCTTCATAAACTTTTATCAGTATATATTTCATGATTTCTTCAACTATTGACGTCTTCGCTTTTCACGTTAGTTGCAAAATTTTAATTGCTGGCTAAGGGTCGCCATGTATTAGAGTGATGTAATCGAAATAAAAGAGAAGTGTTCGATTCAACGATTCGTGTAATAATGCCCATAATTGGTGTGTGCTGTTACATATATAAGGTTGGGCGAGCTGCACACTACACTATTCCGTATCAATAAACAAACAATTGGTTGTTGAACAATACCCGCTGCCTACCGTTCACGAGCTTTGTTCTAAACTGCATGGAGTACAACAGTTCTCAAAATTAGACCTATCCATGGCCTACAATCGGTTTACTCTTGATGACGAGTCACACAAAATTACGTGCATTAATACGCAACGGGGTCTGTTTAAATAAACACGAATGTTGTTCGGCTTGTCTAGCGCGCCCTCTATATTTCAAGGCGCAATGGAAGGCGTATTATCTGGCATGGACGGGGTATTATGCAATTATGCATGCTCGATGATGTGCTCATAACTGCAAAAACCCTGACGTACACATGCAAAGGCTAACGGCAGTGCTCCAGATGCTACATGATGCAGGATTAATATTGCAAATAGAAAAGTGCAAATTTTTTAAATATGAAATTTGCTACCTAGGCTGCATCATAAACAAAGCGGATTAAAAAAATCACCTGATAAAGTTCAAGCAATTGAGAAAGCACCAGGTCCTACCAATGTAGGTAAATTACAATCATTTTTAGGTTTAGTTAATTATATATTATTTAATACCGGGTGCGTCCGATATCCTGAGCCCATTATATGATTTATTAAAAAAAAGGGGGCTAAATGGATCTGGACAGATAGCCACAAACAAGCATTTAATACAATAAAACAATATTTAACTTCAGACCAGGTTTTAACACATTTTAATCCGGCAGCAAAGTTAATCCTGACTGTAGACGCCTCACCCAATGGGTTGGGGGCGATTTTATCTCAAATCGACGAGAACGATTGCGAACGACCGATATCGTTTGCGTCACGCACACTGAACTCAGCTGAAAAACGGTACTCACAGATACAAAAAGAGACCACGGCTATAATCTTCGGAGTTCGTAGGTATCACCAATATTTATATAGCAGGTCAGATCCCGTTATACTTCGTACTGACCACAAACTATTAATTTCTATTTTTGGGCCATTCAAAGGAATACCGGAGATTTCAGCAAACCGCTTGCAGAGATACGCAGTATTTCTAATTGCGTATAACTATAACATAGAATACGTACGCAGTGAAAACAACAGCGTGGATTATTTTTCCCGCGCCAGTATACCAGAGCTGGCATCGTCAGAGTCGTGCGCAGGCAGCGCGGGCAACAGTAGCGACGCCGACGTACACGCGGCCGCTTCTGACGACCCCATTGACCGAGCGACGTACGTTCATTTTATGATAGAGGGTTCGTTACCCGTTACATTAAATGAGCTACGCGAGGAAACCGGGAAGGATATCGGTCTAAAAAAAGGCATCGAATGTATATGTTTGGCCTAGGCAAGCAATGGAGAACACAAAATTAAAGCCTCTTCATATATGCAAAACTCAACTATCGTATGAAAACGGCTGTGTGATGAGGGGACATAAACTAGTTTTACCGGACTCATTAAAGTTAAAAATAATTAAAGAGCTGCACACTTCTCATCTGGGAATTGTCAAGACGAAGGCTGAAGCTCGTTCCCGGTTTTGGTTTCCAGGCATTGATAACGCGTTTGAAACCTTAATCAACTCATACAATGTATGCATACAGTTGCGGCCAACCCCACCCCGTGCCTCCCTTTCCCCCTGGAAATACCCACCTCAACCATTTTACCGGCTTCACATAGAATTTCTGGGTCCCATAGATAATCGATACTACTTAGTGATAGTCGACGCATACACAAAGTGGATAGAAGTTTTTGATATACGGGTCAACAACCTCGTCAACTGTTATAGAAAAAAATGTAAGTATTTATTTGTGTCTAGGTTCGGATTGCCAAATACTATTGTTAGTGATAACGGAACGGCGTTCACATCACAAGTGTTTAAAGAATTTTGTGTATTAAACGGGATCGAACATGTGACGTCCCTGGCATATAATCCTACTAGCAAAGGTCAGGCTGAGAGTTTCGTTAAGATTGCAAAAAAATGTATCAAGTCGTGTATTTTGTCTAGAAGTAGTCAAAAAAATAATGTAAGATCAAATTGTTGAAATATCTATTCGATTACCGAAACTCGGTACATTCTGTCACTGGATTCTCACCGGCACAATTGGTTATCAGGCGTAAGCTACGTTCACGACTGGACATTTTGGCGCCAAAACCGTCACCCTCACCAACGACATTGGACGACAGAGTAAAATCAAAACAGTGTTTGCAAAGTGAAGCGTACAGAGGAAATTATAAACGAAACTTTATAAACGGCAACGAACTTCTGTATAAAAAAATTTGCAATAAAGTTTACATGGTGTAGAGGTACAGTTGTAAAGAAAATTGGTAATGCTATAATATTTATGTGTGTATATAAGTATAATTGTTTATATAGATTAGTATTAAGGATCGCCACACTGTCCAAGAATGGTAAATGGTTTATGTCTCCGATGAAGACAATCTCACTTGCTCCTGACAACCTTACTGCCTTGAATATGGCCCGAAAATGGTTCATAAGAAGAGCCTCGTCTACCGTGAGGCGGTAGCAGCTCTTGTTTCTTGAACCCGTTGACTAAGATTGAGGCCATAGTGCTATCTTTGCTTTGTGTAATCTTTGCTTTTACTCGGTTTCCTTAGCGACGCGCAAGCTTATCTCTAAGATCTATGGCAGCTTCAGTTGTCGTGGTGGCTACGACGTCCTTCTTCGGAGCAAAAGGTAGTAGAGCAGCAAATAGATGAATGGTTGCAAAATGGAATAGTACAGGTGAGTTTTGCCGAGTATTCTAGTCCTTAAGTACTTGTGAAAAAGAATGATGGGTCTACCCGAATTTGTGTTGACTACCGTTTACTAAATAAGAAGATGGTCAAAGGTGAATTCCCGTTGCCAATCATTGAGGACTTGATTGATAATTTGAGATGCAAAAATATTTAGCGTGTTGGATCTTAAAAACGCATTTTTCCATCTTAGGTTAAGCAAGGAGTCTGTGCAATATACATCCTTCATAACTCATCATGGGCACTTCGAATTTCTGCGTGCACCGTTTGGTCTATCCATATCGCCTAAATATTTTATGATATTTGTCTCCGTTATTTTCAGAGGGCTAATAGCAAAAAGAATTATGGCAATATTTATTGATGACATTGTAATTCCAGCTGAGACAGAAATTCAAGCATTGGAGACAGAAATTCAAGGATTTACTCAGGTGTCAGAAGTAGCCTCATAATATGGACATGAAGTTTATTGGAAAAGGGTGAAATTAATTAGCCGTGACATTGAATATCTGGGTCATTTGATCAAGCATTCTTTTTAGTTAGACCAAGTCCAGAAAAGGTGAGCAGTGGTGGCCCAGTTGTATCGGCCACGACTTACAAGTTGTAGGTCGTGGGTTCGAGCCCAGGCAGGCGCTTTACTTTGTGTAAATTATTACATCACCACTGCTCTCAAAACGGTAAAGGAAAACATCGTGAGAAAACCGGCATGTCCTAGAACCAAAAATTCGAAGACATGTGACATCCACCAACCCGCATTGGGCCGGCGTGGTGGATTACGGCCCATTCCTTCTCACAGAGAGGAGGCCTGTGCCCCAGCAGTGGGAACATTAATAGGCTGATGATGTGATGTGTGAAGCCCAGAAAAGGTGCAAGCCGTTGCAAGGTACCCTGGACCTAAAAATGTTAAACAAATTATGAGTTACATTGGCCTAACATCTTCTTTCAGGAAGTATATCAAGGATTATGTTAAGATTGCTAGACCATTAACAAAATTGTTAAGAAAGGATGTTCCATTTAAATTTGAAGACGAACAACAATGTGCTTTCAAAATATTGAAGGAAAAACTGACCAGCGATCCAGTATTGAAAATCTACAACCCCAACTTACCAACGGAGTTGCACACTGATGCGCCCAGTCATGGTTTGGCCGCAACACTACTGCAATTGCATCCAGATGGGGAACAGCATCCGGTGCATTACATGAGTCATAAGACGACTTACGCTGAAAGTAAATACTCGAGCTACGAGCTGGCAACGCTTGCTGTTGTGGCAGCTGTCAGGAAGTTTAGACACTATTTGTATGGAATTTCTTTTAAAATCGTTACAGATTGTAAAGCTTTTGAACAGACATTAAAGAAGAAGGATTTGACGGCAAAAGTGGCTAGATGGGCATTCATGCTAGATGAGTATGACTACAAGATCGAACACTGAGCTGGCAGTATGATGCAGCATGCGGATGCTCTCAGCAGAAACCTTTTTGCTGCTGTAGTAAGTCTGCAAGAAGAGATAAGATTAGGACAGGAAACAGATGAAGAACTGAATGCTATTAGACAGCTGATTTTGAAAGATGGTCAATATCATGACTAAGTTTTTAAACTGTCATGGTCACTAACACTAACATTAACATTAAAAATAACAAACAACAACACCGAACAAACAGCAAACAAACAGCAAACATGGTAAATATCCCGTTTTTAATGTTCATGTTAATATCATGACTTCTGGATTGATAATGGTGTTTTGTATAAAGGTGAGGAGAAAGGATTAGTAGTTCCAAAGATTTTGGAGAAAGAAATAATAAAAAGAGTGCATTCTTTCATTAAGAAAGATGAAAGAAGCCATAGGAAACTACATAAACATGGATAAAAGAATAGAGGAAGTAGTTTTAAATTGTATACCTTGTTTGTTATCAACAAGAAAAGAAGGAAGACAGGAGGGCAAATGTAGTCATTAGATAAAGAAGGAATACCCCTGAATACATTGCATTTAGATCATATAGGACCATTTACTGAAACAAAAAAACAATATAACGACATTTTTTTTTTTACATAATTACCATGATTGATGCGTTTACTAAGTTTACATGGCTTTTTCCTATTAAGTCAACAACAAGTGCAGAAGTGTTGAATAGATTAAGATTTCATCAGCAGGTTTTCGGTAACTTTACTAGGATCATAACAGACACCACACAGCTTTCACCAATGGGGAATTTGAAGAGTATTGTAAAGAAGACGATATCCAGCATGTCAAGATTACTACTGGAGTGCCTCGGGGGAATGGAAATGTTGAGAGGGTTCATCGTATATTAATACCTATGTTAAGTAAGCTGTGTATAGAGGATAAATCTCTGTGGTACAAGCACGTAAGTGGTGTCCAAAGAGCTCTTAATAGTACATACCAGAGATCTATAGACACCACTTCATTCCAATTACTGGTTGGAACTAAAATGAGATGTAAAGCGAACGTGAGACTGAAAGCCAAACAGCAAATTCAAAAAGTACAAGATAAGAAAAAAAAGACTTATAATGAGAAGAGAAAACCTGGTTCATCATATGAGCTAGATGACTTAGTTGCAATCAAGAGAACTCGGTTCAGCTCAGGTCTAAAGGTGAAACCTAAATTCCTTGGACCCTACAGGATTACTAAGGTCAAGCGAAATGACAGATACGATGTTGAGAAATTGTATGATACCACGGAAGGGCCAAAGAGAACATCTAATTCAGCAGATAATATGAAAAAATGGCCAGGTGCATGAAATGGGTGTTGTTTGTTTGTTGTTTTTTTTTTTTTTGAATGGTGTTGTCATATTCATATTCATATTCTTTATTGTACACAAAATAAACATTACAAATACAAAAGGAAAACTTATGTACAAAGGCGAGCTTAACCCATAATTGGGTTCTCTGACAGCAAACCTCAGTGCTAAAGAGAGAGTTACAAAATTAGGAAAGTTAACAAAGCGCACAACAAATACTAAAAAACATTTGAATTCTTACTAACTAAATACACGCCATGGGGTTGTCATGTGTGTATTGTTTAGATTTTAAATACAACAGTCCGACAAAAACCTTTGGACAGTTGCCCGGACCAGACACAACACCCGTCTGGTCGGGTGAACCTCACCTCCTCGTCTGGTGGGTGGCGGTTTGTGGGACTTGCCACCCTGTTCCATCTACCCCCAAAAGTTCCTCCAACGACGAATGGCTGTTATCATATTTTTAATTTTTTTGTTGATGTTTATGTAGTTTACATTTTAAGTTACCGTAGTTAAAAACTTTTATTACCTTACTTGTATCATGTTACGGTATCGTACTTTAATCGTATGCTTAAGCCATCATTAGACGGGTTGCAACTGCGTTGAAGATTAGGCGTTATTTCTTTTAAACCTTGCCAAAATTAAACTCCTATGTTTTATGTATACTTAATATTTAAAATAATTAATACGATATTGAATATTGCGGTTATTCCTGGTTTTAAAAAATGTGTTTTACCTTTTTATATTTTTTTTTATATTTTCGGTGTATTTGTTTTTTAATTAAAAATTATACGTTAACGTTGTGTTAAAAGTTTTATTTTTATTTTAATCACGTTTTTGTTTATCGAGTGTGTGGTGCTCTTCGAGCAATCTTTAATTATATCTAGTTTCAGAACCTAGAAATTTTCTGCATTTTGAATTGGATTCTGTGAAGTTGGTATACTTCACAGAATCCAATTCTCTTGGATGGACAGTATCGCAATCGCGATACTGTCCATCCAAGACATTCTAGACAACAATTGAACGAACAAAAAAATCGAAGTTTACATTAATGATCTCCTCTTTTATGATGGCCAAATTATCGGATATAATTCTATTTGCTGATGATACTTCGCTAATTTTTTAAATAGATAGGAAAGATACGGATGTCTTACATGTCAACAAAAGTCTAATTGTTCTCTCAAAATGGTTCGCAGCTAACAATCTTTTACTGAATGCGAAAAAAACAAAATGTCTAAAGTTCTCTTTACCAAATGTACCTCAACGTGACCTAAATCTAAATCTTGACGGCAAAAATCTTGAAATTATAACGGAAACTGTATTCTGGGGGATTACTATCGATTTAAAATTGCAGTTGGGCGCGCACATTAGAACTCTTTCGGGTAGGTTAAGTTCGGCTGCCTATGCAGTAAGGAAGATAAGGCAGTTAACCGATGTAGCCACAGCTAGGCTAGTAAAATATGCTTATTTCCACAGTATTATGTCTTATGGCATTCTGCTGTGGAGATCAGCATCAGACGTTGACTCAATTTTTAACTTACAAAAGAGGGCAATCCGCGCGATCTATAAAATGGGTCCTCGCGAGTCCCTCAGAGAAAAATTTAAACAGATCGATATACTGACTCTACCTTCACTTTATATTTTGGAATGTATTTTGTATGTCCGCAAAAATCGAGGGCTTTTCAAAACTAGAAGCGTCTTCCATAATTTAAATACACGCAGTAAGCACGAAATTGTAATACCCAAATTCAGATTAACGAAAACTAGCAAGTCTTTTCTTATACACAGTATACGCTTTTATAACAAGTTGCCAAAGTCGGTTATGGAACTGACCGATGGAAAGTTCAAAAACTACATCAAACGTGTCCTTATTAAAAAAGCATATTATAAAATCAAGGACTACGTTGAAGATAAAAATTTTGGCTTTAGCTCCTTCTGCGCATGCGGCTTCCCTGGTAACTCATAAACGGCACAAATATGTGGATATCTATAACCATTCTCAATCACATTTTTTTCTCTTTTAATTAGACTTTTTACAATGTTTTTCAATCATCTTTATAGCCCTTTGCTAAGAATAGTTACAGCACTGATAACAACATTTATGCCACACGTTAAATTTAGTGTTGATTTGTTTATTTTTATTTTTAACCGATTTCAAAAAAAGGAGGAGGTTCTCAATTCGTCGGAATCTTTTTTTTTTTATGTATGTTACCCGATTACCCAAAGACGCCTGGACCGATATCAAAAATTCTTCTTTTGTTTTGAAGGGTATACTTTCTTGTTGGTCCCATAGTCATCAGGTCAGGATCTGATGATGGGATCCTAGAGAAATCGAGGGAACTCCTCAAATATTACAGGCATACATGTAGCGATTTTGGTATTTTCATCAACAATGCAATCATTTGCACTCAGAACTATCATTTAGTGAAGTGATCTGATGATGAAGCCGGAAGGTAGGCACTGGAACTCTGATATAAAACAATGTATCCTAGTCATGTTTGGGCATATTGGAATCGTCATGATATGTACTTTGGCTACAAATGATTATCATTTTAATTGGGGATACCTACCAAAACTAAAAAGAGAAAAATAAAAAACTTTTTAACAAAAAATCAAACCGACTTCTAAAACAAAAAACTACAAAGCAAAAAATAACTTCTTTTCCGAAGTCGGTGTCGAAAAACGGAAAACAATGGGTCGGTTTGATTTTTTCTTAAAAAGTTTTTTTACCTTTTTATAGATTCCTTTACCGATTGATTTGTGAATGTGTACACATTGTAGGCCTTCTAGATTTCTAGATGACTGTTAACATTTGTTAACTTTTTATTTCTTTTTACGTTTTTCTTTGTTTTTTTTTAATTTCTTACGACTTATTGTCGGGCCTACGTTGTCCCCCGTATCCAAGTACTAATGCTGTAACATGAAAATATTGAAAAACCAAACTATTTTAAAAGAGTAACCATGGAGTTTCTTGCCGGTTCTTCTCCATAGGAAACGACTAACCCGAACCGTGCACCTTTTGTCGACGTTTTATAAGTGCCCATGTAGGCCTATGTAAAATAAAAAAATATATATGAGCTGAGTTCGCTCGCTTTGCTCGCTCACTTTAGCTCCCGTCATCCCCTTATAATATATATATCACGTCGAGGTACCTATGAATTATAGGACCACCATCATCAACTCCAATTCTAGAGGAAATTCCTTCATTCTTCATAGGAACGGGTGAACTTAAATAACACACATCACTGGATTGAAACTCGAAAGTATTTATTTGACTTAGTTACAGGCACTTTGAGTTTTCATTCGAACTTGAAGTTAAAACCACATGGTGTGGCTCGCTAGGTCGCAATCCCTTGTCGATCTCTAGAGAAGACCTAGCAAGAAACTCTAGGATACTCTTTTAAATCTTTTAATAGTTTACACAATCACTTTATGACAAATAGCGTTACATGTTTATAAGGTTTTCAAACATCTTATCAATCAGATTTATTAAACAGTTATTATTTTACACACATAATACGCGCGATGCGCGTTGTCAGTGGGCGGAACTTCCATATTGTTTTTGTTTAGACACTAATTACTTGGATAGTTGAAAAAAGCTCACAAACAATACTAAAATGCTGCTCAGTTAATTATTTTAATATTAAACAATCCCAATATTCACAAATACAAAGTTGTTCGTAGATTATTACTAAAATAATCACCTCAACTCAAAACTATCTAAGTTTCCGGTAATCTGAATAACTTACTAATCAAAAGGTTTCTCATTATTACATAATAGTCTTATTACTTTATAGTATTTAATCAATTACTCAAATTTGTTTAGTTCTCGTATTAAATTATTAAATCTAGTTATTGGTCATTAAAATTATAACATCCGCCATTGTTGACAACTTTGCGTAATAAGAATAACATTAGGTCATAATCAAACATATTTACTTCGTCAAATGTGCAATAGTTAAAATGAGAACAAGTCTACAAGTCCTACAATAAGTGTACTCGTTTTATTTAAACATCTCGTATTAATTAAACTTTGAAATTAGCTTATCAAATGATCTTCATTCAAACAAATCAATAACTAATTCCACAATAAGCCAATAGATGGCGCTGAACCCACAAACCAACTTAAATAGTTCTAGAGATGACAGAATTAGCGAGTTTCTGTTAATTGACAATTAAAATTATTAATTTGGATACCGAATTAGTAAATCCACGCCTCCGCGGCGACATATATATATTGGATAATGAAAATATCTGGCTTGCTTTCTATAAGAGAGAGAGAGGGACAGACAGAGAAACATTAGCAAGCCGCAAAGCATACAATAGCTTACTATAGTGCTACTATAATGCAAAAAGTGTCGTGCCAACTTTTTGTTAGAATTTTTTCCGTCTAGCCCCCTTTCACAACGCGCGATAAGGAACTTCGTTCCAAAAGTTTGATTTTGAAGAACAACAAACAATTGAAGAACAATCGTGGACCTAGTGATAACACTAGGCACACGACATATATTAAAGCGTAGAGCAATTATGGAAGAGAAATCGTTAACAAATCGTCTATAGTAGGAACACATTTCAATGAAACCGCGCAGCGACTTTGCGGTAGGAGTTGGTTAGTTTGTCCTATGACTCAAGTTATATCTTTGGACTTGAGTTTTATGTTGTCTCTCCTCTTATTCCAGTTCCGTGTTGTAGCGTTACGTGTAGCTAAGAGGAGCTACACGCAAGCCATGTTAATAAAAATTAAGAGTAAAAATAAGGGACAGCTTCGTGCGACGTGCCGCCCGCGAAAAATCAACTGTCTGAGGGATCAGCTACGGCCGCTGCCGCCTGACTCTTCCATGTCAGCGAAGGGGCAACCGCAGACCAGGCCAGAGTAGTAAGGTGCGATGAGACGGCTGGCGGAGTGCTTCCGCGAGGTGTAGGCCCTCGTGATCAGCGTACGCAACATGCGCGTACTGCCGGAGGTCGCACGCGGCTTCAGCGCGCATAACCACCGCGCTGCTGAGGTTCTGTCTGCAGCGGTTCATTTTCCACGTGCCGACTAGCACATCTTGTAAATATAATATTAAAATGTTCACTTGAGAGTAAAGTTATTTATATATAGGCTTCAGGGATTAATAACACTCGTTCACAAACTGAATTCATTACAATTTAAGAGGTAAATAAAGACAAAAAAAGAGTAGAGTTACATGACTTGATACAATAACAAAAGATATGAAGGTGTGGTTTGTATTTATTTATTTATAATAAGCACACCAACAGCACTGTCACTTACAATTCAAATAAAATAATATACAAAATCGGCATTTCAGTAACCATGCAAATAACAGGTATGCATAACATTGACACAATGAATATTTGAGACAAAGTAAAAATAAAAAGTGTGTCTTTTAGACCTTTATCTAGAACACTACAAAAACAAAATAAATTGAGCTATATAGACGTACATTGCTCGCACTGTTTATATAGGGAGCGTCTGTATGAAGCGAAACTCATAGAGAAAACATCGATAGGGTAATCCGTCAAGTTGGACCTTTCATTATATATCCTTGCCATACGTGTTAGGGGGCTATTAAAGGTAGTATTTAAGGTAGATGTAGGCAATTGAAAAATGCGATGATGTCGATTGCTACGTTGGCTAGTCCTAAAGCTTAAATAGTTTATCAATTGCGCATCTATGGAACCATTTATAATTTTGTGCAGTATAAGTAAGTCAGAATTGATCCGTCTTTCTTTTAAGCTAATCACCTTAAAGTACCGTAACCTATCATTGTAATCAGGTATAGCTTTTCGGATCCCATTCTTGACACATAGATACCTAACAAAACGGGCCTGAACTGATTCAACATTATTAATATAACTTGAGTAATAGGGAGACCAAATAGTGGAACAATACTCCAAGTTGCTCCTCACCAGTGCGTTAAAAAGTAGAATAATGCTACTTAAATTACGGAAAGGTTTTGTCATGCGGATTATAAAGCCAAGCATTCTTTTAGCCTTAGCAACTATAGTATCTACATGATCACGGAAGGACAGGGATGCATCAAAGAGTACACCAAGATCACGGATGACTGATACTCTACTCAGTATTGATCCATCTATATGATAATCAAATTTTATGCAATTCACTTTATTCGTGAATGTAATAGTCTGGCATTTTCTAACATTAAGCGTCATTCTGTTGTTGAGACACCATTGTTGAAGGACATCAATATCTCTTTGAAGCTTCATACAATCACTAAGGTCAGATATCCTGCAGTATATTTTTAAATCATCAGCGTAGGCCAAACAATTGCAATTAATTAGATCTAAAAGATCATTCAAGAATACCAAAAAAAGCAAAGGGCCCAACTTAGAGCCCTGTGGAACACCAGAGCCAGGCGAAAAAGGTACAGATTCATATCCCGCCACGGCAACTATTTGAGAACGATTAATCAAATAACTCTCGAACCACCGCAACAGAGAGCCATGAATGCCAGCGTTATTCAATTTCATAGAAAGAATTGAGTGATCAACACGATCAAAGGCTTTTGCAAAATCTGTGTAAACAGCATCAACCTGACCCCTAGCCTCAAAGGTGTTGCCAATGAAACTAGTATAAATAAGTAAGTTAGATGTAGTAGAACGGTTAGACACAAACCCATGTTGCTTCGAACTAATTATATGACGGAGGTGAGAATAAACTGCATTGTATATAAGGCCCTCAAACATCTTTGCAAATTGTGATATAATAGAGATTGGTCTATAGTTAGTGACGTCATTCATACTACCAGATTTATGCACGGGGATAACGTGTGAGATTTTCCATAAATCGGGAAATGTACCTTCCTTAAGGGATTTATTATCTTAGGTATAATATATAAGATAATTGTGTTTTAAAAAGACCAGCAACAGTTTGACCACTTCTATGTCAATTCTTCTGTGAAAATGGCAGGAACTCATTCCTTGTCGCGAGGTTGAGGACGAGGCCGAGGATACTTCTCGCGGACCGCATGTCTCCACAGTTGTCGTTCGACAGACTGAGCAGTTCGAGGACTGGGCAGTCCTGCCAAGACTAGTGACAAGCTAATCATGAAAAAACTTGTCGCTCACAAGAGTTTGTACATCATGAATCAAAACTGGTACCTACGTAATAACTTTTCTTACTAATTGTTCTTTTGAATGTCGATTTCTTCTGGTATTTCAGACCCTTTTGGTTCCATAATTTTGATGGTCCGTTTCCTTGTCTGTAGATATCTGTTGAGCCAACTTTCGGCTCTTTACCCCGGAACAGAACGAATGACCTCAGGAGTACCTGCAGAATTCGGGGTTCCGAACATCTTTCAACGGGTTCCGTACATATTTTATTTAAAAAATCCTGAATGTTTGAAGAGGTTCTACGGAAGACGGTTTAGTTCATCCAACGACGAATGGCTGTTATCATATTTTTTAAATTTTTGTTTATGTTTATGTAGTTTACATTTTAAGTTACCGTAGTTAAACTCTTTTATTACCTTACTTATATCATGTTAAGGTTTTTGTACTTTAATCGTATGCTTAAGCCATCATTAGACCGGTTGCAACTACGTTGAAGATTAGTCGTTATTTCTTTTAAACCTTGCCAAAATTAAACTCTTATTTTTTATGTATACTTAATATATAAAATAATTAATACGATATTGACTATTGTATCATCCTGTTTAAAAAAAAATGTGTTTTACCTTTTTATATTTTTTTTATATATTTTCGGTGTATTTGTTTTTTAATTCAAAATTATACGTTATCGTTGCGTTAAAAGTTGTATTTTTATTTTAATTACGCTACACAATGTATAAAGCCTTAGCTACTTTACACTTATTTCTAAAAAAAAATTGAATAATGAGTCATTCAAGCACATCTTTGCGTAAACAACTTTAATATAAGATTAATCAGTTGTCACCACTGCTGCATCGTTATAATTAACGTTTTAACTTTAGAATCTAGATAGTGAAATTAAGGTTTTGAGTTTAATGAGTACCTAAGTACCTGGTTTTCATTAGGTAAACAATTGGATGAAGCTAAGGAGTTAAAATGTGTTATGGCATAATAGTATTCAATACTGTGGGGTATTTATGTTATACTTTGATGTGGGTATATGCAAATAAACCAGTTGTCACTTAGAACTGCAGTATCATTGCTCGCTCCCGTAATTAATATCCCTAAAATACTACTGGCGACGAGGATAAAAATCAAATTCGTGTGGTTATCATAGTTTTAGTGTGGTAATTCAATATGCCTATCGGAAAAATAGAAGAATTCGACATAACAAGTAAAAAGTGGTTGGCGTATATTAGACGCGTGGAACAATTTGTAACCTTGAACGGAATAAAACCAGAGTTACAATTAGCAACGTTGGTGACTTTGGTGGGAGCAGCAACCTACGACTTAATATGTGATTTATGTGCACCTAATCATCCAGAAAGCAAAACTTTTCGTGAATTAGTTTGTAGCGGCATCAACGCCGCCACTTGCGAACTAATGACATGACGTCACACAAATCCTGATGATTTTTTATTTAAATTAAATGAAAACAATTTAGTGGAACAGTTACAACGAGAATTGCCGACTGTATTTGCTTCTGGACTAGGAACCTGTATGAGAAAAATGTCCTTAAAGTTGGTGGATAAAAATCCAGTATTTATCAAAGCTAGGTCTTTACCGTTGGCGTTACGTATACCTGTCGAGCGGGAGTTAGAACGACTCGAGGCTGAGGGTATAATTCGGAAAGTTGATTATTCTGATTATGGCACACAGATCGTTCCAGTCATTAAAAAGAACGGGGAAATTCGAATTTGTGGTGATTACAAGGTCACGGTTAACCCGAAACTTATGCGCGAACCTTACCCTTTGCCGCGAATTGAGGAGCTGTTTGCGGCACTGAGTGGAGAGGAGGAGAGAGGATTGCTAGATGAGGAATCTCAGGCCTGTACAGCTGGGGTGAATGTTGAAAGCCTCCACGTGGCACACCCTGGGCAACGTCGGCTTCAGCTGCTCAGTCGCTTTGGGTAGACAGTTGGGGCAGGCGGCAAATTTTCAACACACGAGGAAGGGTCACGGTTCCAATCACAAATCATCCTTGATGGTTTGTGAAGGGAACCGGACTAGTGACAGGGCGCCTACTCCCCCCTCTGCTTACAGAGGGTAGGTCGAGTGGGCATAGAGAAGGTGGGAGAAATAGGGACCTCACCCTTGAAAGGAAAACTAAAACAAACTGGACTTTTGCGAAAAACGTCCCTATTTCTAGCGAGGTGGGATTCCCACCTGGAATCCCACCTCGCTTCGGCGGGCTGCCCTCCGTATTCTGGGGTGGGCAACAAACGTCTTCCGTCTGTCTCAGACAAAACCGACAACCACATGCATGAAATACGGACAACGATTTTTATAAATGAAGAGGTGAGTGATGCGGAGTCGGAGTCCGACCTCGAATCTGGCGCAAAAGGGCCACATAGCTCTGAGCGCGAAGTGGAGTGGGCTGCTGCGAAGAACTTAAGGTTCTTCCGGCAACGCCCCAAATCGGGGGATGGCCTGGGGTCGTTCTCCGATGACGAGCTGGCCTCGGCCCGTAAGATCCCCACCAGTAGGCGGGGTGGTGGCCGAGACAGAGGAGTGGGGAGGGGGCTCACCACCCAGGAGGCTGCCCACAGAGCCGAGAGGCTTGCCGCGGAAGGGCGCCACCCCGGATCGACCAGCCGCTGTTCCAGGGCTGTTCTCTCAGGGTCTTCTGGCGACGAGCTGAACGCCGCTAGTGGCTCCAATTTGGAGCGAGTGGCCAGGTTCACAGAGGTCGTGGGAGCCGCTATCCGAGATGTGGCCTTGAAGAGGAACAAATCCTCCAAAGATAAGGCTATATCCGCTGCCACGGCCTCCATTATGGTGGCGGCCGAGGCCAATCGCGCTGGGCCTTCTTCGGATGGCATGTCCGAGATGCGGGCGGAGTTCGCCCGCTTGAAAGCCGTCATGGAGCTTCTCCAAAAGGAAAACGAGGAGCTGAAAGCGGACCTGGCCAGGCTTCGAGGGGTCGTACCCCGAGGGATGCCGCAGAAGGGGGGCGCAGCACGAGCTAGGCCAGCCCGAGACTGCGGAGAACCGGGTTCTGAACCTGGTGCGGCTGGAGCTGGCTGCCTTTCAGAGCAATTTCTCTGCACTGGAGGCCATCGTCCTGCGCCCTCCACTAACGTCGAGCCAGGTGGCCTTGGGCCAGCGGAAAGCGTCCTCGTTTGCTGCCACCGCAGCTGCTGTCGGCTCGTCGAGACAGCCCAATCATGGAGCCACGCTGGAACCCATAAGGTCAGCCCCGGCGAGATCGGGCAATTCAGCCAAAAAAGGCGGAGCGGCTGGACAGGTGGCAAGGGCCCCAGCCCAGGCGGTGAGTCAGCCGCCCCAATCTCTTCTACCTCCTGACTATCCTGCGGCCGTCGCTGAATGGCAAGTGGCCGGGGAGAAGAGGAAGGTGGGCAAGACAGCAAGGGCGGCTAAAAGAAAAGAGAGGCGGAAGCGGCGCAAGGAGCGAAGCGTCGCGGCTAAGCTACGCGCCCCGAAGTCCGTAGCTGTAGTGATTACGCTACAGCCGGAAGCGGAAAAAAAGGGCGTTTCCTACCGCGATGTGCTCGCCAAAGCGAGGGCGGCGGTGAACCTAGAGGTACTCGGCGTCAGCGAAGGCATCCGGGTGAGGGTCACCGTGACTGGGGCCCGGATGCTGGAAGTCCCCGGGGTGGCAGCGGCCCGACCGCTGACGCCCGAGCCGAAAGGCTCAGGGCGTCCCTAAATGCAGACGAGGCTCGAGTGTCCAGGCCCACCAAGTGCGCTGACATGCGCATTTTGGGTCTCGACGACTCTGTGACGGAGGGAGAGGTGGTGGCCACCGTCGCTAGGACTGGGGGGTGCTCTGAAGCAAAGGTAAGGGCAGGCACCATACGTCCTGACGTTAGGGGGATGCGAGCCGTTACGGTGAGCTGCCCCGTTCCGGCGGCCCTAAAAATAGCCGGAGAGGGCCAAAGGCTCTTGGTGGGCTGGGTTTCCGCGCAGGTGAAACTGCTGGAACCCAGACCTTTGAGGTGCTGCCGCTGCAGCGTGGGCAATCACGTGGGAGCTAATTGCAGCGCGAAGGTGGACCGCAGTGACCACTGCTTCCGCTGTGGTCAGCCCGGTCACAAGGCCGGCTCGTGCAATGCCACGCCACATTGCGTCGTATGTGCAGCAGCGGAAAAGCCTGCGCTCCACCCGTCAAGGCCAGGGGCAGGAGCAAGCCCTCAACCACCGCCGTCACCGCCACTAGTGCTGCCACAGCCGTCGTCACCGCTAAAACCACCGTGGCAGGGCCCTCACAGGGGGTTCAGGAGGAGACTGAAATTTAGTGCCAATAATGGCCCCATTGGATAAACTTTCCTTTATGGGCCGCTGATTTGGAAGTTCATTTTTTTCATATAGATAGTACTCATAAATAGAAAGCTTTTTCCAAAGTTTCAAAACTCGGAGCATCACGGTTTTCGAGAAAAAAAAAAAACCATACAAATTTTGTTTTGTGCAAATTTTTAGGGTAGATAAATTGTCATGGTAAACGTCAAAGTTCACATTTCACGTTCCGTTGCGGTAGGGGTTTATTTTATTAAATTTTAAGTCATATTTTTTATTTAAATGTAATTTTATTTTCACTCACTCACATATTTAATTTGGTGTGTAATTAAAGTGCACAATATTCGTGGTGGTTGAATGCCGATGTTGCACCCACTCCTATCAAGGTCGGGGACTCTACACTCAAAGTTGTGGACGATTATGTCTACCTGGGACAAACGATCCAATTGAGTAGGGCCAATTTCGAGAAAGAGGTCAACCGTCGAATCCGACTCGGCTGGGCAGCGTTCGGGAAGTTGCGCGGTATCTTCTCGTGTAACTTACAGTGTCTCAAGACGAAAGTCTATGACCAGTGTGTGTTGCCAGTGATGACATATGGCTCTGAGACGTGGTCGCTTACAATGGGCCTTATCAGGAAGCTTGCAGTCACTCAAAGGGCAATGGAGAGGGCTATGCTCGGAGTTTCCTTGCGTGATCGAATCAGAAATGTGGAGATCCGCAAGAGAACCAGGGTTACCGACATAGCCCGAATAATTGCCAAACTAAAGTGGCAGTGGGCAGGGCACATTGCTCGCAAAACGGATGGCCGATGGGGCCGAAAAGTTCTGGAATGGCGACCGCAAAACGGAAGACGATACGTTGGAAGGCCTCCCACCAGGTGGACCAATGACCTGGTTAAGGTTGCGGGAAGAAGCTGGATGCGAGACGCACGGGATCGGTCAATGTGGCGACGCCTGGGGGAGGCCTATGTCCAGCAGTGGACGTCTTTCGGCTGAAATGATGATAATGATGATGATATTCATGGTGTATTATGCAATTACATTGACTTTTTTACACAAAAAATAAAATAACGAATTTTGTTTACACTGTGGAACGGAACGTGAAGCGACGCCACGCTTCTTTGTGTTAGCTGTCAGTTTGTTGCTCTTGTAGTTTCGATCGTTTTCACTACCATGGCGTCTCCGAAGCCCTATGTTAATTAGTCCAAGAGCGAGCGAAGCGAGCTCGGGTGCTTATGGCACACCGACACGGACAGGTTAGGTTCGAAGAGATGACTTCTTCGTGTTAGGTTACTTTAGACCATTCAGACAGAAATAGGTGCCCCGCGCAGGGGGGCTCCGTTGACCTTGTTGTTAAATAGTAATTGTAAAAATTTAACCATGGATATCTCCATAACCAAGGGGTTCCTTTTGATGGGGATGGTACAGTGGGGTAGCCCCCTACCCTTCACATCCCTAGCCCCCTTTCCGCCCCAAAAATCGATGGATATTGATGGAAATTTTTATTCTAGCCTCAAAACTTTAACCATGGATATTTCCATAACCATGGGGCTCCGAGTGGTGGGGATGGTACAGGGGGGTGTCCCCCATCCACCCTCACCTCCCCTCTCTCCACCCCTCCCCTCCCCCCTCCCCTGCCCTCCCCCCTCCCCTCCCCTCCCCCCGCGCCCCTTAAATCAGCGGCCCATAAAGGAAAGTTTAACCGCCCCATTACGTCTCCTCCAGGCGAACATCAACCACTGTGCCGCTGCTCAGGATCTATTGCTCCAGAGCATGGCGCAGTGGTCGATTAACATCGCCGTGGTCGCTGAGCCGTACTTTGTCCTGCCCAGAGAAGACTGGGTGGAGGATCTGAGCGGCTCAGTGACCTTAATTTCGTCCGCCGCCGCCGGTACCTCGTCCCTCGAGGGTGTCAAGAGGGGACAGGGTTGCGTGGCAGCACGGTTCGGGGAGATCGCCGTGGTAGGCGTATACTTCTCCCCGAACCGAACTCTCACCGAATTCCACAACTCCCTTGTGGAGTTAAAAGTCGTCTTCGTTGGATATCACTCCATCCCTGTGCTTGTCCTCGGGGACTTGGGATGGCTTGGGGTGCCCGGTATACGGACACGCGGGGCAGGATGGTTGAGGACTGGGCTTTGGAGACAGGCTTGGTCGTCCTCAACCGGGGTTCTGTCCCCACGGGTGTGCGGATGCAGGGCGAATCGGTGGTGGACATTTCGTTCGCCAGCCCCGCTCTGTCACCGCGTGTCGCCGACTGGCACGTCATGGAGGAGGTGGAGATATATTCCGACCACCGGTATATCCGGTTCGACGTCTTCACCCAGATCTCGAGTACGTCGGTCCGACAGACCTCGAGTGATCCGCGGAGGCGCTGAAACAGCTGGACCGGTAACTCCTCCTGGAAGCCTCGATCGTGCAGGTCTGGGTGTCATCACTGGATAGGTCTGCTGACATCGACGACGAGGCGGAGTGGTTCCGGGAGGCCATGTCCCCTGGTGTCTCCTGGTTGGACCTGGGGCATTGCCACGTCACATATCTTGATATGTGACGTGGCAATGCCCCAGGTCCAACCAGGAGGCGCCCGGCACCAGGTGTACTGGTGGTCGCCAGAGCTTACGGCTCTGCGCCAGGCGTGCGTTGCTGTGCGACGCCGGTACACCAGGCACCGCAGGCTCCATAACCGTCCTTCGGATACGGAAGCCATTGAGGTGGAGCTGTACGAGGGGTACAGAGCGGCGAGGACTGCCCTCCGAGCAGAGATCAAGCGGGCCAAGGGCTTGGCTCGCGAGGAGTCGCTGGGGACTCCTACAAAGTGGTGCGGGATAAACTCCGCCTATGGGCGCCCCCGCTGACGCAGAGTCTCCATGCCCAGCTCGTGGAGGACGTGGTGAGCACTCTATTCTCTTCGCAAGGGGAACATACACCCCCACCCATGGCTCCACCTCTTGCGGTGGCCGATGCGGACTACACCACCGACGACGACGACGATGCTCCGGAGGTGACCGAGGTAGAACTGAGATTGGCGGTACGTAGGCTGAATGCTAAAAATATCGCTCCAGGACCCGACGGCTTACCTGGGAAAGCCTGGATCCTGGCCTTGGAGGCTCTCGGGCCTCGACTAAGGGGGCTCCTTAGCGCATGCTTGGAGAGGGGCCAGTTCCCGCTTCGCTGGAAGACGGGGCAACTGGTCCTCATTGAGAAGCCGGGGCGCCCAGCGGACTCACCGTTAGCTTACCGGCCCATTGTGCTGCTCGATGAGGTGGGCAAGCTCTTTGAAAGAGTTATTGCAGACTGCCTCGTTGGGCAGCTGGTGCGGGTGGGGCCGAATGCTAGATTCAGGAGAGCCAGTTTGGCTTCCGCAGGGGGCGCTCTACGGTGGACGCCATCATGCGCGTAGGAGCCCTCACGACGGGGGCTGCAGTGGCCCGGGATGGGGCCGTCTTGGCGGTGTCCCTAGACATCGCCAATGCCTTCAACACCCTGCCCTGGAGTTGCATCATGTTGCATGTAGCATGTTAGCCATTTTAGCAGACAACATACTACACACTATACACTATATACTTATTAAAAACTCTATTAAATCTAAAGAACGAAAAGACATTGTTAGACTGCCGGTTGAACACACCATTGAATTGTCCCGTGTTGAGCTTGATAAGCATGTTGTAGTATGCGTCTACAGACTACAGACCTCCAAGTTACCAGAATCTATCTGTGTTTGACTCTGTAATGGAAGATGTGTTAAAAAAAGTTAGTACTAGTAGCAAATCAATTGTCATATGTGGGGATTTTAACATTAACTTATTAGAGAATAACTCTAACAGTATCAGGTTGTTGGGTATTTTTAAATCATTTAATCTGGAAAATGTGTTTATGGAGCCAACTAGAGTGACAGCTTCTTCTGCGACTTGTATAGATAACGTTTTTTGTAATTGTGATTACTTAGATAAAGAAATTGTAAATAAGTTAGCATCTGATCACAGTGGACAAACAATAACGTTTAGCACCTACATAACTTTACAAAAAATACAAATAAAACTTAGACCAATTACTTGTCTTGTAAAAATTTAGAAAAATTTAATAATATCGTGAATAGTAAGTTATGTGTTCAAAAATTATTATAGATGACCCAAATGAGTTCTATGCCGAATTTTCTAAAGTATTAAACACGCAATTTAACGACACTTTTCCACTGAAAGCGAAAAGTATTTACACCAAGTTCGTATTGAGCGATTGGGTGACTCCAGGCATTCGTAAAAGCAGGAAAAAGCTATATGAACTTTATGGCCTAAAGCAACATATGAATAATACAAGCTTTGATAAATATGTTGCGAAATATTCAAAAACCTTCAAAATTGCATGCAAAATAGCTAAAGCGCTGTATACAAGCAGTAAAATAAAATCAGCAGACAATAAAATAAAAACTACCTGGGAAATTATTAATAATGAAACAGGTAGAAAAAAACAGCGTAATACTGAAATTAATTTAGCGACTGCAAATGGTCCCATACAATCAGATGTAGAGGTAGCTCAGGAATTTGAAAACTTTTTTGTTGATATTCCTTTTAAAAACTACAGCAGCTTTAAACTCCTCACCCGCGCTCTCTGCTGCCTTACTTAGAAAGAATGTAGATGCGTGCCCTTCTGAGTTTAAGTTTCAACATACAAACCCCAGGCTATTATAAAAGCTTTTAAATATCTTAAAATAAAATCAACAGAAGACGTATCAGATCTTTGGGGACTATCTATTAAAGTATGTATACCAATTATTGAAACTATTGCGCCCTATTTAGCTTTCATATTTAACACTAGTGTCGATCAAGGAGTCTTTCCGGACCTCATGAAACAAAGTAAAGTAGTTCCATTGTTTAAGTCCAGGGATAGCAAAGAAGCCAATAATTTATAGGCCAGTGTCAATTCTGCCGGTCCTCAGTAAAGTCTTCGAAAAGTTAATGCTCAACCAATTGTTGCGTCACTTTAACAAATATTCCATCTTTCATGATATTCAGTACGGTTTCATCAAAGGGCGTTGCACAACTGACACTGGCGTCAACTTAATAAAGAACATTTTAAACGCCTGGGAAGAAGCACAAGACGCCATCGGAATCTTTTGCGACCTCTCGAAAGCGTTCGATTGCGTTAACCATGAGACACTGTTGTTGAAACTCGAGCACTATGGGATTAGACATATGGCCCTTGAATTACTTAGGTGATATTTAAAAGCCAGACTACTTAAAGTTCAGGTAAACGGCGTAAACTCACTAGGGTCTGAAATTACAATGGGAGTTGCTCAAGGCTCTATATTGGGTCCTTTCCTCTTTTTAGTTTACATTAACGATTTCCCCATTTATTACAAAATCAACCGAAGATCGTGTTATTTGCTAATGACACATCTTTGATATTTAAAATAGATCGTCGGTCACACAATCTTGACGATGTGAATAAGTCTATTCAGCAGGTTCAAACTTGGTTCACGGCAAAAAAATTGGTATTAAATGAAAAAAAAAAACAAATGTATTAGATTCACATTGCCTAATGTCAGAAGTAGCGAATGCGACATCATATTGAATGGAGAAAAGCTGGACTATGTAAATCAAACAGTTTTCCTAGGAATAACTCTAGATGTCAAATTGCAATGGGGGCCTCACATAACATCTCTTGCGAGTCGGTTGGGCTCGGCCGCTTACGCTGTTAGAAAGATAAGAGAGTTAACAGATGTGGAGACCGCGCGTTTGGTCTATTTTAGCTACTTTCACAGCATTATGTCATACGGTATTTTACTGTGGGGTCGGGCGGCTGACATTGAATCAATATTTATTTTGCAAAAGAGAGCTGTCAGAGCCATATATAAGTTATGTCAGCGAGAATCTCTTAGGGAGCTATTTAAAAAGATTAATATTATGACAGTTTCTTGCCAATTCATTTATTAAAATATTATGTATGTAAGGAAAAACATACATCTCTTTAATAAAGTCAGTGATAGACACAATTGTAATACGAGAAATAAAGATAAGTTAGATCAACCATCTTATAGACTAGCTAAAGTACACTCATCTTTCATGGGGTACTGTGTTAAATTCTATAACAAAATACCTTTTGATATATTAAAACTAAATGAAAGTAAATTTAAAACTTTAGTTAAAAGCACGCTTTGTAAACAAGCATATTACAAACTAGATGATTATATTCAAGATAAGAATGCTTGGAAACATGCTGGTCCTACTCCATAGTGCAATCCTTAGTGTAGACAAAATCAAACTGGTTAATTAGTATTATATTCATAATTATAGTAACGCTTTATTTTTATTATTTTTCTATTATTTTTGTTTAAAAAATTTTGACTCGCACACTGTTCCGTTGTTGTTTAATTAGGTAATTTACCTATGTATGCAATATTTGTAAGTATGTGAGAACCATGTTCCTATTTATCAAGCGTAGGGTTTACCTGTTAGTGCTTGTAATACTTTATACCTATATGTAGTAAAATAGTGCTAGGTGCATCGTCCTCACGTACATGAATTTATTAATGTATGTTCTTTAATATTGTAAAACATTTTTCTTTTTTAAAAAGAGTAAGTATGGAGTTTCTTGTGCATTCTTCTCCATAACAAGCTACTTTTCCGAATGCACGGTAGAATCAATTTTTATTACTTGTAAATTTTAATTGTTAACGTTCAAAAGTGCCGCTTAGTGGCCAAATTGAATAAACACATTTGACTTTGACTTTGACTTTTGCATCAGGGAGGCACTATGGTGTCACCGGATGCCGCCCTACATCTGTCGCGTGGTCGAGGCCTATTTGACGGACAGGGCCGTCATCTACCCCGGTCACCAGGGAGAGTGTAACCTGCGAGAGATTTCGTGCGAAAACCAGTCGGCTGTTGTGCACTTATAATTGATTTGTGTTCTTAGTAAATAAATAAAGTGTATTGAAATTTGATATTTTTTTGTAAACACAACAAATGTATAAGTTGACAAAATCTATATTAAATGAATAAAAACTTTCTCAGAGATAAAATATACAAAATTTCTCAGTTTTGCAACTTAAGCAGTAAACTTGTAAGTGCACAACAGCCGACTGGTTTTCTAAGTTGTACAATTATCCAACAAAATAATACAAGTCCCAAATCTAAATGTAAAATTTTACAAGTGTTTTGGAAACGCACAAAATCTGATATAAATCGGGTATAGGTTCCCCGTACCTCCGTTTCCTATAAAATATTCTAAGTCCTAACTCTAACATGCACACAAATTGATAATATACTAAAAGTTTCCAAGTCTAATAATGTTCTTAAAATTTTACAAGTCAAAGATTACGTAATAATTTTTAAGTTGAATCTTCTTCACTAATCCTCAAGTTTAACTTCACATCGGAATAGAGTTCAAAATCATTTGACTCGACCTTTGTCCAATTCATGGACAAGATAAATATATAAAATGTACTCACAAAGTAAAACTGCACTTCACACAAACACCGTTTTCAACCAGCAAGTGGCGCCCTCTTTGGCCACTATCTGAAGTCTGAACTGCGCGTGATGTCACCTGTGACGTCGAGTGATGGTTGCGCCTGCGTCAACTTGCCGTCATCCAGTGAAGTGTTGATCTGAGAGTGGCGCCCTCTGTGGCCACTCCTTGAACTGGTCCCGCCAACGCTGGCTCAGCTCAACGCCAATGCTGGGCAAAACTTGGTCACTGCCGATGCAGGGAACCGTGGACTTTAGCCGCAGCGATCCACTGCAAGTACCACGGACGGACGAACTCACAAAAAACCGGTAACTTATCCGGCTCGAAGGACCAATGTTAAATACCGGATGGTATTTGGTGGAATTTTGACCTGAAGGTACACTAGCGAGAGTTGTAAATAAAACCACTGTGTACTGATCTGAGGTGATGGCTCATTTATTTAAAAAAAACCATTTCCTTGTACCTTAAACGCGGTAACAAAACCATAGCGACTTCGAATTCAACGTCACCGCCATCTGTCGAGCACGCCGGAAGCTTTATAGATAGTTAAGTCGTAATCAACGCCCCCGTTATGCTGTATGGGCCCCCCCTTAAAAACATCTCAAAATATTTTTTGACAATTTGTATGACTTTGGGTCAATTCTTTGCGTATACGCTGAAGATTTGTATACCGTAGCTTTATATGTGACAGACAAAGGACTGACGGACAGACAGACACATGAGTGACAGCAATAGTGCTCCGTTTGGACCCTTCGGGTACGGATCCCTTAAAATTATATTAATTAAAAACAGTATAATTCTCAAACGCCGCCTAGTTATGCGAGAGCGAGTAATAATAATAAGTTCTTATCAGGTAGTAAAGGTAAAACAATTTGACATGCCCGTTATCTTGTGGTAATCATGCATTATATTCATGTTTCAGTTTTTAATTAAATTTTGTTCAATCAAAAGGCCTTATCACACAGTTCGCGCTCCGATTGACAGCGGCAGTTAAAACTGTTTTATAGCTTAAAGCTTATGTAAACATTTGAGAATACCTATTATACAGTCAAATAATTATACGTGTTTGTAGTGTTGGATAAACCATTTCAGTATCCAGTCACAAATACGATAATAGTAGTTCTAAAGTAAAACATTTTTACACTACCTTATCTTATCTTAGCTTATGGACACTACCTTACATTGTTTAGTTTTGCCTAGTATCATTTCATAGTTTCCTTTTCACACGTTAATAGTGATGTACCTAGCAATATTCTACTTGCAGATACCACATTTTATGGACAGTGTGACATAGATTTATTAATAGGCGCGGAAGTCTTTTGGGATTTGCTAAAAGAAAAGAAATCCGAAAGCAAAAAGAAGCAGAATCGTCTCAATATGCGCCTTTCTATTCATTTATATATATAGTGGACTACACGATATTGGTTGCTTCATTTTTTTTCAGTTCTGGTGGGATATTAAAAATTATTATCCAGACATAATTATCCGCCCGCGTCTTTGTTCGCATAGACACTCACACAAAATTTGCTCAACTTTATTATTTTATCGAATTATAAAAATTACGTGTAAATTGATATAAAATGAGCATAAACCGCACTGCCTTCCTGTTCTTATAGCTAGAAACTTTCATTCCGGAGGTCTCGTGGGATAGATTTTCACGGGGAGATACAAATAGTGGAAGACCACTTTGCTTTCCATTTCTGAATTCTACTTCGGTAGTAGAAAATTAATACAGAGTGGCGCAAAAGTTATCACTTAAGTTCTTTGGCTGTATTTTTTTTAAATGTATTGAGAACTTTGTTTCTGCTTTTGGATAATATTTATTTGGTGTTTTTATTTATTTTCCATTAAGTCGAGAAAATGATACGGCTAAGTGTCCGTCGCTTCGCCAGAATTGATAAACATTCGGGCCCGTTTATGGCATTGGCATCACTCTTGTCAGAAATTCCGGTGGATATTATATATCGTCATATCTCAAAAATTTAAAAATGTTTGTCGAACTTGATTCTACTCAACAAAAAGTTCTTTGGCTGTATTTTTTAAATGTATTGAGAACTTTGTTTTTGCTTTTGGATAATATTTATTTGGTGTTTTAATTTATTTTCCATTAAGTCGAAAAAAATATACGGCTAAGTGGCCGTCGCTCCGCCAGAATTGATAAACTTTCGGGCCCGTTTATGGCATTGGCATCACTCTTGCCAGAACTTCCGGCGGATATTATCTATCGTCATATCTATTGATTCTACTCAACAAAATGGGTATAAAGGAAACTATAGGTCATCTATGTTAAATGTTACAGCCAGTGTGCCTCAAGGATCAATTTTTGGCCCTTTATTATACAATATATTGTTCACTAATGACCTAATCTGTTTTATACATGAACTTTTACCGGACATACAACTTGTAGTTTTTGCGGACGACAAAAATGCTTTAGTTGCAGCTAAGGACATTCAAGACCTTACTGTTAAGGTGAATGCAGCGCTAGAGGCCTTTCAAACTTGGTTTAATGCTAATAATCTTAAAATAAACACGACGAAAACCAACTTTATGTTATTTAAAAATACTGCGCGTAACATGGAAAATATGGACATTGAACTTAACAACGTTAAAATTTAACTTTGTCAGGGAAGTAAAGTCTTAGGTATTTACATTGATGAATTGTTAAATTGGAAGAAAGAATTAGCCGCATTGGATTCGTCTCTATCATCTGCTTGTTATGCCTTAAGAACTGTGAGGGATAAAGTGAGCATTGCACATTTAAAAATGGTATACTATGCGCTGATAGAGTCCAAACTGAGGTATAGCATACAGTTTTGGGGAAATAGCTACCATTGTAACTGGCCCAGGGCTTTCGTTCACCAAAAAAGAGCGATCCGAACCATGGTCCGCATTTCTCAACGAGACACCCGTCGACCATATTTTAAAGAACTTGGTATTCTCACAGTACCTTACGTAGTGGTTCTTTTAAACAATTTAAAAAAATATGTACTTGAATACGAAACAGACGATGACAGACTGGTAAGGGAAAAAACGCGTAGGAAACATTATGGAAACATAATTATCCCGCGTTTTGGTATAGTTAAACATAGTCCACAGTATCAGGCAGTTAAGATATTTAATAAGTTACCGCTTGAGTTGAAAAGCATATTGTACACAGGTTTAAATGAACCTGTGTACAATATGCTTTTCAACTCAAGCGACAACAGCAAGACTCAAGGCATTCCTGTTGGAAAGATGTCTACTCATTAGATGATGTAGTAGTCTTGTTGCTCTTAAACTGACATGTGGTTATTTGTTTACAATGCATGCCCTCGAAAAGAGCGGCTTTCTAAGCAGCCAAAGTGTGCGGAAAGTGTCACTTTTTTTACTAGTGCTTTTTACTTTCCTGTACATTTTTAATTTTATCTCCAACGTCAGCCCGCTGCATAGAGTTTTTAAAGTTAAGAAGTTTTTGAAAATTAATTAACTACAGGTTATTATTCATATAAAAGGTAAAATAAAACTAATACTTCATTAAAGGCGTTTTTAATTACTTTTGGTTTAGATTTTGATCAATGAATTAATTTTAAATATTCATTAAATATGTTTGGCAGAATGAATATTTTGGTCGTGCCTTTTTGCGTTACGACGTGACAGCTATTTGCACATGCGCAGTAGATATGCCCGAGGAACTGAACTATGAATTATTAGTTAATCTGTGGATATGCTGAGCGCCCTTGAATAAGCCCGCCATTTTATTAATTTCTTGCTTGGTTCAGATAATTTTTTTTATTTCCTCGTACAATGCATAGTAAAATGTTGTATGATACACGTCCGTAAGATGATTTCCGACTCGTGTCGATTTATCCACTCACTCGCTTCGCTCGCTCGTGAATAAAATACCACTCGTCGGAAATCACCTACCTTTCGCACTTGTAGCATAAATAACTATTATGGTGTTATATTGTGTTCCGTGTTCATATGACAGTTACTTTTTGATTATTATTTTCGATATTGCTATTAATTAATTTATTGACATATGGATTTAGTTTTTATTGATTTTTTGTTTGCATGTTATTTACATTTTTTAATATAAAATTAATGAAAATAATATTTTCTAATTGAAATATAATTGCATGTATTCTTATATATTTGTACCGACAGCTAATAATGCTGACTATGTTAATGTTTCATGCTGGATTATATTCGAACGCAATGTGAATTTTACTAAATAAACTGAATTGAATTTATACCTTTGGTATAAATACTAGGAAAATATTATTTTTACATAAAATATGTCTGTCATGATAGTTATATTTTTTATAATAAATTTATTTTTATTACTTTATTTCAACACAATGTTAAATATTTGCTATTATTTTAAAATTCTATAATCATTGATTTAAATGTAAATACCAATTGAATACCTATTGTAATACAATTAATATCCCTTCTCTATAATATCCTGCACAACACTACTTCTCCCCAATACCTTCGCGAACGGTTTGAGTACCTCGTCCCGAGGGGCAAACCTTGTCGCACGGCCACTTCACTTCTCCTTCGTACTCCACGTCACACTTCCAGCCGTTATGATGGCTCCTTCTCTGTAACTGCAGTGCACCTCTGGAACTCTCTCCCACACTCCCTACGCGATAGCCCTTCTCTCGAAGTCTTCAAGAGGAAAATTAAAGAACATTTCCTTTTAACGCAATGTTAGTAGTTATATATATTTGTATTTATGTATGTATGTATATATTTATGATTTAATTTAAGATTATAATTAGGTTATTTTAAAATTGTACACAGGATCCTACCCTCTTTTGTCATCATTCTCTGTCACTCTAGGGTTTGCTGTGAGAACTCAACATTGAGTTAAGCTCGCCTTTGTACATGTACTTTATTATCACATTATATTGAATATTGTTTTTGGTGTACAATAAAGAATTAATTAATTAAAATATTTTTTACATAATTATTGATTACAATTAATAGATTATTATAGATTAAATAATATTTAAATAATATTTTTAACATTATGTGGTTAGTAAATTTAATAAAATTTAATAATATAATAATAATAATTATTAATTTAATAATATTTTTTTTTATGGTTAGTTTCGGAAGATTACATTAATCTGGTTCGAGACATGTATGATGACGTCAGCACACAGGTCCGTAGCCCTGCGGGTGTGAGTGACCCATTTATGGTCAAGGTTGGAGTGCACCAGGGATCAGCCCTCAGCCCGCTGCTGTTTAATCTGGCCATGGACCACATAACACTGCATGTTTAAAAAGAAGCCCCATCGAGCATGCTATGTGCTGACGACATCGCACTTGTGGAAAAGAAGGCCTCCGAGCTCCAGATCGCATTCGATTTGTGGCTGTCTGAGATTGAAAGGCACGGTCTTCGGATCAGCCGCACTAAAACCGAATATATGGAATGCGATTTTAGCGGTGCGGAGGAAGTGGGCTGTGACCTGAAGGTACGTGACACCACCCTACCAAAAGTGTCCCGATTTAAATACCTTGGCTCTACGCTGACTGCTGACGCTCGTATAGATGAAGATGTGACCCATCGAGTTAATGCGGCATGGATGAAATGGAGATCTCTGTCAGGCGTCTAATGTGACTCTAAAATGCCGATTAAAACAAAAGGGAAAGTCTATAAAACAGCCGTTAGACCTACTATGCTGTACGGCGCTGAATGTTGGGCAGCCTTGAAGAAGCACGAACAACAGCTACACACAGCGGAGATGAAAATGCTCCGCTGGGCAGGGGGCGTGACGCGCTTGGATAAAGTGTGGAACGAATACGTACGAGGATCATTCAAGGTAGCACCAATCACCGACAAGATCAGAGAGAGCAGACTTAGATGGTATGGGCACATTATGAGACTTGAAGATAGCTACTCCGTGAAGACAATGCTCAAAATCAACACCAAGCAACGAACAAGGGGCAGAACACCAGCCTCTTGGTGGACCACTGTCGAGAGAGACCTCAAAGAGAAAAAGTTGCCGCCATCGACAACCCAGGATAGACCATCCTGGCGTAGACGCACAAGGAGGCCCGACCCCAAATAAATTGGGAAGGGGGCAGGAAGAAGAAGAAGAAGTGGTTAGATCCTTAGGAACTTGTCTACCCGCACATTTTATTCACACTTGTGCCTGATTCTGTGGTAGGAATAACATTGTTTTCAGACCAAAGTGTATTTATCTTCGCGCCATAAATGAAGTTTTCCTTTTTCTACTACTAAAGTCCCTCAGTTGAAATCTTAGTAATCATTTTTAACCGATTTCCCAAAAAGGAGGACGTTCTCAATTCGGATGTTCTTTTTTTTATTTCTTTATTTTTGTCTTTATGCAATCTTTTGCCATGAAGTGCGCGATGACGTATCTACAAATTCACTTGCAAAACATCAGTCCTACCAACTTATCTGTGAAATGACGAAAATTGGAACTACGGCCGTCATGTTGAAATGTCATTCGATTGTCAGTGTCTACTACATTCGGGTTCTCTGGTTGTTTTGTCGTGATATTGCTGAATTTATAAAGTTAAATATGCCGAAAGCTATTAAAAGTGATGCTCGAAACATTATTCTAAAGGTTAAAAACATTATTGAAGAAGAAGCTCGGGCGAGGTCTCCGATTATTCCATTTAATCAAATATACAAACGAATTTCGGCAGCGACAGGTTAGTGTTGTCAACTTTATTGTTATAAATTACCCGACACTTAACTAATTATTTAAGTCCACGAAATATTCGTTTCTATTCTGGCTGCAGGTTAGCGTAACGGTAACGTACATCTATTAGGTAACCTGCTAAGTGAGTGAGCAAACTAACCTGCCAGATTTCAAATTTCTACTAACATTTATTTTATTATCTTATATTTCATGTGTGAGTCGATGACTAATTTCAAAAATAGTTAAGGAAGGGCACGCAGCAGAAGAAACTGACACAAAAATTCGGACACCAGGCAAGGAGAGAAAACGTAAAAATGGATTTGTGCATGTTGATGATTTTGACATGGGAGATAAACGGAGGAAAGTACATGAATTTTATTCTGCTGAAAAAGAGGTCCCTAATTTTAAAAAGCTTCTAGAGGGCTTAAAGACAGAAATAAATTACACAGGACAGCGAGAGAGTCTGCGAAAGCTGCTTCACAAGGTGGGATTTCGTTTTAAAAAATCTCAATCCAATCGGAAGGTTCATATGGAGCGTAATGAAATATCAGCTTGGGGAGCCAAGTACTTGCATGCAGTGGATAAAATAATAAATCTACCCAGCTCTGACTCATAATTTATTTAGGTGAGACCTATATTCACTCTTCGCATACATCGGGTAAATATTGGCAAGGAGAGGGTGAAGACGGAGTATTGGAACCTGTATCGAAAGGGCAAAGATATATTATTGTTCATACGGGAGGAGATACTGGATTTGTTACAAATGCACTACTTGTTTTTAAATCAAACACAAAAAGTGGTGATTATCATGACGAGATGAATAGTACCAACATTAAAAAGTGGGTAATTGAAAAACTTGTGCCTAATTTACGAGAGCCATCCATAATAGTCATGGATAATGCTCTTTATCACCGTATTTATGTGTATTGGTACGCAATTATGGTTGACCCAAAATAAAATTGACTACGGAGAGAATTTGACTAAATCTCAGCTTTTAGAAATAATTAAGAGAAACAAGCCTGCAGGCTTACTCTTGATTTTAATTCCGATTGATCGGCATTGGAATTTTAACGTTTCGTACTCTTGAGTTCGACGCTAGCGCCACATTGGTTAAATCATAGATTTAGATTTTTTTTGCTATGGGTTAAATAGTGTGTATATTTGGGGAACTAAGTGGAATCGGGATCGGGCGGTAAACGCTACCTTCGAGTCTATTCTGACAGCTTTCAATTGCGTCACGTGTACGTTGGGATTGCTTGTTAATTGAAATTTTTCCAATAACAAAAGTGTAACTTTTTTGAAATTGTTTTGCGTTTTAAGTGATTTTTAATAACTAATAAGTGTATAATATGGCACATTTAGCAGTAATATACAGTGTTTTACGTAATTCGCATAAAAACTATTAAAACAAAGACGAGATGAGCGTCGGATGATGCGTTATACGGACAAGGCGTTTTCTATGAATGAAGACGAATTTAAAGCAAATTATAGAGTGAGCAAGGATTTGTTTGAGGAAATTTATGAAAACATTAAGCCCTTTATGCCAATTCCTAAGAGAAGAAGTGATATATCACCAAAATATAAGTGAGCGTCAAAATGAAGGGACCAAATCTCCAAAGTCTGTCATAGATATATAAAAAAATAATACCATTAATCTACTATTTCCTACCTTTGCTATAATTTTAGCTACCTCATCATATCAATAATATTTTAACAAAATACTTGGTCCCTCCATCATGATATCAAGATGTAGGGACCAAACTGATAGATTACTCCCTGGAATGTTCTACTTACTTAGTGTTATAATACCTTAATTCTACCTTAATATTATTGATTTTGGCTGCCCGAAACATATATCGTTTTAAAGATATCGATTATTTAAGTTGGTCCCTCCAAATTGACGATTCAATTGTTTAGTGCAACAGGTAAATGGGCGGTTTATTTTCGATCTTCGAAGGATAAATATTTAATACCTATTTACTACCTTCTAATCGTGCAAAATTTCTTACGTTAAAGTTTAGTATAACGAGCCAAAAAAAATAAGTAGGTACAACGTACTTATTTTAATCGTAGTAGCATTAATAAAGGTGTTTTTGTTATAAGAATAGCACAAAAATATCAAGCTAATAAATGTATATTTTTAACCGACTTTCGAAAAAGGAGGAGGTTCTATGTTCGACTTCTTGTATGTTTTTTTTTTTGTTTATGTATGTTCACCGATATCTCCGTCAATTGTGGACCGATTTTCAAAATTATTTTTTGTTTGAAAGAGTATGTTTCGAAATTGGTCCCATTTTAATTTGGTGAAGATCTAATGAAGAACTTCGAAGATATACAACAGAACTCTTCAATAAATAATGGCAAATCTCTCGGGACTGCTGCAATCGCATGTCTGTTTGTTGTTTATACCATTTCATAACATAACATCACGCCAGTACGCTCTTAAGGGGTAAACAGATCTCTCATTTGATCGGTTTTGTTCACGTTTCATGATATTCGGGTTATCTATTCTGGCGTTATAGGAAACTTTCTAAACAACTTTACTATTAGGTAGGTACAACTAAAAAGTGAAAAATAATAGTACATTATGGTACAAGTGTGCAATGTTGGAGAGCCGAGGACGGTAATCATCAATACACACGTGTATCATACGACGTTTTTCAACACACTTGTGAAGAAAATAATACTGAAAAATCATTTTCAACAGTGAAAACGAGTTGTAAAAATTTTCGCAATGGCGGGGTAAATTATTCAGTTTTCCTATGCGCGCGCATCTAACAATGGCGATCTGCCATAGACTAAAACAATGAGGTTCCTTTTTTTTTGGCTTTTCGCGGATAGCGTTTTAGCCACGTACAAAATCGGGCATTTCAAGTTTTCTTTATTTCAGAGAAACAACAGTTATATTTGAGGGCAAGTTTTATTTATTAAACACGTAGGTTGCATGAAATGAGCAAGCATTATGTTAGGTACTAGCATTTTGAAAATACTTCAATTTTAACTGGATTAGAATTAATCACTTATTTTATTAATTTTCATTGGATTGATTTGACACTTTTAAAATTAGTTTAATTTAAAAGTATTTAAAATGAAGGCAGGAAACCATTTAAAAAAAAACTATAACTCACTTGTGAATAATAGCAATGAAAAAGTCACAGTTTGATTACAGGTATCATTATATGCCTAATTGCGGTGAAATTAGAGCCACTTTATGAGCAAGTGTGTTGAAAAAAAACTTTTTTACAAAAAAATACTACCGACTTCCAAATAAGAAAACTACAAAGTGAAAAATAACTTTATTTTTGTAAGTCGGTGTCCATAACGCAAAAAAATAGTACCTACGAAAGACACCGACTTACAAAAATAAAGTTATTTTTCACTTATTTCAATAATTTTTATGATTGATGTGAATAATAGCAATGAAAAAGTCACAGTTTGATTACAGGTATCATTGTAAGCCTAATTGCGGTGAAATTAGAGCCACTTTATGAGCAAGTGTGTTGAAAAATATAGTATGCAACTCTTGAATAAAACAGATTTATATCGAAGGCCATGAATCACTCGCGTCGCTCAGGATTCTACCACTTGAATCACTCGCTGTGCTCGTGATTCAAACATCATGAATCACTCCCTACGGTCGTGATTCAATTGGTAGAATTCTTCACTTGTTCGTGATTCATCTATGGCCCTCGCTTTAAATCCGTCCTATAATCACTAGTTGCATAATATACTATTATTACGGTCATTAAAAGGTTCCCATTTATATTACTGTGAGAAATTTTGCACGATTTGAAGGTAGTAAATAGTACCTTCAATATTTTTCTTTATGTTTACCGACATTTGTTTAGCAACAGTTGATCAACGTTGTTGATGAACGGCGAGAATGCTGCTGGAAACTTTGTTTAAATCAGTATAGGTGGTCCACACACGCCAGTCTGCGTTTTAATATTGCCCGAGGAAGTAGTGTTGTTGTGTTCTCTGTATCTGATGTATAAGATTTCTAATAAAACATCTTTTTGTTTCTATCCTTGTATTATTTGATAGAAGAATCCCATAGTAACGCTTATAATTGAAATAATTCTATTAATTGCATAATTTTATCGTTGCTCCACACTACCGCCCACCACGCCACCGCCCATTGTACACTTATTTTATGTTTTTTTGTCCTGTGTATTTTTGTGGTGTATAAAAAAATATAATAAATACCACCATGTTTATAAACAGTTGTAAACACGTCCACACACGTCAACATTTGTTGTTAAACTGAAGTTTTCTTGTTCGCGTCGTCAAATCTTGCAACTTGACGTGATCAACTCCGCAACACAAGTGTTGCACGCAATTTGTCAACATGTTTCTGCTACCATGTTGCTAAACAAATGTTTACCAGGAATACGAGGCTTCAAGAATGAAATAAAATTAACCAATCAATAGTAATATTTAAAAACAAAATATACATTTATTAGCTTGAGATATTTTTGTGCTATTCTTATAACAAAAACACCTTTATTAATGCTACTACGATTAAAATAAGTACGTTGTACCTACTTATTTTTTTTGGCTCGTTATACTAAACTTTAACGTAAGAAATTTTGCACGATTAGAAGGTAGTAAATAGGTATTAAATATTTATCCTTCGAAGATCGAAAATAAACCGCCCATTTACCTGTTGCACTAAACAATTGAATCGTCAATTTGGAGGGACCAACTTAAATAATCGATATCTTTAAAACGATATATGTTTCGGGCAGCCAAAATCAATAATATTAAGGTAGAATTAAGGTATTATAACACTAAGTAAGTAGAACATTCCAGGGAGTAATCTATCAGTTTGGTCCCTACATCTTGATATCATGATGGAGGGACCAAGTATTTTGTTAAAATATTATTGATATGATGAGGTAGCTAAAATTATAGCAAAGGTAGGAAATAGTAGATTAATGGTATTATTTTTTTATATATCTATGACAGACTTTGGAGATTTGGTCCCTTCATTTTGACGCTCACAAATATAAGGTACCCATGCTGTCTTTTTTACTTGACTTCTAACAATGATATAAATAATGACTCTTTTCGAAGATCAATAGCTTAAAACTTGTAAAATTCTTGCAGGTTCTAGTGGCATTGTCGTTTTATGCGACTGGGAGACAATAATGGAGAAACTGTGTTTTTACTAGGCAAGTAAATGATATAAATAATTAGTCCAGATCAATTTTAGTTTTACTGATTGTGAATATATTTTAATTAGTTTGAGTTTTCAGGTAATTCTGGATATGGCCAGAGGGTGTATATGATGACACCTATAGTAGATGCTGCTGAAGGCTCCCCAGAACAATATTACACCAAGTTGCACTGCTCTGCACGAAATACAGTGGAACGTGCCATTGGTGTACTCAAAAATAGATGGCGGTGCTTACTCGTGCATAGAGTGCTACATTATCATCCTGATGTAGCAGGCAAAATAATTAATGCTTGTTGTGTCTTACACAACATGTGTATCAATAGAGTAGGTAACGATGTTGTGGAGAATACAGCAGAGGATGGAAATGAATATCCAGCTGTCACTTCTCAAGAATCAACTAGCAGCACAGCTGCTGAACTAAGACAAGGCATCAAAAAGCGAAATGTTTTAGTTCAGCAGTTGTGGGCCATTAGAAGGTGGGTAAAAAAATATGGAAAGATTTAGATAGGACATTTTTAGGTTTAAATTTTGTTATTAGTTAAAATGTTTTTCTTTCTCTTCAATAAAATGGATTTAATTCTATTAGTGACATTGTATTTTTACAGTTTATGTTTATAAATTATTAATTTCTAGACCGCTACCACCTACCTACATATTTATTGAAAAAATGGAGAAATGAATAAATATTTATTTTTCCTTAAACATACTTTTATTTACTTACTTACCTACTTACTAATAATAGAAACAAATTAACTATAAAGAAATAAATCAAATAAGTAAAACATAGCGAGCCTATAATCAATATCCGAAAACATTAGCACTAAATAAAGCTTTGACATTAATCTCTAATGCATTTGAAAGGGTAAATCAAGGATTTGGCATTTTTCTCGCTACATCCGAAATTGCATTAGCAATAGATGTCAAAGCACTTGTCATATTGCCAATGTGTTCGGAGAATTGCAAAGCACTTGTCATATTGCCAATGTGTTCGGACGATTGAGCAAATGCTGTTATCAATTCCGCTTCAACTCTCCGCGCTTCGATAGTCGCGAACTGCTCCATATTTGCATCCAACGGCCTCGGAATTAAAGAGCGGCGCCGCTGGGGTCGTGGTGGTATAGTATTCTGAAGTCCGCAGCCAAACCTCTTGAGGCACGGACGCTGTCGCTCTGACTAATTTTTAAATCTTGATACCGTCATTGTAAAAAACGGAATAAATTACATTTCAATATTTTATACCTATCTAAAACTGGATTGCTTCTCCATACTATTAAATTAAAGTTTTAATTAATATAAGTGACTGAGATTCCCAAACTTGGGAATTACGTCACGGTTTTACTGACCGACACCGTATACTGGATCTGTCGCCTACATCACCTGCGTGGAGTGGCCGAGCTACGGGGACTACGCCTGGAGGACGGGAGCTCGCCAGGGAAGTGTGGAAGGCTAGACAATGGCCCGTCCTCCAGGCGTAGTCCCCGTAGCTCGGCCACTCCACGCAGGTGATGTAGGCGACAGATCCAGTATACGGTGTCGGTCAGTAAAACCGTGACGTAATTCCTAGGGACAAAGGTCACATCAGTAAGCTGTCGGTATAAGGGGTGCACGGGAAACGCTAGGTATGCATGGCAAGAACTAGACTGCCTAGGTCTTGCGCACTTGTCTAGCCTTCCACACTTCCCTGGCGAGCTCTCGTCCTCCAGGCGTAGTCCCCGGAAAATACTGAAACATACAATATAATAATTTAAAATCAGCACACTTGACCAAACAAGTTTGAATCTTCTCAGTTGTTACAAAAACAAGTCAATAAATAATACTGAAGTATTTTTTTGCTATAGCCCGAAATATGATTAGTCCCAAAACACTTCATTGTTACACAGGCCACTTAAGTGTGTGTAGGTACTTGGGTTGTGTGACTGATGGACAGCTTATTCAAAATATTTTAACATTCCTAAACAAATTCTAATAAAGACTTACTTGTGGATGATGCTGGTATTGCGTCATTATGTGACGTGCTAGGAATAGGGGAATTGTTTTGTAAAGAATCTATTTCAGTGTCTTCTTGTACAATTACAACATCCTCTATCTCAACTGGTGACTCGGTAGGTCTAGTCTGAAACAATAAAATGATTACTATTACAATACAATATTTGGCATACTTAACATAACATAGGTATGATAAAATTGTAAATATTAAAATATATTACTGATTGAGGAAATTCCACTAAAACTTCTAATTGGGCGAAACTAGGACGATTTGTAATTTAAACTGAAATTGGAAAACTTTTATTATGCACAACACAATATTTATGTAAAACATAGACCAAAAAAATAACTACATTTACAAAACAAAAATATTTCACTAATTAAACATTTATTAAAGTAAAACATTACTTTAAATAATACATAAATTATGTATGATTGTATTTTTACTTACCACTTTTAGAAAAGTTTCGTAGAAAACCCGTAGTACTTTTTCTATCTATTATGTCAGCTCATTCACAATGAACAAAGCCACTTCCAATAATTTCGTTTCAAAACCAACTTGAGATTTATGGTTCTTTAAGATCCTTCGTCTGACCATAATAAAGGGTCAGGTCGGGTGCACAGCATGGCATCAAGCAAACAACAAAATTTCTACAAAAGCACTACCAATGTCTCACGAATTTAATACTTTGTAATTTAGTTTACTTTCAACTTGGGTACAGATAGTGACTGATTTACTCAAGAACTGTTCACATATTCTAAACAAAAGTAACTTTGTTTACCAGAAAACCATTTCTCGTATTTCAATCTTCTATAATAAGTAATAAATAAGCTGTTAAACAGTATGTTTTTCAGCTATTTATAGAACATATTTAAATTACCGATCATTACAAGATCGTTCACATGTAAAACTTCAATATAATTTAAAATATGACTTAACATACATAACATCGCACCTATATTCCCCAAAGGGTTAGATAGAGGCTTATAAGTACACTATATTGTACATCCACATTTCATCAGTTAAAGCATAGTACAATATAGTAAACCCACATTTCACAAGTTATGTTCAGGTCCCATATTATAGGTGGACTACCTTTAATCCTTTCACTCCTTCTTATCTGGCAAGAATTATCGATATTTTTATTAATACAAGTTTTATTAAAACTTTGTTTATTAACATCGTTTGGCTTTAGTATCTATGTTATTACAGTCTTTTAATGAGCGAATTTTACTACTTTTAACCCATTCAACAGATTTCAAATTATCTGTTTTTAATTCCACTGATTTTAAACCATCCAATTTTTAATCATTGGATTTAGTTTCACCAGTTTTGGAGACACCAGATTTAGGACTTTTATCTGTTTTGATATCGTGTAGTATTTAAACATCTCATTTTAATTACGCTGATTTGAACCATCCAATTTTGTATTTTTGGATTTTGTTACATCAGTTTACAGATTTAGGATTGTCAAAACTGTGAGAATTAATTGATACTGATATTTGTCGTCACGTCTATACAATCAGTTTTGTTATGGAAATGTTCGGTTTCATTTCCTTCAAATTGTAACGCAGCCCTCGACTGCTTATAATTCACTTCATTATGACATTCCCAACTGTTTCAATTTTTTTTTTTTACTCCTTATGTTTCATACTTTATAGCCATATGGTAGGTCCATACCTTACTTACCAGAATATCATTCTAGGACTTTTCATACATGTAATTTGGTTTTTAGTGGTTTTATTATGCACATACACGGTAGAACCGAAAACCTTTAAATATTTAATAGCATGTATTTTTATTTTTTTATTTTTTGGCATTTCCACAATTCAAATGGTGTTCGAGTTTCTTTCAAACATTTGGAACTAACAGCTTGCAGACTGCTTTAATCCATATAATGACTTAAACGAATATAATTGAATGTGACTTCTTTTTCATTTGCAAATAATATATTTTCAACCATATGCTTGAAAATATTCATATATTTAGATTTCCTTGATCAATTACCCATTCAAATGATTCACATCCATATGATGCACTAGCAAATTAAACTGACTCACAAAGATTTTAATCTTAAACTTGTGTTTCTTGCAACTAATGCAAAAGTTTCTGAATAGAACTACTAGCTATTTATTCACAGGTTTTCCGAACTCATCATTTTTAACCGTAAATTTCATTTACAGTTTTATTGATAAAATATATTTATTATACATATGAGTGTTTCACTTCAGGTATCATTTACAATAAATTAATTATATTCCTCAATGACATTTTACCATAGGTACATGTTCATTATCATACATAGATAGATTCAATCTCAGAATACGATTGAGGTATTTGAAATATCAAAGATGCAGCACACAACTGCATCCTAACATTTACTTATTTTCTGTTCCATTATCTTATGGCAAAGTTAACACATTTTCATTTTGATATGACAACTGGATCAAACGCTCCACTATTTCTTTAACAGATTTATTAGCATATGATACTAGGAATTAATTCGTATTTATAGGAATATACTACCTGATTAAATCTTATCAGATTCACACCACTTCGATAGAGTGTAACAAGTCAAAGTTATCAACTTAGTTATTGCTACTTTTTAGCCATGATCCATTCGGGCTCAGGTTTCACTGGCCTATTAGACAAGATGTTAATCTCATCCAATACTACATCTCTGAACCTCACAAACCAATTAGGTATCTAACATAATTGTTTACACTTTATACCAATTTGTGTGTATCAAGTAGGGACTTTCACTTTGCGGACACAAAGTAGTGTCATTCATCTGTTCCCCAGATGTTACGAGTGGGCAAGTTACACGCCCTTCGCGTCGGTCCGCTCGCCTCTTGTTACTCAAGCAGGTAGAGACGAACCCAATGCATTATTTCCCTTTGACAACTCATTATTTAGTTTTATTTTTATTATTAACAAAGTAAAACTAAAACATTTAAATACTTTAGTTATGTGTTTTACAACCTCAGTACTTCACAGAACAATTTCGTCCCTGAATGATTTGGAACATTTAGACCTTAATAGGTAGTACAATTCATTACATGCGGGTGATGTTAAGCCGTTGGACCCGGCTGTCATTTGAAGATCTCTGACAGTCGTTACTGGTAGTCAGAAGCCTGAGATCTGACACCAGTCTGGCTAAGAGATATAGAGTTATCCAGTTACTGGGTTGTGGAGGTCAGTTAGTCAGTATCTCCATGTAAAACACTGGTACACACCTAAATTCGGTTTGACTGCAAGCCGACCCCAATATTGTTGGGAAAACGCTAGGCAGATGTCGATGAATTTATTACATGTACTACTCCGTTCTATAATTCATTGTTCTTATTGATCCATTCGGCAATATCATTTAATGCTGTAATGCAAACCACTGTTTAATGGTAGATATCCTTTTCAAGTTCAGGACTCTTATTTAATTGGATCCAATTTCCTCTCCATTATTACAACATAACTAAGGTAACAATTCTCAGACCAAAATTAGTTTTACAAAACACAACTCGGTTTTTATTTTTAATAGACGAAGAAGTGTTTTGACTTTACACATCTGTGTGCACTATTCACATAATTATCTACCTTTTTTTTTTACTAAACTTTTGTTTTGTTATGCCAAACAAAATTGTTTTCAATAAATACGAGCTTCACGCAAATTTCCGTAAAGCACTTATTGTTGATTGCATCAGTATTGCAAAATAGTTTCATATTTTATTTCCAAATAAAAGTTTGCCTTTTATAGCCTCACGTTTCGTTTCACAATAAATCATAATAATTATTTACAAATGTAATACAAACATTTGCTAATTAAAACGTTTAAAAGATGCAAACAATGATCGCCAATTTAATTCTAGGTTATCATCAAAGACTTACCATTTATCGGCTTATCAACCATTTTTGAACACAATGACACCGCCTTATTAAAAACGACAGCCATTCCCACTATGCACTTTCTTTACTGATGGTATGGGATCTCGGAACAGAGTACACCTGGAACGCCCATTTTACAGGTAACCGGCAGATCCTCTTTGTCTCTTGCCCATCACGCGCCATTATTCCTGTCGGTTGTAGCACTGCCCGTCACGAAGGTAAAACCAGAAGTCTATTAGGTTTTTTAACTAACCGTATTATGCACTGTTGTATTGTTCCTTCTTGTTTCACTTAGTTTCACAACACGTTTTTATTATTTAGTGTCCGTATACTATTATTTTCACTTTGGCTTAGCGCTCTGGGCCCATAACCTATTGGGATTTATGGGTAGAGGTGGACACCAATGAAAGACCGTTTTATAAGGGTTTCAATAATACAGTTTAATTACCCTTTACTTGTTAAATTTAAAACACACCTTGTGTTTCAGTAATACTTTGGGATACATGTGTACCCTAGCGAGGCTGAAGCGATTGTGTGTAGTGACCAGATAGGATTTGGGTCTCGACTACCTGTCAAGGGCTCGGAGTCAAACCAAATAATAAAGAGGTTAGACAGAGACAGACATAGAGCATTTCAGATTTATTTTTGTAAAACTCCAACACTTACTAAAAAAGTACCACACGCGACCAATATCTTTATGTTAAAGTTCTAAAGTTAAACAAACCAAACTTGCATTTTTAATTCACTTTTTTTACTTCAAACCACTCGACTTTATTTTTGAAATTGGAGAACTTCTACGCCGTGTTTTTTTTTTAAACTAGTTTAGGCAACAATCCTTCCGCATGAAGCCAAAGTCATGCTTAATTTTATGATTTTAATGGTTTTCTTACGCTCTGTTAAGAGCCATCTATCGGAGCGCGTGAGAAGCTCCAACCAAAGATCAAGGGCAATACTGTCGCCGAGCACCGCATCGATTACGTCACGTGATGTCAAGAAACCACAACAGATGGCGCTGAAGAACAACTATATAAACCATTGCACGGACGCTCAACGTCTCTCATTCTCATTTAAATATTCAACTAAAATATTGTAAACGCTTCATTGTTAAGTAATAAATCCCAGTATAACCATCAAAGTCGCCTGATTTACCCGTGTTGATCACAGACACACAAGAAGCCTAGGAACACACATTGAACACGCAAACATTGGTCCTTCGAGCCGGATCATCCATCATCACATCGAGGGATCAGCGAAGGGTCTGGCCAAATCGTTCCTTTTTTCCCCCATCTTATCCCATTTCAATTTTGCTAATACTGTGCTTGTTCCTCTAGGTACCGTGTTGTGCTTCCTCACGAGTCCGTAGTTTACAGGAATTTGGTGAGTACCCACTTTTATAAATCGTCAAAATGAGTGTTGAAAACGTAACCGTTCGTAGTAAATCTCCTAATTTATGCTTAGATTCTGATGATAGGACTGCAATTAGAGAATTAAATAAAAAACGCGGTTCAATCAAGGGTAGACTGACGTTGTTCGTAAAATTTGTAAATTCTTTTCATAGCCACTCTCGTCCTAGCGATAAACAAATAACCGAATTAAAATTACGTAGTGAGTTAGCCAAATCATTATATAGTGAATTTAATAGCATTCAAAGCTCCATCGAAATGCTCATGGTGTCAGATAGTGAAACTGCAATTCAGTTAGAACATCTTGAATCATTTGAAAATATTTATTACGAAACCATGGCAGAAGCAGAAGGTTTAATAAAACGTTTTAGCCTTTCTAATTCAACTAGTGCTAGTTCTAATTGTGAAGCTTCGATAAATATTAAGCTTCCTACTATTTCACTACCCTCCTTTGACGGGTCGTTTGAAAATTGGTTAGAGTTTAGGGATACCTACCTTTCTATGATTCACAACTCCACCCAGCTTGATGACATTCGTAAATTTCATTATTTGCGTACATCGCTAACTAGTCAGGCAGCTCAAGTTATTAAATCAATAGAATGCATTTCAGAAAACTACAAGCTATTGGCTTGTGATTTGCTCAATGAGAGGTATAATAACGTCAAGTTGCTAGTACATAATCATGTGAAGTCTTTATTTTCTATTCAAAATCTAAATAAAGAGACTTCATTTCATTTAAGGAAATTAATTGATATAGTTTCAAAGAATTTACGTGCCTTAAAGACACTCGGGGAACCTATAGAATACTGGGATATACTTATTATTTACATCATTACCTCCAAATTAGACGCAGTAGTTGAGAAAGAATGGGAGGAACATAAAAATAATTTATTTGCGCAGCATCATAAACCCACTAAGTTAGACGATCTCATTACATTCTTGAAAAATAAGGCTGATACTTTAGAAATGATTAAAGCGCATAATTTTTCATCATTTTCTAATAGTAAAGTCCCTTTTGATAACAGTAAAAAACCTCAACAACAATCGCAACAAAAATCACATATTTTCGCTTCAACAAAAAACAATGTGAATTCCAAAAGTACCCGCACATGCTCAGTATGCAGCGGGAATCATTCGCTTTATTCTTGTACTAAGTTTTTGGATTTAAACGTTAAAGAGAGGTTAGAATTCGTTAATAATAAAAGGTTATGTGTTAATTGTTTACGAGCTGGACATTTCGCTTTAGATTGTTATTTTGGTCCGTGTAAACTGCAGTAGAAAACACAAAAGTTTATTGCACAGTAACAATAATGATAAAGTAGAAAGCGCATTAGTATCAGTCGTGGAGTGCCAACCGGATTCGAACCCCGTACCGCACTCGTCGGCAGTGTTACATACAGCCGAACCGACACGCAACGAGAATGCGAACAATAGTTTGTATACGCAGGCGTCAGAAACTGTTTTATTATCCACAGCATTAGTGGAGATAGCAGGTAGTGAGAATGTATATCATAAGGCTCGCGCTTTGTTAGATAGCGGCAGTCAACATTGTTTAATTACAGAAAAATTACGTAAAAAATTAAAAGTCGATTCGATACAGTCCACATATCATATCACAGGAATAGGGCATTCACACACTCAGTCAACAGAGTCGTGCGAAATTAAGCTCAGGTCATTAAACGGTGATTATAATACTCGCTTTAAATGTATAGTTTTGAAACATATAACTTCTAATTTACCATCAGTTCCATTACATTATAACTCTTTAGACATTCCAAATAATATTCAGTTAGCCGATTCGTTATTTTATATACCGTCACAAATTGATTTATTAATCGGAGCTGACGTGTTTTGGGAATTGTTGATAGAAGGTAAAATGCGTTTACCGGCAGGTCCTTACCTACAAAACACCACGCTAGGTTGGATTATTTCAGGCATTGTTTATAATTCAAAATCAATAAATAACAAATTACAATGTCATCATTTGCAATCTATACAATTAGATGAGCAGTTACGTAAATTTTGGGCATTAGAAGAAAATTATAGACCTAAACAATATCTTACAGAGGAAGAACGCCATTGTGAACAACTGTTTACTGAAACTACAAAAGGTGCAGTTGATGGTCGTTTTTCAGTTCGCTTTCCAGTACGAAATACACTTGATGAATTAGGTGATAGTTACGATATTGCAAAAAATAGGGTTTTGTCATTGGAACGCAGGTAAGAACGGTCTCAAGAGTATAAAAAAATGTATTGTGATTTTATGCAAGAGTACTTAGACCTAGGGCACATGACACGTATTGAAAACTACACTTCACCTCATTATTTTTACCGCATCACGGTGTCTTGCGAGAACAAAGTACTACTACAAAACTAAGAGTAGTTTTCAATGCAAGCCAAAAATCATCAACTGGCAAATCTTTAAATGATGTCCAAATGCCAGGGCCTGCATTGCAAAACGAACTGTTTTCTATAGTTTTGCGTTTTCGTCAATATAAATTTGTCGCTTGCGCAGATATTGAGAAAATGTTCAGACAAATATTAATTCATTAAAATCAAAGAGATTTACAGTTAATATTATGGCCAGAAAATCCATCACAGCCTATCAGTGTGTACCGGCTTAATACTGTTACATACGGTACGGCGTCTGCACCGTACTTGAGCAATCGTTACATTAAACAACTAGGCTTTGACTGTACGGACGAAGACATTTCACGTACAATATTAAATGATTTTTATGTAGATGACCTTATAACTGGTTCAGATTCTATTGAAAGGTTATCACACATATGTAAAGGTGTATCTGAAACTTGTTTATCTGGTTGTTTTCCCTTAAGGAAATCGACATTTAATTCGCCTGAAAATATTTTAAATAATAACATTACTTTTGATAATTCTAAAAATTTATCTTTAGATGAAAGTTATTCCAGTAATACTCTTGGTTTAGGTTGGTTTAACAAAAGAGACGAATTTCATTTCACATCAAAGGTCAATTTTGAATGTAAAAATGTTAGTAAACGACAAATTCTTTCAATTGTTTCACAGATCTATGACCCTCTCGGTTTGTTAAGCCCGTTTATAATTATTGGCAAAATAATATTACAAAAGTTATGGTTATGTAAACTTGTTTTTTTTTTTTTTTTTTTTTATTTTAGATAGGCTCGCGCTTGATCACTATCTCACCTGATGGTAAGCGATGATGTGGTCGACGGTGTAACACGCTTGCCTAGAAGTAACCTATTCACTCTTGACTTAAAGACCCCGAGGTTGTAGCTATCTGGAAACACAGACTCCGGCAGGGAATTCCACTCCTTAGCTGTACGCATAATGAAAGTATTTCCAAAACGTTTAGTGCGTATGGGTGGGATGTCCACCATGTACCGATGGCGCATCGCCGTACGTCTTGTAGTTCGATGATGAAACGGGCTAGGCGGAATTAGATCATGCAATTCCATCGCACACTCCCCGAAATGCAACCGATAAAAAACTGACAAGCTGGCAACTCGACGACGATGTTGATTGGGACGATGAAGTACCTATTCATATTTTAAAGAACTGGGAAAAGTTTATTGAAGCATTAACTTATTTACATAATATTCGCGTACCGCGTCATGTTGTAGGAACATGTGACTATTCTAGGATCGAATTACACATATTTACCGATGCGAGCGAGGCTGCATACGGTGCGTGCGCTTATGTTCGGACGTGCAATAGTAATGATGACGTCATCACGGTGAGATTATTATGTTCGAAGAGCCGCGTCGCGCCAGTGAAACCGGTTAGCATTCCACGGCTCGAGTTATGCGGTGCACTATTGGGAGCTAGGTTGTATGATAAAATAATTAAATCACTTCGATTGAACTTTGACAATGTTGTTTTTTGGACAGATTCTACTATAGTTCTCAGATGGTTGCAAATGTCACCACATCAGTTAAAGACTTTTGTTCAGAATCGCGTTGTTGAATTAAATGAGTTGACAAGCAACACAATTTGGCTGCATGTAAACTCGTCAAATAATCCAGCTGACCTAGTTTCCCGTGGAGTACCTTTAAATGAATTAAGTTCATCAACTTTATGGTGGAACGGACCCACCTTTTTATTTGAAAATAGCATAAAATGGTCACAAAATCAAAATAATATTTTACAAAACTTAAATGATTTGCCCGAGTTAAAACTTCCCACTACAAACTTGTTGTGTAGTAGCGATTCCAATCTACCTATCATTAATTTCAGCCGATTTTCCAAACTAAATCGATTACAAAGAACTTGTGCTTATGTAATGCGTTTTATACATAATATACGAACAAAATCTATTTATGAGCGGTTACACGGGCCGTTATCAGTAGAAGAACTTGATAAATCCTTATTGTTTATAGTTAGACAGGCTCAAATAGTATCGTTTCCTGAAGAATACAATGCGCTTCATAATAATCTTAATACATATAAATAAATCAAAACGTAATATTTCCAGTTTAAATATATTTTTAGATGCTGATAAAATCATTAGAGTCGAGGGTAGATTAGTTAATTCTGAATTTTCATATGACAAAAAGCACCCCATTTTATTGTGTAGTAAACATATCTTTACCTATTTATTATTTCAAAGTCAACATTTAAAATTATTACACGCTGGGCCTCAATTAATTTTATCTCATATCAGAGATAATTGGTGGCCACTAGGCGGTAGAAACTTAACAAAAAAGGTCGTTAACCAGTGTGTCATATGTTCTCGTTTGAAAGGTAAAATAGTACAACCAATCATGGGTAACTTACCTACTGAACGAGTAACTGCAAATTTTCCTTTCATAAACTGTGGAGTAGACTATGCTGGACCTTTATTTATTTTAAATAAGAAGGGTAGGGGTTCCAGACTGTTATTTATGTCTATTTATATGTTTTTCAACTCGAGCGATACACTTGGAACTAGTTACTAGTTTGTCTTCACAGAGTTATATTTTAGCACTGAAACGATTTATTTCCCGGAGAGGAAAACCTTATCAAATATTTTCCGATAATGGACGTAACTTTGTAGGAACAGCTCGTGAATTTTCAGATTTTTTAATGAATAATTCTCAGTCCATCATTGATTACGCTTCAGATAATCACATTAAATTTAAATTCATTCCCCCTTACGCGCCTCATTTTGGCGGTTTATGGGAAGCTGGGATCAAGTCCTGTAAGCACCATATGACACGTGTGGTAGGAAATAATAACATGACTTATGAGGAATTCAGCACGGTTTTGGTACAAATTGAAGCTGTCCTGAATTCCCGCCCTATGTGTCCTTTATCCTCAGACCCCAACGACTACTCTCCACTCACTCCTGCCCACTTCACGATTGGCCGGCCGCTGACTGCACCTGCAGAGAGTGATGTTACCGCTGCAACCACGCACACACTCAATCGTTACCAGCGAGTTGAACAGTTGACGCTGACATTTTGGAGGAGATGGTCTACAGAGTACATATCAGAGCTTCAGAAACGTACTAAATGGCAACAGAAAACTGAACACTTGCAAACTGGAACATTGGTTGTCATAAAGGACGATAACCTCCCGCCGCTGAAATGGCGGTTAGGTCGCATAATAACTCTGATTTCAGGCAGTGACGGCGTACCAAGGGTTGCTGTCATTCGGACGGCCACGGGCGTCATACACAGGGCATTCTCAAAGATATGCCCACTTCCAGTCGCTGAGGTGCCAGGTTCGATGCTCGGCGCGTGACACAACGTGAGCTGAGATGTTGAGAGGGATTCTCTCAAGGCCCGCCGGAATGTTAAGAGCCATCTATCGGAGCGCGTGAGAGGCTCCAACCAAAGATCAAGGGCAATACTGTCGCCGAGCACCGCATCGATTACGTCACATGATGTCAAGAAACCACAACAGATGGCGCTGAAGCACAACTATATAAACCATTGCACGGACGCTCAACGTCTCTCATTCTCATTTAAATATTCAACTAAAATATTGTAAACGCTTTATTGTTAAGTAATAAATCCCAGTATAACCATCAAAGTCACCTGATTTACCCGTGTTGATCACAGACACACAAGAAGCCTAGGAACACACATTGAACAAGCAAACATTGGTCCTTCGAGCCGGATGTTAAGAGCCATCTATCGGAGCGCGTGAGAAGCTCTAACCAAAGATCAAGGGCAATACTGTCGCCGAGCACCGCATCGATTACGTCACGTGATGTCAAGAAACCACAACAGATGGCGCTGAAGCACAACTATATAAACCATTGCACGGACGCTCAACGTCTCTCATTCTCATTTAAATATTCAACTAAAATATTGTAAACGCTTTATTGTTAAGTAATAAATCCCAGTATAACGATCAAAGTCGCCTGATTTACCCGTGTTGATCACAGACACACAAGAAGCCTAGGAACACACATTGAACACGCAAACACGCTCAAATGCGTTTAATACGTTAAAATTAACCAATTAAAAAACTATATATATTATCATATTTATTTGTTTGTCTTGTTTTTTTAAGGATAAAGCATTTTAAAGCCCTATTACCGGTTTAACGTTTAGAGTCGAACAACACTATTGCGGCTCGTAGCATAGCTAATTACGATGGGTGCAACCGGAGGATCCAAAAAAATGCAAATTTATTTTAATAAACTAATTTATTACTGTATTACAAAGTATTGAAATTACGACTAATTATACTAAAGTGTCAATTGGTCGATGTCAGATCCAAAAGTGCCGCTCCACGTTTTTATGTTTCTATGGAAAGGTTCGATTGACGTCAATTGGTCACGTTATGCTGAGCTTGCGTTTCGTGCCCGTAGGTGCCGTGTGCAATGTATATGCAGGTATGCCGATGCAGCGATCTATTAAGGTTGACCATGCGTAACACCTCCCCCCGTAGAACAGCGAGTATCGATGGACTTGTTCAAGATGGTCGCTGGTAGACATCCAGGGTCAATCCTTATTTGGCTTGGGTTGATAGTGCGTGGTGGTGGGATTGCATAGACGACTTCAGGGTTGCTGTTGAAGTTTTCTGTGATTTCTCTGGATGCTTTTCTTATGCGTAGCCGACGATAGATTAGAGTGGCGATGAGTGCGCATGTACCGGATAGTGCGAGGTACATGGGTATAGTAGTGTGGTAAATGACGGGATCGGTGACGTCATCTAAATGTACAGGCAGTTGCGTCGCTATCTCGTTGCTAAGCGTGTGAAGTTTTTGTAGATTTGGCGAATTTAGGATGAGCTTCGGATAATTTTCAGGCCTCGACTCGTTGTATAGGGGCATCTCATTGATCTTCACGACATGTCCTTTGATGTGGTCGTCAGTGTTGGAGATAGTGAAGGCGGGTGTTCTCAGGTTACAGTTGAGGGGAATGATTGCCAAATAGCTGCCTCGTAGGGTCCGGTACTGTTCCTGACCGCAAGACATCTTCACTTTTGTTGGTACAGGAAAACTTAAGGTATAATGCTTGTCGTCCAGGGTTTCCAGGGCTTCGGTGGTGAGAGCTACGGGTGTCAGCTTGCAGCTGGGTTGAAGTTCTTGATGGACTATGAGATGCTGGATACAATCTGGTTTGCTCTGGATTTGTAGGTTGGCTGTTGACTCACAGAGATATATGGAGTTTACCTTCGGACATTCTGTCTCTATGTACCTAGAGTCTGAGCTAGAGAGTGCTACGAAAGGTGAGGGTGGTATAAGAGTTTCGTGGTTTCTGTTAGGAACAAGGGAAAGTTTATACAAATTATATGTGGAGGAAACAACTATCGGGACTTTTATAACTACTACTATCTGCTTATTAGAATAGAAGTAACCTAGTTTAATTATTTCATAAAAATGCCTAATTTCTACGTCAAGGATTTCGTCATTAGCATATAAAATCCTTAATTTACCTAACATATACTTAATTTCATCTAGATTAAATAAAGAGTACGGGGTACTCGACGCACGAATAAATGTTAGGGTGTTCTCTAAACTTCGTAATTCTTCATAAAGATCTTCTACATTATCTCCTAAGATTAACAGATGTTGGGCCAGATGGGCGTATTTGATTAAATCTGTATCCCTATTAGCGTTACTTTCCAAAATTAAGTTTAGTGCTTTACTCATCTTATCTTGATTTGAAATTATACTATCTATTATTTGAGAGCTACGTGAAATAAATTTACTATTTAAACTAACATGGTTATTAATTTCTAATTCTAATTTATGCTCATTATTACGTAAGGTGTTTATGGCGTTTTCGTATTTATGTGCATCGGTGTGCTCTAAATTACCAGAAATTGATTTTATTACAGAACCCAAACCGTCGATAAGGCCTCTTTTACTACGAGTTGATTCAAACATACTGATTTTACTAGTAATTAAATTGATTTTACTATTGAGATGTTTCAGATGAGGGTCGAATAGGAATAAGGTTTTATTGTTAACTAAGGGACTTAATTCAGCCATCTGTGTTTTTACCACTTCAATTTGAAGATGGATATTCTCTAAATCTATATGACTTAGGAAAGAATGGAAATGGGAAACGATCTTTGCCGCTCCTAATTTGAAGGGAAGTAGTCCTGGTCCATTGTCAAGTGATTCAACTGTTATCTCTTGTCCTTGGGCCGGATGTAGGGTCATCAGCCATAGTATTATCCTGTAACAAAGTGGGATCTTTAGGACTTCGCTTAAGGCGAGATTTTGCTACTGGACCGCGTTTCTTCTTCGTATAGATGTGGATTGGAAGATCTGCGAGTACAGTATCTTGCGTATAACGCGGGGCTAACTTCTGTCGAGACGCCATGGGATTGCGTACAAAGATTTGCTGGTCAGGGGTATAGTCCTTCTCGGGTTCTCTGTCCCTGTTACGGGTTTCAGTCAGTTGTGTCCTGTCATGTAAGGATGTCTGGTTAATAAGGTCGTATACTTGACTCATTCGTTTCCTATGGTCTTGTGAGTACTGTTGCAGTAAGTGTTCAGTTAGGTCAATATCTATTGGGTCTCGAGGGTCAAAGTGTCCAGTTATCAAGTCCAAGGGTCTACATTTTGTGAAGCTATGGATCGAACTATTGTACGCTAAGATGGCATAAGGCATAAGATTAACGACTGGTTCATTTCGTCTCTCTAATTTCAATAACCTAAGATGTTCTAAAATGGTAGAATGGAACCTTTCTACTATGCCATTGTCGTTAGGGGAATGCGCTAATATTTTATGGTGAATAATTTTATGAGTTCGGTTGAATTCTAAGAAAATCTGATTTGTGAATTCAGGGCCTCCGTCCGTGACAATAGTCAATGGGACCCCATGGTGGGTGCAAAATACAAGTAGAGCTTGTACTACACTTAAAGCGGTGCTATCTCTAAGGTGATAAGCTTGTGCATACTTAGAGAAAGCGTCTACAATGGTAAGGAATTTCTCTGTTTGAGCTGTGAACAGATCTAGATGGATAATTTCAAAAGGTTTACTAGGGGGTGGTACAATGTTAAATCTTTGCTTGATGGGGTGACGGTCGTACTTAGCCTGACCACAGATAGTACACTCATTTATGTACTTGGAGATGTGTTCTTTCATCTTAGGCCAGTAGAATTTAGAAGATAAGGCTAAGTAACATTCAGTGATACCGCGATGATTTGTTTTACCTTCGTGGTATTTCTTTATGATGTCTTGTTGACGCAGGTAGTCTTTAACATTCTCTAATTCAACTTTAGCTAGAACCATGTTCATTGAAGAGCTTTTGAAGTTGTCTTGAATTATGGGGATTATTTTATACATGGCAAGAGGAGGATGGATGATTAAACCGGTTTTGACTTTAGGGTTCACATATTCTTTAACTGCATTAATAACGTCGTTAGTCAGGTTAGACTCAGATAGTTGAATGGTAGTTCGGGTATGCGTTTCAAATGGCTTACTCACTGTCGGTCGTTTTTTAATATCGCCTACAAGTACAAAACAGATTTGTCTACTGAATTTATTTAAGGGTTCGTCTGATATTGGCACTTCTAGAATAGGGGCTTCGTTACTAGTGTGAACAGTTGCTGTGTCAGAGTTGTCGAGTATGTCAGGGTTGTTTGTAGGGGCTGTCAGTGTTTCAGAACCTACTGTTGAGTGAGGCTTTTCAGATACATTTACCGCTATAGACATAGCGTCCTCGTTGTTGATTTCAATGCGGGACAATGCGTCGGCGTTAGTGTTCTTTTTGCCTTGCTTGTATACTGTAGTAAAATTGTATTCACTCAACTTAAGTCTCCAACGTGTGAGTCTGGAGCCTGGTTCTTTAAGGCTCATAACCCGTTGTAAGGGTTTATGGTCTGTAACTATCTTAAACTTTCTCCCAAACAAGTATGGACGAAAGTATTTAGTAGCCCAGACTATGGCTAATAACTCCTTCTCGATAACACTATAGTTAATCTCACTGGAGTTTAATGTCCTAGACGCGTATGCTAAGGGCTTATCTTGTCCTATAGGTCCTTGAGAAAGGACAGCTCCTATGGCAAAGTTAGATGCGTCAGTCGTAAGCACAAATTCCTTAGAAAAGTCAGGGTACTGCAGTATAGGGTCGTTAGTCAGTAGTAATTTGCACTTTTCAAAACAGTCGATGTAGTTAGGGTCATTGAAGGTGATCTTAGAACCTTTCTTGAGACATTGCGTCATGGGTTTCGTAATGCGCGCAAAGTCGGGAATAAATTTCCTATAGTATCCTAACAGGCCTAAAAAGCGTTTGATCTCGGTAGCTGTCTTAGGAATAGGAAATTTCTGGATGGCAATGATCTTATCGGGGTTAGGCTTAATACCGTCCTTACTTATTACGTGACCTAAGTATGAAGTTTCAAGCTTTAAAAATTCCGACTTATCCATCTGGATCTTAAAGTTTGATTCCCTTAATCTCTTGAATACTTTTTCTAAATTTACCATGTGTTCCTGTAAGGAAACACTAAAAACGACTATGTCATCGAGATATACGAGACATATGACATTTTGGAGGTCCCTGAGGACATTATCCATCACGCGTTGAAACGTGGATGGAGAATTTTTGAGACCCATGGGCATGCGTAAAAATTCAAAGTGCCCATGTTCTACATTGAAGGTCGTTTTGTGAATATCGGCTGGGTCCATTTCTACCTGGTAAAATCCACTTGCAAGGTCTAGAGTTGTGAAGTAATGACAGTTACCAAGTTTATCTAAGATGTCATTAATATTGGGGATTGGGTACTTGTCATCGGAGGTTTTCTCGTTGACTTTACGAAAATCAATGACTATGCGCCATTTAGTCTTTCCGGACGCATCAGATTTTTTTGGAACTACCCAGATGGGTGAGCTCCAGGCTGACTGCGAGGGACGGATTATCCCTTGGTCTAACATTTTGCTAATCTGATCCTGAACTTCCTGTCTGTGAACAAAGGGATATCTATAGGTCTTAGTATAGACAGGTAATTCGTCGGTGGTATGAATACTATGCTTTATCTTATTGGTGAAAGTTAGAGGTTCACCATCGATATAGAAAACGTCAGCATATTGTGCACAAAGAGATTCTAAGTTGGCTCGTTCTTCAGGATTCAGATGGTCAGTGCGTAGTTTTGATAATACCTCGGATACGCGATCGCTAGGCTGATAGATAGTCGCGCTTTGCTCGTTAAAAAGTTCCGCGGTAACTGGCCTGTCCATTGAGAAAACTACATCATGTTTAGTTGGATTAATTATTTCTATGATGCCACGGTTATTTTTAACAGAAGTAACACAGTCGCGAATAGTGCAATTGGAAATAGTTTGCTCTGATATTATTACGTCACCATCATGAAGATTAATGGGGACTCTAGCTAATTTGGATGAATTAGCGGGTACTATGTCCTCGTAAAGATTACAATTACGTGAATCATACATTCGCAAGGGATTAGATGAATTACGTGTAACAAGAACCTTATTCTTTAAATCTATATTAGACTCTAACTTTTCTAGTAAGTCTAAGCCTATTAAGCCGTCAAAATAATTGTGGAACTTGTAAATGTATAGGGTAATGTCGCAGGTTTCTCCAAATTCCGGGAAGCACGGTATAGTAATGGAATAATTATTACGAGTTGTCGCGTGGATGTTAGTACTTCGAAAGGCTCATAATTACACTGGATATGATGATAAAATCTTTCTACAACGTTCGGGCTAATAAAAGATAGGTTCGCACCGGTATCTACTAATAGTTTAATGGGTGGATTAGCAATCTGAATGAATGGAAGTTGTCTCTGGGTTTGTAAGTTAATCTCTATTTTGGTTTGTCTGATTTCGGGGCTGTATGAAAATCCTGGCCTTCAGCAGACGTTCCTTGGGCAGATGTTCCTTCAGGCACATTCTGATGTTCCTCTACGTGCACAGGAACATAATCACTATGAGCTAGTGGCTCATACACAGGTTCGTAATTGTAAGGTACAGGGTAGAACTGGTCGTAATAGTCATTACAGGCATAGTCGGGGTATTCATAATAGTCGTAAAAGTCTACTTCGTTAACATTCATCTCACGAGTCTCAAAGTAGTTACTGGGAGGTGGATTTCCTTGTTGAGTCCAGTCATGTCCTGTCGAAGGTCTCGGCATAGGTTTAGGAACAAAGTGGCTTACACCACTCATGGGCTTAGGGCCATTATTAATGGGCGTGTAACTAGGCCTTTGTTGAGGCAATCGGAACACGTTGCTCTGGGGCCTATGGTTGGGCGGGGGTGCGCTTAACATTTGTTGGGTTCGCGTGGGACCGCGATTGAAAGGCACTTGGGGTCTCCAAGCTTGCATTGGCCTTGGCGGTTGTGGCTGATAAAAACTTTTGGAGGGACCGGGCTGATTAAACGGCGCTGAAAAAGTGACTGGCTGTGGAGTATGCAAATTAAATGGCTTAATCTGATACGTACTGGGATTAAATGAAGACGTAGACTGCACAGGTCTCCGCTCCGGCAAATGGTCATTACGCTGCTGTAAGTACATGGTGTTAATTTCCTCGTGCACAAACTCGAGGGCCTTTTCGATGGTGTCGGGTCGCATGCACCTAATACGCGAGCCTAAAGGTTCTTTTAGGCCACGAACGAATGCCTGTAGGGTTAATTTTTTATATAGTGCCCGTTTGGCCTCGATGGTAGTAGATATGGGCTCATGCAAGGTCACATACGTCATAATTGTACTAAATAAAGTTTGGCACTTTTCGTAAAATTCCGGTGGTGATAAATTCTTTTGCGTTAACAGGGCCAAATCATTGTATAAGGCGGTCTCGTCCCGCTGGTCCGAGAAGTTATTAATCAGGGCGTTTCTAATACCCTGCCAGGTTTCGGGAATGCCGTTTGAATTTATTGTGCGGGCGGCATTTCCGGTAACTTTATTAAGTATGCCGTTCAACAAGGATAAAATTTTACTTAGTTCGTAACCTGGCTCTGCCTTAACAAATTGCGCGATAAGTTGGTCACATAAACGTACAAACCGCGTGAGCACGTTCGGGTTCCCGTCGAATTCGGGAACGAGGCGTAAGGCCTTGTAAACTTGATCTACCAAATCGGTACTCATTTTGTTAGTTAAATTATTCTCTATAATTAAGTAAGATTCTACACTTTCACTATCTTCTAATATAGTATCTAAATTCCTATTCGCATCGATTTGCGAGTTCCTATTAGAAATACTCGACTTAGGAGTCCGAGATATACGTGAGTGAAAAATTTTGAAAGTTTAATAGAAACACTTGAGGAAATTAACACAAAGGAAACACAGAAGAAAAAAGGAAATTACACAAAGGATACTAAAATATAGGAAGGCGAGCAACTCTAGTAGATCTAGGTACTTACCAAATCTGCATCTCTCTGTGGTATCGATGTTCGGATACTCCTCCGTAGCCGCACACCCGTAGGTTCGAATAGCCCGTTGTCGGTGATCGATTCACTGAATTTACTGGACTATCCTACCGACTGCGCCAATTACGATGGGTGCAACCGGAGGATCCAAAAAAATGCAAATTTATTTTAATAAACTAATTTATTACTGTATTACAAAGTATTGAAATTACGACTAATTATACTATAGTGTCAATTGGTCGATGTCAGATCCAAAAGTGCCGCTCCACGTTTTTATGTTTCTATGGAAAGGTTCGATTGACGTCAATTGGTCACGTTATGCTGAGCTTGCGTTTCGTGCCCGTAGGTGCCGTGTGCAATGTATATGCAGGTATGCCGATGCAGCGATCTATTAAGGTTGACCATGCGTAACAAGCTAACTTCACGTGTATCAAAATAATCGCAGGGCAATCGTAATTTCAATCCAATGTTGACAATATTGGTATCAAGAGTACCGAATCACGCCTGCCTGCAGGCTTACTCTTCAAACTAATTTTAATTCTAATCTAAAGCCAATACGATTCCAATGTAAATTTTGCAGTCACGTGATTCGGTACTCTTGAAACCAATATTGTCAACATTGGATTGAAATTGCGATTGCTCCGCGATTATTTTGATACACGTGAAGTTAGCTATGCTACGAGCCGCAATAGTGTTGTTAGACTCATAACGTTAAACCGGTAATAGGGCTTTAAAATGCTTTATCCTTAAAAAAACAAGACAAACAAATAAATATGATTTATATAGTTGTTTTATTGGTTAATTTTAACGTGTTAAATGCATTTGGGCGTAAAAAAACCATTAAAATCATAAAATTAAGCATGACTTTGGCTTCATGCGGAAGGATCGTTGCCTAAACTACTTAAAAAAAAACACGGCGTAGAAGTTCTCCAATTTCAAAAATAAAGTCAAGTGGATAGTGGTTTGAAGACTTTGAAGTATAAAAAAAGTGAATTCGAAATGCAAGTTTGGTTTGTTTAACTCTAGAACATTAACATAAAGATATTGGTCGCGTGTGGTACCTTTTTAGTAAGAAATAATTATTGTGCGTTAGCTTACTTAGCTAATATCAAACTTTTCTAAAAGTGGTAAGTAAACATACAATCTTACATAATTTTTGTATTATTTAAAGTAATGTTTTACTTTTTATATGTTTAATTAGTGAAACATTTTTGTTTTGTCAATGTAGTTATTTTCTTGGTCTATGTTTTACATAAATATTGTGTTGTGCATAATAAAAGTTTCCCAATTTCAGTTAAAATGACAAATCGTCCTAGTTTCGCCCAGTTAGAAGGTTTAGTGGAATTCTTGGAGCAAAACCCAGGCATAGCTAAAGGTTTGCTTCGGACCGCTCAAGGCAAATTAGAAACGAAGATGAAATGGACAAATTTAGCAACATCTTTAAATTCTCTCGGAGGAGCAAATAAAAACGGTCAAGGCTGGGCTTAGGTAAATCAATATAATGAAGTTCTTACTTAGTACCTATTAGGAATCATTTTATCAGTATAGCAATTTCATTAAAACTAATGCATGTTTTCAGTATGGGGCTGAGAGGAAATGTGCTCTAAAGAAACAGTAAGCAGACCTCTCAGCTTCAATGAGGCGCACTGGTGGTGGGACAGCAGGCAACTTGCCAGTATTGTCTGCCTTAGACAGTAGATTGGTGGCGGTGATGGGTGGACAAGAGTTTGCGACTGGAGATTCATGATTGACAGTCAATCCATTTCCTCAATCAGTAATATATTTTAATATTTACAATTTAATCATACCTATGTTATTTATGTTAAGTATGCTAAATATTTTATTATAATAATAATAATTTTATTGTTTCAGACTAGACCTACCGAGTCACCAGTTGAGATAGAGGATGTTGTAATTGTACAAGAAGACACTGAAATGGATTATTTACAAAACGTTTCCCCTATTCCTAGCACGTCACATGATGACGCAATACCAGCATCATCCACAAGTAAGTCTTTATTCGAATTTATTTAGGAATGTTTAAATATTTTGAATAAGCTGTCCATCAGTCACACAACCCAAGTACCTACACACACTTAAGTGGCCTGTGTAACAATGAAGTGTTTTGGGACTAATCATATTTCGGGCTATAGCAAAAAATACTTCAGTATTATTTATTGACTTGTTTTTTGTAACAACTGAGAAGTTTCAAACTTGTTTGGTCAAGTGTGCTGATTTTAAATTATTATTTTGTGTTTCAGTACCTGCGCCGCCCACGCCACTTCAGAATACTATACCACCACGACCCCGGCGGCGCCGCTCTTTAATTCCGAGGCAAATATGGAGCAGTTAGCGACTATCGAAGCGCGGAGAGTTGAAGCGGAATTAATAACAGCACAAGCATTTGCTCAATTGTCCGAACACATTGGCAATATGACAAGTGCTTTGCAATTGTCCGAACACATTTGCAATATGACAAGTGCTTTGACATCTATTGCTAATGCAATTTCGGCTGTAGCGAGAAAAATGCCAAATCCTTGATTTACCCTTTCAAATGCATTAGAAATTAATGTCAAAGCTTTATTTAGTGCTAATGTTATCGGCTATTGATTATAGGCTCGCTACAAAACAATTTTTCGTTTTTGTTATTTGATTTATTTCTTTATTGTTAATTTGTTTCTATTATTAGTAAGAAGTAAGTGAATAAAAGTATGTTTAAGAAAAAATAAATATTTATTCATTTCTCAGTTTTTTCAATAAATATGTAGGTAGGTAGATGGTAGGGGTCTAGAAATTATTAATTTATACAAATAAACTGTAAAAATACAATGTCACTAATAGAATGAAATCCATTTTATTGAAGAGAAAGTAAAACATTTTAACTAATAACAAAATTTAAACCTAAAAATATCCTAATCTTACCATATTTTTTTACCTACCTTATACTGGCCCACAACTGCTGAACTAAAGCATTACGCTTTTCAATGCCTTGTCTTAGTTCAGCAGCTGTGCTGCTAGTTGATTCTTCAGAATTGACTGCTGGATATTCATTTCCATCCTCTACTGTATTCTCTACAAGATCGTTACCTACTCTATTGATACACATGTTGTGTAAGACACAACAAGCATTGATTATTTTGGCTGCTACATCAGGATGATAATGTAGCACTCTATGCACGAGTAAGCACCGCCATCTATTTTTGAGTACACCAATGGCACGTTCCACTGTATTTCGTGCAGAGCAGTGCAACTTGCTGTAATATTGTTCTGGGGAGCCTTCAGCAGCATCTACTATAGGTGTCATCATATACACCCTCTGGGCATATCCAGAATCACCTGAAAAGTCAAACTAATTAAAATATATTCATAATCACTAAAACTAAAATAGATCTGGACTAATTATTTACATCATTTACTTGCCTAGTAAAAACACAGTTTCTCCATTATTGTTCAAATCAATTAAATGTTGTTTCACAGGATGCTGATTCCAGACAAAACTGTCATGTGATGCTCCTCCAAATGAAGCATCTACTGACAGAATTCTTAGGTCTGCATCACATATCTGAAAATATATAAAACAAAGACATCTTATTATGAATTAAATTACAATTAAATATTAATAAAAAGTATTGCCTTACAATCAGAACATTTCTTGAATGGAAATGTTTGCGATTAAAAAATCTCTCTTCATTTTCTATTGGTCTAATTATGGCTACATGAGTGCCATCGATACATCCTATAACAGATGGTATGTGAAATTTTTCATAAAACCTGGAACATAAGGAAAAGAATATGGTTACTTTAAGTACCAAGGCATTTTGGGTAACATAAAAAAAAATTGTTATATTATCTAAGTTTGATAACAATTAGGTATTTACCATTAGTATTACCTTCTTTTTATAGCATCTCTTTCCCGACGAGTTTGAGGAAACTTAATCCATTTACTTTGTACTAATGGATGGTTAAGAGCTGCCGTTACATCTCTAATAGTACGAGAAACAGATTGCTGCGACATTAGGGTCCCATATGTGCCTCCAACTAGTTTTTGGTAACTCCCAGTCGCATAAAAGGACAATGCCACTAAAACCTGCAAGAATTATACAACTGTTAAGCTATTGATCTTCGAAAAGAGTCATGATTTATATCATTGTTAGAAGTCAAGTAACAAAGACAGCATAGGTACCTTATATTTTGGTGATATATCACTTCTTCTCTTAGGAGTTGGCATAAAGGGCTTTAAGTTTTCATAAATTTCCTCAAACAAATCCGTATTAAACAAAATTACGTAAAACACTGTATATTACTGCTAAACGTGCCATATTATACACTTATTTGTTATTAAAAATCACTTAAAACGCACAACAATTTCTAAAAAGTTACACTTTAGTTAATGGAAAAATTTCAATCAACAAGCAATCCCAACGTACACGTGACGCAATTGACAGCTGTCAGAATAGACTCGAGAGTAGCGTTTACCCACTGACTTATAAACCTATGGACTTGCCATACCTACGAAATTAGCGTGATACCTACATAAATCGGGCACTTAAGATGGCTGCCCATTGGCCAATGAGGTAGGCCATTTGCAACTGTTTGACAGCACAACTACACAGATAAACGTACATAAACAGCACACAACTACCAATTTTACTCGGTAATCAACATGGCGACCGGCCACGCATAGACATGATTTTGACGTCACACAAAAGTGTTACCAAGTTTAGTCCTTGACAAACATTTAGATGTCTCTCTTTTCATATGTAGTTCTTGGTTAGTTAAAAAGAGACAAAACGCTTTTTGACATGCGTGTGTCGATTTGATAGATATGTGTATAACTATTCTTCATATAGTAGAATAGGCCGTCTCCATAGTTTTCCTACCTCATTGCGTTTACCGCCCGATCCCGATTCCACTTAGTTCCCCAAATAGACACACTATTTAACCAATGTGGCGCTAGCGTCGAACTCAAGAGTACGAAACGTTAAAAATCCAATGCCGATCGATCGGAATTAAATTCAAGAGTAAGCCTCCTGGTCGGCGTCAAATTCTAAACCGCGCGTGCGAACTTCGAGCTATGAGTGCTTTGTCATCAAAAATGGTCATTATATGTTTTATCAATTTTGAACCTGTTTCTTTTTCATCAATCAGGAATGGACATGAAACTAATGTTTTAAATAATACAAGCATGTACCTATGGTATTTAATCAATTTCATGTTTCAACAAGTCCGAACAGATATGTCGTGTGCATCATGAAACGACGTGAGCGAGCACCTGATTGGTATATAAATAGGAATGGAAATTAAACAGATCTAATTATGATAGTAAAATACGGTTTATTTAAGTATTTATTTAATTCTTCTTCTTCTTCTTCTACCTAGCGTTAATCCCGGTTGCTCATCCCGCCCAGCGCGGGAGAACCCAGGGTCCGCTTTCCTACTCTTCCTCCCCCACTTTGCCCGGTCTTCAGCATCCCTCGCAACTAGCCCATTGGCGCGCATGTCATCCTGCGCGACATCAAGCCAGCGTTTCTTGGGCCGTCCTCTGCTCCTGGTGCCAGGTAGGGTCATGTCCAGGCATTTGTTTCCCACGTAGCTTGCCGGTCGTCGTAAGACGTGGCCGTACCAGTGGAGGCGACTTTCCTGCAGCTTGTCAGCAATGTCACGGACATGGAGGCTGCCACGGATGTATGTATTCCGTACACGGTCTTTCCGCGTGACGCCACACATCCACCGCAGCATGTTCATCTCCGTGACATGCAACAACTGCCGGTGTCGCTCCAACACCGGCCACGCCTCACTGCCGTACGTAAGGACAGGCCTTATGATGGTCTTATAGACCTGTCCCTTCAGCTTGACCGGCATTTTGGGGTCACAAATGACACCCGTCACCTCGCGCCATTTCGCCCAAGCCGCTGATACACGGGCCTTGATGTCGCGATCGATGTCCCCGGACGCATCAAGCACAGATCCGAGGTACCTGAAGTTGTCCACGCACTCGACGGTGTCGTCGCCTATACGGAGAGACGTCAGATCTGTGCTGTTGCAGGCCATATACTCCGTCTTCGTCACGTTTAGCTTCAGCCCGCCGTTCTCAAGCGCCTCCCTCCATGCGTGCACGCGTCTGGTGAGCCGTCCCTTGTCCCCATCTACCAGTGCGATATCATCAGCGTACATAAGCAGCCAAGGCTGCGGTAGTTTCTGTACGCTGGCTGACAGTTCGTCTAATATCACACTGAAGAGATAGGGGCTCAAGACGGAGCCCTGATGCACGCCTACGGTTATGGGGAAGGGGGTGGTATCACCAACAGCGGTCCTGACTATTGAATCGGAGTTGCGATACATGTCACGTACGATTTCCACGTAGGTCTCTGGTACCAACTTCGACCGCAACGCCCACCAGATCATCTCCCTGGGAACACAGTCAAAGGCCTTCTGCAGGTCTAGGAATAGAAAATGCAGAGGCATATTCTTTTCCCTGTGCTTCTCCATGAGGATCCTTAGGGCGAATATAGGGTCCATGGTACCGCGTCCTGGTTGGAAACCGTACTGGGAGTCCGACACTGTACACTCCTGTCGGATCCTGGTGTCAATAATGCGCTCGAAGAGCTTCATGGTGTGTGACATCACCTTTATACCGCGGTAATTACCGCAATCCTGAACGGACCCTTTACCCTTGTGGACCGGCGTTATTATACTAAGCCGCCACTGATCGGGCATTATTCGGTCGCTCAGGATTCTATTGTAAAGGTTAGTAAGAATGCACACACCACGAGCCCCCAACGCTTTCCACGCTTCAATTGGCACCTCGTCCGGTCCGACAGCTTTCCGATTCTCCATGTGACGAAGCGATGCGAGGACCTCGTCAGGTGTAATCGGTGGCACGAGTCTGAGGTGTAGTAAGTACACTATCCATATATGTAATCTGGATCCTAATAATATATAAGACTCATGTACTCTTTAGTCAGTAATAAAAGGTAATCGCTTGAGAACAGTTGTTTGTCTAACCCAACATCCCCACATGGCGACCCTTGCCATTTTTGGGGCGCGTGACGCGATTGATATCTCGGCGTAGTGTTACGGCTCCAAATCAAAATAAAATGAACTGAACTAAGTACATGGAAATAAGCCTAAATTCGTGAAAATGAATCGAGAACATTTAATAAATCAGTGAAAATGTGTCGGTCAAACGTAGAGAAGGAGACTGTATTTGTGAACCAGAATTCTGCAGGTTCAAACAATGCAAACATCGAAGAATTGAAGGCACACATTTCGACGATCAGTATTATCCTCATAGTAATGTGCGTTTTGCTGGGTTTTGGAGTTATATATATTGTGTGGAAGCAATACAGGAAATGCCACCATTCCTGGATCAGGGACCAAATTCTGCAAAATAGCCTGCGACGATCGTTCAGCCGTTCCAGAGCTATTCGCGGGGAAGAGCAAGACAATCTTCCAATGAAGTAGGAGTTCGAGGGTTCATCGTATGCCTTCTGTGCGGTATCAATTTAAGTGATTGTGCGTATCAAGTGCTTTGTGCATATACATATAAGTGCGTAAAATATAATTGATCGTAAGTGCGTAAAACAAAACGTCGCAAATCATCATATATAATAATAGACATTATGCATAATAATAAAGAACTCTAAGTTAAATTAGTAATTATGAACAAGTATTGTTGTTATGAAGTGATAGCGTATCGATGTATCATATTACGCGCTGTGATCCCTACTACGGTAACTCACTGTGGGAGTTTGGTATGTATTATAATATCACTATGGCTTAATTATAAATAACTTTTACATAAAGGAATGGAAGATGAATTATTACATTGTTTAAATGAACTAACATTAATAAGGAAATATTTAATTAAGAAAGGAAAGTCTTCAGACAATTTATGGGAAAAGCAAAGAATTATCAGTTACGAGAAATGAAATAGAATTGTGTTATTCACAAATTATTGATTTATGTACCGTAACCAAACCCGATAGCGGTAGTGACAGTGAAATTTCAGAAGCGAGTTTAAATTCAGAATTAATCATGGAGTTCGATTTAAAAACGGCTTGTAGTTTGATTCCTGTTATGAACAGTAACGAAAATAATATCAGAAGTATCATCGACAATGTAGAGATGTACGCAGACATGTTATCGGAAACGGGGAAAAAATTACTAATGAAATTCGTTTTGAAAAGTAGATTATCTGAAAACGCAAAATTACGTGTATCCACTGATTACACATCTGTGAACGATTTTGTCAAAGATTTACGAGTTATACTTCTGCCTAAAAAATCGTTTACTGCAATACAATCCCGGTTACAAAACGCAACGCAAGGCTGGCGTACAACAGACCAGTTTGGAACAGAATTAGAGAAGTTATTTACTAATTTGACAATATCGCAAGCAGATGGTAATTCTGAGAGTTATTCCGTACTCAAGCCGATCAACGAAAAATTGGCGATTAAGCGCTTCGCAGATGGATTGAGGGATTCGAGACTCAGTACAATCATTGCTGCGCGTAATTACGACAGTTTAAAGGACGCGATCCAGGCAGCGAAAGATGAAGAGTTAACATCGGCATTGACTTCGGCTAACGAAAATGTCATGCAGTTTTCACATCGTGGTAGAGGTAAGTTTCATAATAATAATAGTTTTAGAAATGGCCGTGGATCCTACAATCAGCAGTCAAACCAACGCGGCCGAGGACATCATTATCACCATAATTCAAACAATTCGAGAGGTAATTATAATCACCTATCAAATAATATCGGCAGACGTGATTTCAATTACTCACGTGGGCGATCATTCCATAATTACCGTGGTAACGGACGTGGAGGAGGTTATCAAACTTTGAACGAGAATCGATCGAGTAATGAAACTCGTAGTAAAGGCCGTACCAATAGAATATTTTATACAAACAATGAATCAGATAAGAACGAAAGTATGACTACAAATATAAACGAAATGCAGTTTTTTCGATCTTAAACATAACATTTTAGCGTTGCAAGGTAAGGCAAAATTTTTAGCATTGTACATTGGTAATAGGAAATATTTTTGGTTAATAGATACTGGAGCATCTTTGTCCGTAATTAAAAGAGATGCATTACCAAACAATAGTACAGTAATTAGAGATGAAACCATCATACATGGTATTGGAGGTAAAATAAGCTCATCTGGGTTTGTTCAACTTAGTTTGACTCATCATGATGACCAACACTTAGTTGACTTTAATATCAAGCTTCATGTTTTTGATAACATACCATTAAAGGCGGATGGAATATTAGGTTTAGATTTTCTTTGTCAGTATGCATCAAATATAAACTTGGAGACTAATGTCATTAGCCTATCTAAATATGGAAAGTGTTATTCTTTAGAACTAAGTGATGTCATAGACTACTCAGCTGAGGTGTTACATATCCCAGCACGAAGTGAGTCGATACATTATTTATTGTTAAACGTTGATAATAAGATTAATAAGTATGACTGCGTTATTCATAGTAAGCAATTAGCGGAAGGAATTTTTCTAGCGGGATGTATAGGACGAATAAAAAATAACAGATTACCGGTAAAAATTTTGAACACAAACGAACATGATATTTATTTACCAACTTTTCAACCAGAGCTTTATTCAATTGAAGAGTTTAACTTATGCAATTTTAAACCAAATAATAACAGTTTAGAACGAGCAAAGACCTTATTAGACATTTTGAAATTAAATCATTTAAAATTGGACGAACGGAAATCTATTGAGGAATTATGTTCTAAATATTCGGATGTTTTCTTTTTACCAGGTGATAAGCTAACGACTACAAATGTTTATGAACAATCCATAACCATAAAACCAAATACAAGTCCGGTTTATACGAAGCAGTACCGATTACCGCATTCTTTGAAAAATGAAGTGAATAGGCAAATTCAAAAAATGATTGACAATGACATTATAGAGGAAGCAAAGAGTGAGTGGTCGAGTCCAATATTATTGGTACCAAAAAAAAGTGGGAACGATAAAAAATGGCGATTAGTAGTTGATTATCGGAAACTTAATGACAGTATTGTAGACGATAAATTCCCTTTGCCAAGTATTACTGAAATCTTGGACTCACTCTCGGGTTCAGTCTATTTTTCGCATCTAGATCTTAATCAAGGATATTACCAAGTGGCTTTAGATAAAAACAGTAGAGAGTATACAGCGTTCACTACTAGTACTGGGCAATACCAGATGAAGAGGCTGCCCATGGGATTGAAAACAAGTCCAAGTGCTTTTAGTAGAGTAATGTCAGTTGCAATGTCTGGGTTAACGTACGATAAATGCTTTATATATTTAGATGATTTAGTAGTTTTTGGGAGAAATTTAGCTATCCATAACAAAAACTTAACAGATGTTTTAGAAAGACTTAGGAAAATTAATTTAAAATTAAATCCAGAGAAATGTAATTTCTTAAAGAAAGAAATACTATATTTAGGCCATTTAGTATCGGAAAATGGAGTCTTACCAGATCCAGCTAAAGTTGAAGTATTGAAAAATTATCCTGTGCCAACTAATACAGATGAAGTGAAAAGATTCGTAGCATTCTGTAACTACTATAGGAAATTTATTAAAAACTTTGCTAACATAACTTGTCCATTAAATAGATTAACTAGGAAACATGTACCATTCATTTGGACTGATGAGTGTCAAAGTGCATTCGAAACAATGAAACATGCACTGAGAACTCCACCTGTATTAGAGTTTCCAGATTTTTCAGAAGATAACAAGTTTGTCATTCAAACAGATGCCTCAGGGACGACTATTGGAGCAGTCTTGTGCAATCAAAATATGAAACCTGTAGCTTATGCTAGCAGACCACTTAATAAAGCTGAACTCAATTACCCAACCATTCAGAAAGAGTTAGTTGCAATTGTTTGGGCTGTAAAGTATTTTAGACCCTATGTATTTGGAAAATCATTTACAATTATGACAGACCATAAGCCTTTAATATATTTATTTTCAATGAAGGACCCATCAAGCAGACTACTTAAGTTTAGACTTGCGTTAGAAGAGTATGATTTTAAAATTTTATACATAAAGGGAAAGGATAACAGCGTCGCAGATGCATTATCTAGAATTAATATAACATCAGAAACTTTAAAGCAAATGAATAACGAAATTTCGCTAGTTATGACTAGAGCGCAGAAGCGTTTAGATTTAGAAAAACAAATGGATACACCAAGTTTTAGTAAACGAGACGAAACGTGGCCTGATCAACCACAAGTAGTTGAGGTACTAAAAATCCCGAGTAATTCGGTGGAAATGAGTTTTATAGAAAGTGATGAATTAGTTAAATTGAAAAGACAACATAATATAGATGAAAAAACGGAATGTTTTATTTATCACAATCAAAGGAAAATATTGTATATTAATCTTAACTTTAGAGCACAATTTACGCGAGCCGAATTTGTGACTAAGTTAGGAGAATTTTGTAAACAAATAGGCATAAATGAGCTATGCATAGTAAAGAATCATCAAAACGAAAGTTTTATTAAAGATGTATTAAAAGAGATAAAAGATAACAAGGATTGGACCGGTCCACGTATTTATGTATTGAGAGGGATCAGAAGAATTGATGATGAAGAAGAAAGAAAGTATATTTTACATGATTTTCATCTACTACCTACCGCAGGTCATGCAGGGGTACGTAGGATGACCAATAATATTAAGAGAAAATTTTACTGGCCAGGTTTAGAAAACGATATTAGACAATTTGTGAGTAAATGCATTAAATGTCAGAAAATGAAGCATTGTAGGTATGTCAAGGCGCCCATGGAGATAACTACAACGGCTTCACATGCTTTTGAAAAGATATATTTAGACATTGTAGGTCCATTAGAAAAAGACAATGAAGGAAATTGTTATATTTTGACGCTGCAGTGCGAACTTACTAAGTTCGTAGAGGCCTATCCTTTGAGAACGAAGGAAACCGTAAGTATAGCTAAAGCATTAGTCAATAATTTTATTTTAAGATTTGGAATACCTAATACCATTGCGACTGATCGTGGAACCGAATTTGTATCTTCAATAATGGAACAGGTATGTAAACTTTTAGGTATAAATAAATTAATGTCTACAGCGTATCACCATCAATCCATCGGTGCGCTTGAAAATTCGCATAAAAATTTAGGTGCTTTCTTACGAATACAATGTAATGGTCAAAAAAACACATGGAGTAACTGGCTACAATTTTGGTGTTACAGTTTCAATAATACTGTTCATACAGAAACAAAGTACACACCATTCGAACTGGTATTTGGTAGAGCTAGTATTATACCATCTAGAGTTAGTCAATACATAGAACCATTATATAATCCAGATAGTTATCCTTTAGATCTTAAGTATAGGTTACAAGTAGCACATCAAGATGCTCGTAATAATTTACTTACAAGTAAAAAAAAGCGTAAGAGTAGTTATGATAAATCTTCAAATAATGTGACATATAATAAAGGACAATTAATTTTAATAAGAAATGAAATAGCAAGTAAGTTGGATACTCAATGGGAAGGTCCATTTGTTATTTTAAATGATTTAGGTGTTAATGTAGAAATATTAAAAAATAATAAAACCTATTTAATCCATAAAAATAGAACCAAACCATTAGTAACGTAAGCTTATAATTAAGTTACTTTAAGCAAAAAAAAAAATGTAACAACATTTTTTTTTTTTCTCTTTCTCACCCCCGAGGTGAGGTGTAGTAAGTACACTATCCATATATGTAATCTGGATCCTAATAATATATAAGACTCATGTACTCTTTAGTCAGTAATAAAAGGTAATCGCTTGAGAACAGTTGTTTGTCTAACCCAACATCCCCACAAGTCCATTGTTCGGGAGTTGTTCGGGAGGGTGCACTTCCCGGTGCTGAGTATTCAGCAAAACGTGGAAATAAGAGCGCCATCTCTCCTTCACCGCACGATCATCGTACAGGAGCTCGCCATTAGGGCCGTTGACGCTGCAGCAGCGAGTAATATCTTGCGCTGCTTTGGCCCTAGAGCGCGCCAGTTTATATATGAGCTTGTGCCCCTCAGGAGTGTCTAACTTAGCATATAATGGTTGCAAGTGGACACGCCTGGCTCTGGCTACAGCTTTCTTGGCAGCTCTTTTCGCTGTCCTGTAAGATGCGCGATCTTCAGGAGATTTGGTCGCTTGCCACATCTTGAAGAGCGCTTTCTTCTCCCGTAATGAACCCTGGACTGTGGCGTCCCACCACCAGGTCTCCTTGTCGATTTTGCGGCCCCCTTTCGCCACGCCGAGAACTTGCTTTGCCGTCTTTGTGATTGCTGTCTGAATCGTTTTCCAGCACTCTTGGACGGACTTGCCTGCTGTGTCGAGACTAATATCCCCAGCGGCAGAGTCAAACTCTGAGTATCTGGTTTGATCCAGCAGCCACCACTTGATTTGACGGCGGCAACGTTCGGCGTGTCTGCGACGGGGTTTTACGCAGAGGTCCATGACAAGAAGTCGGTGTTGGGCAGTGAGACACTCACCGGGTATGACCTTACAGTTGGCCACGCGACTGATATGGCTTCTCCTGGTCAGTAGATAGTCGATTTGAGTGGCGTTCCGACCGCTCCTGTAGGTAATCAGGTGCTCGGTTTTCTTTTTGAAGAACGTGTTCACCACGGCCAGGTCAGCTGCAGTGCAGGTTCTGAGAATGGTTTCCCCCTCTGCGTTTCTTCGGCCGTAACCATAGCCGCCGTGGACACGTTCATACTCCCCCTGCACCTCGCCTACATGCCCGTTCAGGTCGCCACCCAAAACGACATCGTGGGACAACGGTATGCCGCGTAGTACATCTCCGAGCCGATCCCAAAACAGCGTCTTATCCGCGTCGCTGCAACCGACCTGTGGGGCGTAGGCACTTATTAAGTGGGTCACGACCCCCTCAATAAGCAACCTGACTACCATAAGTCGGTCGCATATGCGTCTAACTTCCAAGACGCTATCGTGGAAATGCTCGGCGAGCACCACTGCCACACCGTTCTCCCCACCAGAAGAGCCTGTATAGATCAGCTTGTAGCCGTGCCCAATATTCCGGCTCCTGTTGGCCTTCCACCGTGTCTCCTGCAGGAATGCCACTGACACTTTACGCCTGGCAAGTATGGCCGCAAGTTCTACGGAGCGTCCCGTAAGCGTGCCAATGTTCCAGTTTGCAAAGCGAATCTTCGTAGTTGGTGCTAACGTCTTTAGCCGGGCTCGCACGGGGCCCGGTAGCCCTCGCATACTTGTCGCAGGGTTAAGGCGATCCCCATGCGCGTCGTTATGCGGCGACGCCCTAGCCCTAAACGTATATCTTTTTCTTTTCCTATCCATTTTTTTTAAAGTGGCTTTGTAAGTATTTATTTAATTATTACAAATAAAAGAAAACTTTAGCCTGTAAGTAATTATCAGGTCTAAATTGGCAGAAAATATTTTCCTAAACTTCTAGATGTATGATGTCTCTTTCTGAAATTACAGAATAATAAACATACTCTGCCTATTCTATATATAACTATTTACTAATTAAATGTAAGTTTACAACAAATATTTGGGACACTAAGGAAATACATATTTTTACATGCTTATTAAGCAAAGTACAGGGTACACATGTAATGTGAATGTACTGTAAAATTAATAGGTGCCTAGTACTTGCATAATATTACCTAACTCTGCATTTAAACTTCACAAGTTTTATTTACCATTTAAAATTAATAAGATACATGTTAAAATGTATCTACTGTAATTATGTTTGAATTGTGGTAATGCATTACATAAATATAGTTGCGTTACCCCAGGCTAAAGTAGAAACTTTATCAAACGATAGCAATCGTTTATCATCATTGATTAAAAGCGCTATTTTATTTACGTTCTGAGGGAATATTTCATGTTTTATTGACCTAAACAATACATTATTTTTGCGAATAACATTGCAATTGTACAAAAAAATATTATAATATAACATATTAAAATTTTTAGTGATACATTTTTTTGTACCTTTTGCCTTTTTAGTTGTTTTGTTTAACTTTGTAATACAATAAAGCTTTGAGCGCAGCCCTATGAATTCTTTGATAATTTCACCACCCATTTCATCTTCAAAAGTCCTAGAACCTTCTTATTAATAATTGGTAAGTTATAGTCATTGTTACAGGCATAATTGCTGGTATCAAAATATTTTAGAAAATGGTGCTTGAGGTCTTTATAAACGTCATCACTTTGTACATCATAAACAAGACTATCTGTGTCAGTATAGCACAATTCAATTCGATTATCATAAAAAGGTTTTATGATAGAGTAGTGAAACTCGTACATACGAGTCTTAGATAATTCTAATACTGCGAAACCTATGTATATTGGTTTATTAAGTATTATACGCACAGGTTTCATTTCGATTGCCACTAGATCATCTGAAAAAACAGAAGCGCTATGAACATATGGATTAGCTATCAATTTCTCAGCACAAGTGGTCTTTTTCGTTTATTGTTTGAATCACACCATTTGTTAACTAATTTTACTTCTATTCGATTTTCATTATTTTCCAAGGTCTTTCCAAAAATACTATTGTTCAATAATTTGAAAAAGTCTTGTTTAAACGTTGACTCTGCTTTTTGACGTAACTATAATAATAATAATATAAAACGTTTATTTTCTCTTCACAAAGTTTCTTACATTCTATGCAGTATTTCAGTTTAAACCAGGGTATAAATTTGTGAGAGACTGGTGCCTGTGATAGGTTCCAATAAGAACCTGTATTACAGGTCACCAGGTCCACCCCGCGGCTAAAGGCCCATCATGGCATACTGATTGACAGCTTGGATACAAGAAAATAATTTACAAGAAAGTTTAGCTTCACAGACTTGGATGATAGAGAAATATGATAACAGTTTAAAATACGAATTACCTACGTTAAGGAAATACAAGGAAAGATGATGAAAAAGATAAAACATTAAACAATAAGTTCTAAAGGTTTAGTCATTCGATTTTTAGTAAGTAACAGAGCTAGCATGAAAAAAAGTAAGTTTGTGTTTGTGTGTGATGTAGTTTTAGAGCTTGAGGTTGTGTGATGTGGGAATGATCTGAGTATGAGATGCGCAATGGTTAAAGGAGCAAAGCAGCTGAGGGGATGCTTCGCTTGACAAGCCTTAGCATTTATTTCATAGGAGTCAGCAATTTCTCAGTTCCTTCGTAGTCCAAAGCCTTAAGATATTTAGTTATAATGCTTTACATTTATATTTAGTCCGTGAATAGATGTTGAGGATATCATTCAATTTATTGTATAAATAAGGCCCGAGGAAGAAAAAGAATTGACGTGAATGTGCAGATTTTGCAATTTGGGATTGGCATACCCTACCTTTCCGGCGCTTATCCAATTGGAGTTTTGGGTCGAATTGCAATAAGGAATGCTCTTTGAGCACCGTACGCAAAACGAAAGTTTGCCTAACCGTAAGGACATCCCAATCCCTGAACTAACTAACTAACTGAGTGTTAATATCAACATATTGCTTTAAATAACAACTTTGCTTAAATATAATAGCGCAATGGATCCTTCTCAATACTAAACCGTGCTGTAAACATTTTTTTAAATGTACGTAATGAATAACAACGTGATATTTATCGTACAAGTTTGGTATTAACTTTTAATTCTTACCACCCGGTGGTAAGCATTTTTTCTGGACAAAAGGGAAAGTCGTTGTTTTCCATGTGCAAATTCACTGATCACTGATGTCTGCTAAGTTCAATTGTAAAAAATCTATTTCATGTCTATTCATAAATCAAAAATCGGAATAGGGTAGTGATTGATACATGCTATAACCATATAAATTGTTACAATCTAAATAAATGATAAATGAATTTGGACGGGTTGGATCGTAAGTATCTAAATATTTATGATTGGCTTTGACATGTCTTTTGGAACACATACAAACACCAGCTCGAATACCTTTTTGTATCATTCTAAAAATTTCAACATCATTAATGAATTCTAATTTAACTCCTGTTATTAAAAGCATTGCATCAAAAGTTCGCTTGGTGCTGTAAGGGTCAATTCATACTAGCGCAGAGTCGAAGCGCATCGAAGCGTCAATCCGAAACTTAATATAGCAAATTCAAGCTTCCAAGGCAAAAAAAAGACGCGCGAATTCCCTCGAATGTGCGTGAATTCGCGCGTCTTTTTTTTTCCTTGGAAGAAATATGTGCATTACATTGTGGAAATAAGGGTGAATTTGCTATATTAAGTTTCGGATTGACGCTTCGATGCGCTTCGACTCTGCGCTAGTATGAATTGACCCTAAGATAGAAGGCGGGATCGAGATAGTAATGTAATTTACAAGTTTTTCGAAAAATTTCAAAAACATCTGTTAGCAACAGAACATCTGTTTTAAGATATAAGTCTGTGTACATACCCATGTTTTGAATATTAAATACTGACCAAACAGACCAAGCGTGTTCAAAATCTTCGTCGGTAATTGTTTCATTAGATAAGGAGTTAAAAAAATATTTTTTAGTGGGTAAACACCTATCTTCATAACATTCCCATTGAGACATATAGTCATATGGATACACTCCTTTAGGGTGAGTAGATTAAATTGTTTTTTATTACAAAAATAAGATTGTAATTGTTTAAACTCTTGTTTTTTCATTAAACTAACCAACTTTTCTAAGCTTGTTCCTAAAAACTTGAAAGAATATACAAACCGTACCTGTATGCTTTCACTATCGGAAATCGGAATATACTTCGTGAATGAAATGACGATGGAATCACGGCCGAACTCCTGAAGGCGGGTGGAAAACCAATACTTAAGGCCCTTCAAAAGCTGTTTGATTCCGTCATACTCGAAGGGAAAACGCCACAGGCATGGTGCAGGGGTGTGGTGGTACTCTTCTTCAAGAAGGGTGACAATGCCCTACTGAAGAACTATAGGCCCATCACACTTCTTAGCCATGTCTACAAGCTGTTTTCAAGAGTCATCACGAATCGTCTCGCGCGCAGGTTTGACGATTTCCAGCCTCCCGAACAAGCCGGATTTCGTAAAGGCTTCAGCACCGTAGACCACATACATACGCTGCGGCAGGTTATACAGAAGACTGAAGAGTACAACCTGCCTCTCTGTTTAGCGTTTGTGGACTACGAGAAAGCCTTCGATTCAATCGAGACTTGGGCTGTACTACAGTCTCTGCAACGGTGCCAAATTGACTACCGGTACATCGAAGTGTTGAAGTGTTTGTACAAAAACGCCACCATGTCAGTTCGACTTAAGGATCAGACCTCAGAACCAGTCCTTCTGCAGCGAGGTGTGAGACAGGGAGACGTCATTTCTCCGAAACTGTTTGCCGCTGCGCTGGAGGATGTCTTCAAGGTTCTGGACTGGAAAGGGCTAGGCATCAACGTCAATGGCGAGTACATCACTCACCTTCGGTTTGCCGACGATATAGTGGTTATGGCTGAGACCATGGAGGACCTCAGTACAATGCTCGATGACCTCAGTAGAGCTACCGAAAGAGTGGGTCTTAAGATGAACATGGACAAACAAAGGTGATATTAAATGCCCATTTTACACCCACTCCTATCAAGGTCGCAGACTCTACACTCGAAGTTGTGGATGACTATGTCTACCTGGGACAAACGATCCAGTTGGGTAGGGCCAACTTTGAGAAAGAGGTCAACCGTCGAATCCGACTTGGCTGGGCAGCGTTCGGGAAGTTGCGTGGTATCTTCTCGTCCAACTTACCACAGTGTCTCAAGACGAAAGTCTATGACCAGTGTGTGTTGCCAGTGTTGAACATATGGCTCTGAGACGTGGTCGCTTACAATGGGCCTCATCAGAAAGCTTAAAGTCACCAAAAGGGCAATGGAGAGGGCTATGCTCGGAGTGTCCTTGCGTGATCGAATCAGAAATTTAGAGATCCGCAAGAGAACCATGGTTACCGACATAGCCCGAAGAATTGCCAAACTTAAGTGGCAGTGGGCAGGGCACATTGCTCGCAGAACGGATGGCCGATGGGGCAGAAAGGTTCTGCAGTGGCGACCGCGAACCGGAAGACGTTGCGTTGGAAGGCCTCCCACCAGGTGGACCTGGTGAAGGTTGCGGGGATACGCTGGTTGCGGGACGCACGAGACCGGTCAATGTGGCGACGCTTGGGGGAGGCCTATGTCCAGCAGTGGACGTCTTTAGGCTGATATGATGATGATGATGATGTTGAATGAAATATAGTTTTCTTTTGTTTTAGGTATCACTTTAATAGATCCAGGAGCTTCGCCTAATTCTTTTATGAAAAGGTGGCAAACATATCCGGACAAATTATGAAAAAATACTGGCAAACATTTTGGTTGTTTGTATTGTATGCTACAATAACTATGAGCTGCGCCACGATATTTACCAGTCAAGTGACAATGATCGCGAACCCTATCGCCGAAAAAGAAGTGTTCACAAATATGACACGTTAGCGCGTTTTCAAAGTCGCGAGCATTATCATTTGAGTAAATTATAGGAACATTATTTTTTAACATATCATAAATTTTTTGTGCATCTTTATAAATAGACATCACAAAATTTGATACACAATCCGAACCGCGATAAGAAACAAAACGATTGTGGCTTTCGTCTAGCGTTCACGTAATATGATAAGCGAAAGCTACAGGCACGTGTCACTGTCGCGTTACAGTACCTGCCTTAGACGGATCAGCACAAGATTCATACCGCTCTAGCATTGTTTCAAAATCTGCGTATATGATAAATGGTACAATTTACTTTCTAATTTAATTTTCAAACTGTATGAAAGAACCCTTTGGAGGTAGTTCAGTGGCGACACCTCCACAACTATGCGAACTAAGATTATCACATGAATTAAAAAAACATTAAACAAACGTTACAAAAGTATAGTTTACTGTGGTGTTTTGTTAATTGATTCTTAACAAGTCGCGGCAAGTCTTTAATGAGACAGTAATGTGAGAAATCATCTCTTTCTAAATAAAGTAAATGAATCACCTTTCCATTCAAGGGTTTTGGTTTGTAAAGCGGTCCTATGACGGTATTATTTTTTAAACCATAAATGTAAATGCTAATTTCGGGGTTATTTACTTCGAACCGCGCAATATCTGAGAAATTCATTGAAAATTATATGTTCTTAACATTTAACACATTACGAAAATCAGGATAAGACGATACTCTATCGGGATGATGTTTAGCTGGGTATAAAGCAGCAACAACAGACCAAAAAAAACAATACTCGTCATTATTGCAGATATTAATACATGCTTTTTTCGATTTTATTGAAGAAGGCAATTCGATAAAGCCTGAACCGCGCAAAGGTTGATATTTGTTAACATGACTTCCAAATGAGAACTGCTGAAGAACGTCCATCCACTATCTCGGTCCTGTATTTCTTCAATCTTTTTTGTTAAAGTGTTTTTGACTTGAGACATTAATGAATCAAATTCATAATTCTGATGCAGAGTAACGTTTTTTGTGGCAAATGATTTTATCTCCTGAGAATCATTTTTAAACATTAAAAACAAAGTGAAATATTCGAAATTAACTTTGAGACAAGTGTGTTCTTTAAAAGACATGTCAATTACCGTTTTAATTTTGTCACAAATATTATTGAGAAATGTTTCTAGCGAACAATTCTCAGACGTATCGACAATTATATAAGAAGCTATACGATTACGAAATGCAGAATGTATTATTTCAACACCTTCGCAAAAAGGCGATATACTTTTGTTTTTATGATTAGTACTACGTAGGTGACCTGTCCAGTGACTGCGCTCAACAGATGTATTACAAACAGTACAGAAAGGCATTTTAGATTAAAATAGTTTTGGACTTACTATTAGTTGTTGCTGTATATTATTATTAATGCGATTATGATAGACGTTCGCTAAATTGAATATAGACCTGTTGCCCCAACAACTTAAATATTTATTTTCTATTTATACTATCACTATAAAAGACGGGCTCAGAATTGTCAAATAATTCATGAGTCCGTCTCATAAAAACTTGTAGACCATCCCACTGCGGCGTGTTGCGGTTTAGCTGCATTTTTAGGGTCACCGAGGCTTTCTTCCACCGATCCTCTTTAGGGGTGGAGGCCACATCGGCCTTGTTGTAGACCTTTATTTATTTAATACTTCATGCACACACAAGTACAGAGGCGGACTTAATGCCTTAGGTATTAAGACCTTTACCTCCACATAGAAGTCTCTGGTTAAGTCCACCGTTCGCCGCACTTTCCCGTCGGCAACACGGATGATGAGGGTTGAACCGAAGTCTCCAACTGAAGTCAACGAGGGAATGTAGTCCTCGAAGCCAAAGAGGTCCGAGCCCGAGCTGCGTCGTTTACTGTAAACAATTTAACATTTTATTACATTCACAACACAATTCACACATTACAGTACATTTATTTTTTAATGGAGAATTGAGGGTGTATTATAATCATCTGTCTACGGGGATAGAATCTACGAGAACAGACAGCATTATGTCATGTTATAATAATTTCAATAACAATACCTCATGAACTAACTGTAAACATTCCTGCAAGGAATATAATCAGAAATTGAATTGAACGCTTTCTGCAGCTATAATTTAACGTTTATCTGTGTATAACATTTAATTGATATAACATGTACAACAAGCAACTAAAGGTACAAGCACTAACACAAAATTACCTTGATTTCGATTCTGATGGCGTGGTGCTCTCGGAAGCTTTGCGCTTCGCCACCTTCTTCTTTGGTTGCACCTTCGCAACCTCGGCTACAGTTGCGGTTGGTGTATGGAATTCTGAATCGGAGTCAGACCTGAAATGGAACACATAAAAAAATATTTTGTAACTAACAACTGTGACTTAATTAAGACTATCGATACACCAGCTGGCACGCAGAAACCAGGTCCGTAGCTAAGTAGCAGTCACAATGGAAAGGTAGAACATAATAATATCAACAGCCGGCAGGCAAAAACCAGGTCCGTAGCTGAGCATTATGACTAGGTACATATTTAAAATTATGAATTACTTACTTACATGTTAGAAAGTCGATTTTAAAGCACCGCTAGAACTACTTGTCACTTTGAAGATTCTGGAGCGAATGTAATTTATTTATTGAAATTAATTCGTTTATATACACAAAAAAATACTAATTCAGCACGAAAATGGGTAATTTCAATTTTAAACTCTAAGTACTTGTCTTACAGTTGTAAAAAACAAATATGACGTTTACGTCATATTGAACCGTATTGTTTAAAACAATTCTGCTAAATTGCAATTTGTTCATGAGAACTGAAAAATAAAGCCGACAAAGTGAACCCGATTCATTACTCTGTGATTCATAACTAAATTAATATGTTTATTCATTTAATAATTGATGTATGTTTGTTGAGATTTTTTTTACTTCACAATTACGTTTATGTGAGAGGTGAAACTAACAACAGTCAAATTAATTCTTGTAGACATATATTCGTATAAGTCTTCTGTGCATATTAAAGATTTTTTAAATTCTCTCGGCCTTGAAAGTAAATTTGTGAGCATAGTTGTCTCACTAAAATCAGTTAAGCAGAAGTAGTTAATAATTAATCATAACTATTTTAAAAACATACTATTTTGTAATACATACAAACCAATCCATGTGTTCGATAATGTTAAGTTGCAGTTAAACTTAACATTTCGACATTCGACAAACTAATAACATATTCATTCGTACTATTAAATAATCACCTAAACCCGCAATTAAAGAATCCAATGCACTGTGATGTGTGGGAATTGAACGCACGTGTCTGAGTTATGGTTTCAAAGTTGCCCAATTTATCAATAATAACTCGAGTCCTCCTATCATCCCAAATAATCTTATTGTACACAGTGTTCTCTTTTTACAAAGTCATCTTACTTATAAAAGTTTAAATCACACTCTATAACAAGTGACAGATAGCGTATTTGGCATAAACTGTACACACATGACACAGCACATAAACACTTACATTCCCACCAGAGACGGCGTGACCATCTGGCTGACCACAGCAAGGACCCAGGTACTTGTAAAGTTTTGTAATTGGTGCTCTGCGTAACGCAGACAATAGACCGAGTAGTATTAGTTGTCTCGGCCTTAAACATTGGTAGCAGAGCGTGGTTATTACATTGTACAATCGATCCACTTAGTTATTCGAAATCATTAATTAAAATTAAAGTAATTGTTACCAGTCAACCGGCCTCTCAAATTAAACATATTTAATTGAAATTAATTGCTTGACATATGTTGAAGCCCTGTTGTTTGTACTGACAAGATATTATCTTGATGTTCAGTTATTAATACATGTATCTGTGTTGTATGATACATTTTTTATTCGTTGGGAATAAAATATTGTTTTAATTGGAATTCTGGTTACACAAAAATTATTAATTGTTATTGACAAAGGAAACCGCTGGGAGTCTGGAACTGCACTTGAAACAAGTACAGGGCCGGACTTGGGCCTGTGATAATTAAATTTATAAGTTTATAATTTTCTTGTTGATCATCGTTGGGTTTGAATTTAATTTGTTGTTTGTTTGATATTTGGTGGTTGCAATGACCTCAATTAAAGCCGTAAGGGAGGCCGTAGCAGAATTGACCTCCCAATTAAGATGGTTCACTTCAGCTGCAGCAACTACTGACCGCTCGGATCTTGAAGAGGTCACACTTGCTCGGTACGAGCATTTGAACGAGAGACTCGGTACTGTTGATGCTGTTGACCAGTTTTAAAATGGTGGTATCAAGTTAAACGAGACTACAGTAATGACAATAAGGAAACATTTTTAAACTCAATCTCATGTCTATCTTTTGGTGACGTATTTGAGGAAAACTCAGCCAACGAAGCATTCCAAAAATTTATTGATACATTTCTCGGTTTAAAGAAACTTTATTCCCAATAAAGACATATGTCGCTTACTTGAAAACAATATTAAAAAAAAAAAACATACAATAGATTACAAAAAGTTCGTCATCAGTATTACAATTTAATAGTTACCCATCCAATGCATTCATTTGTCCAAAAGTGATCGATCCGCAATTATGTGCTGGCTAAGTTGAGTCTTGAATGCATTGTAAGAGTGCAGATTTTTTATACAGGACGGTAACTTATTATAGAGTTGTGCTCCTTCAAAAGTTAGCATTTTTTTTGCCATAGTTAGTTCTTATTTTAGGTATGCTGAAACTCCGCCACCCCTAGAGTCCGTTCTACAATTATAATAGTGGGTGTAATTGTCTATTTGTAGTGCCAAGGCTTCGGCCTCCGAGCGAATCCAGGTTTCTGTTGTTGACGTGTGTTGTTTTCGGTAATGATCTTAAATCGCATTTTAGTTCGTCAAGATTTCCTCTTTTCCGAATACTTCTAGCATTGAGGTACAAAAACCTAAGGCGAGATTTGGTGGCATTAATATAGCGGTAGTCATTGAGTACTTGATATGTATTGCAATTTGAGGCAAGCTTCGCTTCACTCATTGACTGGGGTTTTTTGGAGGGTTTTTTACTATCGTGGGTGTACCGTGGATGTATTTAATTGTAAACTCATTCTCGCCGTCATTTTGACGACGTGCTAATTCTTCTTTCAGGCTCTTTAGATATTGCTGCTGCGAGGTTGATACATTTCTGCTATTTTATAATTTATGTTTTTCTACGATTCGCATAAAAGTTACAAATAAAGCATTAAATAAGTTAAACTGGCTTTCTAAAGGAATAAAAATAAGCTGTAAGAATAAAAGTAAATTACACTATAAATTAAAATATAAAAATAATGAATCCCACAAAAACAAGTACAAAAGCTATTGTAATTTACTGAAAAAATGCATTTTAACGTCTCGGAAAAATAATAATACCAAATACATAAATAAAGCTCAAAATAAGTGTAAGGCAGCGTGGAATGTAATAAAAAAGCACACCGGCACAGATTTAAAACGCTCCTGTATTCCAAAAATTACTATGGACAACATTGACTGTGTAAGTCCTGATTCTATTGCAAATCATTTCAATGATTTTTTCATTAACTCGGTTACCAATGGTAGCCATGGCAATAAAGAAGATACAAGATTGAAGCAAATGGATCATATTAATTCAATCAGTAATTCAATATTTTTGTACCCACTGGATGGTAGTGACCTTAAAAAAATAGTGATGTCTCTAAATGATTCCAAAGCTACTGGTTATGATAATATTCGCACTGACATCATAAAACTGTCACTCAATATAATTCTAGAGCCACTTCTACATGTTGTTAACCTCTCTTTAGAGCAAGGAATATTTCCCGATTTACTAAAGAAATCTTTGGTGAAACCAGTATTTAAAAAAGGTGATAGCACTCAAATGGAACATTACAGACCCGTGACTTTGATACCTATTTTTTCTAAAATTTTTGAAAAAGCTTTTCATAACAAATTAGCTAACTTCATTGAAAAGCACAAAATTATTAAGGACGAACAAAATGGGTTTCGTAAAAATAGAAGTACGTCTTTGGCAGCCTTTCAATTAATAAAAGAAATAACAGACTGTATTGACAAGAAAATACCGGTTACAGTTTTATTCATGGATATGAGTAAAGCGTTTGATCACGTTTCTCATGAACGATTATTGGAAAAGATTTCCAGATATGGAATCAGAGGAACGGCATATAACTGGATGGAATCATATTTGTCTGACAGAATACAATCTGTGGAAATAACGAATTATAATGACCAAACAAAAACTTTAGAATCATCCCAATCTTCGTTTATGTTTAACAGATATGGCGTGCCACAGGGCAGTATTTTGGGACCACCAATGTTTTTACTCTACATAAATGATTTCCCAGAAATTATAAATCATAAATGTGTACTGTTTGCCGACGATACTACAATCATAATCAAAGGACATGATAAAAGTTCGTTCGAACAAGAAATAAATATTGCTCTTCAAAAAACTATAGAGTGGCTAGAGACTAATAATTTAAAAGTTAATATTAATAAAACAAAATTTATGCAATTTCACACTTATCGATCAAAACCCTTGGACCTAAATATATCTTATAAAGGGGTTGCCCTGGCAGAAACTGACTCTGTTAAGTTTCTTGGAATAAATTTAGATAAATTTTGCTCATGGAAAAATCATATAAATGACATTTGTGTTAAAATAAATAAATTCATATACCCTTTGAGGCGTATTAGCTGCGAGGTATCTAGAAGTGCCGCAATAACGGCTTTCCATGGCTATATAACCTCCACTCTAAGGTATGGTGGGGTCGTTGTGTGGAGATTGATCAAGCATTCGTTATGTAGAAAAAGTGTCTAAGAGCTATATTTGGGTTGAAACAAATAGAGTCATGTCGTCCATTCTTTAGGAAATAAAAAATATTAACTCTTCCATGTATTTATATATTAGAATCCTGTATATTTGTTTTCAAACATAAGAAACTTATTCAGCAGGCGACGAACTACTATGCCCCGGGATCTATGTATACTAATAAGTTATTTCAACCGAGGACGAATCTCACATTAACGAGTAACAACAGCTACATTATGTGCATAAAATTGTATAACAAAATACCAAATTTCATAAAAATGCTACCGTTTTCTAGATTTAAAAATAATTTAACGAGGTTTCTAATTGAAAAATGCTTTTATAGTGTAAATGAGTTTTTGGAGTATAAATTGTAAGTTTTTTGTAAATTCCACGGTAATTTTAAATTATGATTGTTATTGTTTTGTCATTGGTTTTTATTATTGTGTGGCAAATTTCGCCCATTATTGACATGAATATTATTGACATTTATGATTATTATCTTTATTATTTTTTAAATTATTATTGTTATTTTTTTGTCATTGGTTTTTGTTATTGTCTGGCGTGTTTCGCCAATTATTGACATGATTGTTATTGACAATTTTGATTATTATCTTTATTATTATTAATTTTTATTTTTAATTATGATTGTTATTATTTTGTATTTGGTTATTACTATTGTGTGGTGAATCTTGCCCATTATTGACATTTGTGAATATTATCTTTATTAATTTTTCATAGTATATTGACATTTATTTAATTCACTAATACAATTTTAATGGGCTTATCTGTTTGGTGACTGCATGATTATGATCATTTAACTCTATTTTATGTTTGCACGCCGAAATTAAAGGCAGAGTAAGAGAACAATTTTGTACATTTTACCAATCATGAATTTTTGTCGTTTGTTTTGTTTGTTTTTTGTTCACTCGCTATAACGAGTACGTTGCCGACGTGGACCTGGTGGTGTTGGGCCAGGCAGCCCGCGATAAGGTCGTTGGTGACTACAACCAGATTTTGAATATGGGTGATGTCATCAGTCAACGAGTCCGGGAAATTTTGAAGAGCCGGGTGCCTGCCCAGGTCAAGCCAGAGACACCAGTTGTTACAGGCCCCGGACTATTGGGTAGACTGCCTTCCCTGGAGCTGCCACATTTTGACGGTCGTTTGGACCACTGGCTGAGCTTCAGGAATTTGTTTGACAGTTTGGTTGATGCGTGCTCGGACCTCGGACCCGCCCAAAAGTTGGCCTATTTGTTGTCAGTCCTGAAAGGTGAGGCCAGAGCCTTGGTGCAGCACTTGCCGGTGACGGACTCAGCTTACCCTACCGCCCTGGAGCTACTCTCCCGGCGGTACCAGAACAAACGTTTTTTGCCTGACGTCCACATTGATCAGATTTTGGGATTACCAGCCATCACTAGGGTGTCAGCATTACGGACTGACCTGCTGAACCCGTTGGTTGCAGCGACCAACGCTTTAAAGCGATTGCAGATGCCGGTGGACCATTGGTCCTATTTGTTAGTATACATAGTGCTGCAATTGCTCCCCGCAGATTTGCGGTCTCGCCTTGAGCAGAAGTATGGTGGGGATAGTGCTACCCATCTTCCCACCTTTGACGACCTCATCAAATTTTTGAAGGATGAGTGTCGTTTCTTGGACAAGGCCCGTGGTGCCACGGGGTCACGCCAATCGCCTTCCCGGCCTAGAGACCAGGGACGGACTAGGGCTAGGGGGCCTGTTGATAGTCGCCCCGCCCCCCGTTTTGCTGGCACCCGGAGTCGTACTGATTGCGATTATTGCAAGGCTACTGGGCACGGCATAGCAAGTTGCCCGGCCTTTTTGGAGTTGCACGTGAGTGCCCGCCGCCGAATTGTCAACTCACGCCGCTTGTGCTTCTCGTGTTTGGGAGCTCACTTCCATCGGGACTGCCCCAAGCCCCGCCAGTAGTATATTATTGGGCATTCTATACCACTATCGGCAAGTTGCTCGGCGAGTGCGCCTCGCTGCCGATAGTGGTATAGAATGCCCAATAATTGATAATCTACTCGCCTCTCCACTCGACCGAGACAGTACATTGTACTGAGAACTTGATTTGGAACGATAATTCGAGCAAATCGATACTCGACTCGCCACTCAACTCGACCGATACACTCGAACGAGACAGTTCATTTTGTCGCGTACTGGATGAGCTTTACTCGACCATTGACTAGTAACTTACTCCTTACCACTATATTCCATACGTCTGACCAGTATGCGGCGTTTCGGAGAACGATGAACTGTCAACTATCAACTCGACTCTCCGTTTACTTACTGCACTCGACCGATCACTCGAGTTTGTATTCGCTGTTAACAGAATGTCGAGCGAGAGTGATGGTGGCCGATGATTGTAACAAACCAAAGCTTGTGACTAAAGCGTTAACGGGTTGTTACTGTAAATAATAAACAACTGTAACTTAGGTACTTGGTTTAATTATCATAAAATGTTGGTTTGTCTGGAAACAAAATATCAGCCGCACGCACGAGCTCTTGTAGTTTTCGCCACTGAGGAGAGTCCGCGTCGGTCTGGAACTTGATTCGGACGAGCGCTTTCTTCCACAGCTCGGCGGAGTCGGTGAGGCGAGCGTCGTCAGCCTTGTACACCTTGCAGTCGATGTAGTACTCTCCGTCGGTGCTCGTTGCTCGGCGCTCACAGCCGCTGGCTACGCGGTTCACAAAGAATGAAGTTAGGTGATCCGATGAATGTTCTTTGTGTGGGATGTCGCGGTTTTTACTGATGCCGAATATGTCCATGCCAGTGTTGGTTTTTTTACTGAAATAATAACGAAAACTGTTATTAGTTAATGTTTACAACGAGAGATGCAGGGGCAACGAACAACGGTGAACAACGGTGTGTAAGCAGCGCACACAATCGCATAATATTTTATGAACGACACCACGGATATTTCTGTAGAAAATATTACAAGTGACTAATCAGCGAATGGAATACTTATGCAAATTGCACTATTATAATTCAATTAGTGGAAACGTACTACTTTACTATTTTAATTTAATCAGAACTAGGAGATAATAAATTCAAAATATTATTCACCTGCTACGAGTTACGGTTGTTGTTTGTGACTGCATCTTGCGTTTCCCATTGCTGTCTGCAGACGGTTTGCGACTGGCCTTCACTTTGTGTCCAGTGATCGATGCTTGCGAGTAATCACACTCAGAGTCTGACCTGAAATAAAGATAGAGGAAATGTAGTCACACAATTATTATTAATTAATCCAATGGAGTAATGTCCATTGCGCTGGGCATACTATAGGACACAAGTGTTCGGGCAAACACTGGTTCTCTAATATTTAAATGGGATAGCACTGAGACTGAGCTAACTATGTACAGATCGGGTGATCTGTGAAGTAACGCGCTCACAAACAAATATATGTAGTTATAAATGACAGGCTAATCACAAGTGTGATCCATGAAAACGAACAGACTATTTTATCAGACTTACATTATTTTCCGATCAGAAGTTCCACTCGGTTTGATGACTTGGCTGGTGATGACAGCAGCGGATGGCTATCGACAATGTCGTCACTGATATTGTAGGCGACACGGAGTGTTTGTAGACCGATTATACAAGAGCACTTCGTTGCACTTGCAGACTGCGAAAACTTTGTACCGAACAGAAAAACTTGTGGCTTATAAGTTAAAATCGAATTATAAGTTAGGAATGTTAAATCCACTACAATCAATCCGGTATTGCTTTGTTAAAGTAACTTTTTCTATAGTCGTATTATACGCGTTGGTAAAATGAAGACGAAGGAAAATTTTATACTGTATCGATTGTCGATGCAGCGAAATAAGCTAGGGCTGACCAAACGATAGCGTGAACGGAATCGCCACAAACCAGATAGATTTTATTATTTTAAAGAAGTAAATAAATGTTTCCAAGGTAATTATTTCATCATCTACATTTAGGTTTCGTGTAGAAAAAATTAACTTACTGCCGTCTACCGCGTACTTCTCTAGATTTCCTAAAATAAATAGATAATATAATTCCTGTAACTACGGTAACGGGCATGACGAAACCATGAACGTTATATGATATCGTCATCGTCATGTCGTCTATCGACATACTATGATATATTTTAATCGATTAAGTGCATTGTGTGAAATTTGTATATTTGAATGCCTACCAAGTTGTTACCAACCCTAACCAAAATAGCTGATTATTGTGATTGCGAAATAAATAATTATGTTTAGCACACGTGTAACAATTAGGCAATAACAACTTTTATGATGAAATATTTTTCTGCTTTGTAGAAGAAAAAAGAAAACAAAAAAAAAATCCCTAAAATATTATTTATTACCTCAAAGTCTCTCGGAGCGAGCACCTTTCTAAACTGTTACAGTACAATCAAGTTAATTATTATAAATAAATATTTAATTGATCTCACACCAGAAACAACAACAATTTCAGCTACTGGAGCAACTGTGTTCGTTATATCGGGGTGCTGAAATATACATACATATTTGGATCACGCAAATACATAATCTTATGTATGAATCATTTCATATTGTGCAGGTAATTATCAAATATAACACAACAATAATACGATAACTATTTAGAACATTACAATAATTATGACTATTTTTCATTCTAGAATTTACAGCTTTTTACCTAATTCTTCATCGGTACCAATAAACCATTTTTTTTAGTTTCAGATACATTCTGCCTAAACATAATATTAATTACTGACTTGCCTGTGAAGAATTATTAAATTACTTGAAGTATATCTACATATTTGGAGCACGCAGATACACGTACTCTTATGTATACATAGTTTCATATTTTGCAGGTAATTATGAAATATATTTTTCTTCCCAGAATATACCATTATCTTACCTAATCAGATTATGTACCTAATGCATCCATTTTTTTTTTTTTTTTTTTTTATTATTTCAGATACATCCTGCCTAAACATAATTACCGACTTGCCTGTGAAAAATTACACAAGGATCTTGAAATCAGCGTAAAATTGTCCTGACCAAGTTGTACTAATTATATAAAATATTTTGTCTGGTATACCTAAGACCGTGAATATTAGTTGTAAGTATTATCTAATCCAAATTTATTGAACTAATAATTTCAAGTGTTCTTTGATTTCAAACAATAATATAATGCCTCACTGCTCTGATTGTAAAGTATTTGTAGACAATCGTCGATGGTCTGGTCATTTACGTAGCAATGTACATAAAAACAATAGTTCTACCCCTATGTATGATAATGTTGCAATTATTAATTCTTCTTTTAAAGAACGAATCAAAAGTTACAAAATCATAGCGACAGGTGAACAAATACATAGTTTTCCTGAGGTGTTTCTCAAAAGTATTAGTACACAAGTCAAACATTTAATAGACAATTCAATAGAGAAACACACCTCTGTCAAAATAAATTTTGAACTGTTTGCTTCGTTTCTTATGTATAAAAATGATCAACAAGAAATAAAATCATTCCGTACAAACAACATTATTACACATTTTAATTACGATTTTGATTCTATTTATAAACTAACTATTGATTTACTACTAAAAAAAATTGAAGAATTTGAGGAAAGGGATAGTGGTTGGACTTTTTTATGCAATTCACATTTAGAATTAAATATTAATAAATATCAACCTCTCAGCGGATCTAAATTTTTAACTTTGCCGAAATTCATAAAAAGTAAAAGAGCTTGTTTGAATATTCGGAACAATGATGAGTATTGCTTTTTGTGGTGTGTTGTGGCGGCATTGTACCCCACAAATAGACATCCCGATAGGATTTCGTCTTATCCCCGCTTTCAGGATGTTTTGAATGTTAATAATTTGACATTTCCAATCACATTTTCGGACATAGCTATCTTTGAGAAAAATAATCCTTCTGTTAATATATATGTGTATGGTTTAAAAAACGAGAAGACAATTATTGGACCGCTTTATAAAACGTTGAATAATAAGTCTAATAAAAGTATCCATCTACTGTTTATAGAAAACAATAATAATTCTCATTACTGTCTTATCAAAGATTTATCTCGTTTAGTTAGAAATCAGATGACCAAACATCATGGTAAACTATATTTCTGTGAAACTTGATTATTGTTTTTTCCAACGCTTAGTCAAATTGAATCCCACTTGTGTGGGGGGATCGTCACAGTTTTACCAGAACAAGGTTCATTTTTAAAATTTAAAAATTATGATAGGAAACAAAACATTCCATTCGTCATATACGCTGATTTCGAAACGTTACTTGAACCCATTTCCGGCGATGATTTCAACACCGCTAATACGTCATACTCTAAACGCCACGTGCCGGCTGCATTCGCTTACAATGTCGTGTCATCAAATCAAAATGATAGCGTTGAAGGCTATAGAAGTTATCGCGGCAATGATTGTGTTTCAAAATTTATAAATTTTCTTACTGAGGATGTAAAACAAATACATCAGATTATATCCAAAAGCGAGCCTATGATATTCACTGATGACAATTCTCTAGAGTTCAAACGTGCCGTTAGGTGTCATATTTGCGACAATTTACTCTTGACCGATAAAGTAAGAGATCATTGTCATATTACAGGCCTTTATCGAGGTGCAGCACATCGACACTGTAATTTGCAACATAAAGTACCAAAATTTATACCAATATTTTTTCACAATTTATCCGGGTACGATTGTCATTTATTTATAAAAAAGTTAGGCGAAATTCCAGGCCCAATTAAAATAATCCCTAAGACTAAAGAAAAATACGTCGCATTTACCAAATTTATTCCTATTGCTGATAATGAGTTTATTTGTATAAGATTTTTAGATTCATTCAACTTTTTAGGGACAAGTTTAGACAAGCTCGCTAAAACATTGCAGGTGGAAGATTTTGTTAATCTTCGATTTCATTTTTCTAAAGACAGACAGTTTAATTTATTGACAAGAAAAGGTATATATCCTTATGATTACATGACCAATTGGAAATGTTACGATCAAAAATCATTGCCGTCTAAGGGTAATTTTTATAATTATTTGACTAACGAAGACATTACAGATGAGGATTATAATCACGCACAGGCTGTTTGGGCTGAATTCAATATTAATAACCTCGGCGAGTATACGGATCTATACTTAAAAACGGATGTGCTTTTGTTAACAGACATATTTCAAAATTTTCGGAAAACCTGTAAACAATATTACAGTCTTGACCCAGCGTTTTACATTACTGCACCTAGTTTATCTTTTGATGCAATGTTGCTAAAAACGGGCGTTCAGTTAGAACTCGTGTCGGACTTAGCTATCATCAGAATGATACAAAGCGGTATACGCGGCGGTTTGTGCATGTGTTCCCATCGGCATGCTAGAGCCAATCACAAATACATGCCTGAATATAATCCATCACAACCTGAGAGTTTCATAGTATATTTAGATTGTAATAATCTTTACGGTTTTAGCATGTGTCAGTATTTACCATACTCTAGTTTCAGATTTTTAAGTGATAACGAATTAGCAAATTTTAATGTTACCACTATAGAGGATAACGCAAACTGGGGCTTCATATTAGAAGTCGATCTATTGTATCCCGAGCATTTACATAATGACCATAATGACTTACCATTTTGTCCCGAAAAATGTGTACCCCCGGGAGGTAAAACAAAGAAATTAATAGCAAATTTGTATAATAAGTACAACTACGTGATTCACTACGTTCATTTAAAAAAATGTTTAGAACATGGTTTAATATTACGTAAAATTCATAGAGCAATTACTTTTAGACAGAGTCCATATTTAAAACAGTACATAGAGTTAAATACTCAATTAAGACAAAAAGCAAAAAGTTCCTTCGAACAAGACTTTTTTAAGTTATTAAATAACAGTGTTTTTGGAAAAACATTAGAAAATACTGAAAATAGAGTAACCGTACATTTAGTTAATCAATGGTGCGATCAGTCCAATCGAACTAAGAAATTTATATCCGCTGAGAAACTTATAGCCAACCCCTATTTCCACAGTGCATCTATTTTATCAGAAAATTTAGTTGCAATACAAATGAAACCTGATCAAATTATTTTAGATAAACCTATATACATAGGTTTCACTGTATTAGAACTTTCAAAAGCACACATGTATTACTTTCATTACAATATTGTAAAGCCTTTTTATAAAGATCGAGTGCAGCTATGTTACACAGATACCGATTCCTTTGTCTATAAAATATACACCAACGATTTTTACAATGATTTGAAATATAATTTTTTACAATATTTTGACAGCAGTAACTATGAAATCACAAATGATTTACAGATACCGCTAAAAAATAAAAAGGTTCCCGGTCTCTTTAAAGATGAAATGGGAGGAAAATATATTACTGATTTTGTTGGTTTGAGATCGAAACTTTACTCTATAAGAACCCCTAATAGTATCATTAAAAAAGCAAAAGGAGTAAAATCATGCGTGGTCAGGGATTTAAACTTATCAGACTATGAAACCATTTTATTTAATGGTGGAGTAATCCGGAGAAAAAATAATATGTTTAAATCAATAAAGCACGAAATATTTACTCGGACTGTCAACAAAGTTGCTTTATCTAGAAATGATGACAAACGATCGATATCTGTGGATCAAATATCAACCCGAGCCTGGGGGCATGCATTTATTTTTAAGAATGAATTACTTTGATCATAATTTTAAGTTAAGTGTTACCTACTCATAGTTTAGTTTTAGGAAATAATAAATGTTAATATTATACAAAAAATGAAATAAAGTGTGAATTATTATAATTATTGACTTGTTTTATTTCTGAAATCCTGTTTATTTCAAAATATCATTACACTTTTTTTTAAAATCGGTAAACAAAGTTAACACTGATTGCAGTTATCTCACTATGCACCTAAAATACCATGCATCATAAGGTTGATTTTCGAATAACTAACGTTTTACGATTAAGTAACATGCTTACAAGGCGTTGTTTGTCATTGTATAAGTGTTACCTACGTTGCAGTTCATTGGCCTTAGTCTTGAGACACAAACGCTTAGTTAACAATATTAGTATGACTTGTAATTATTTAGTTATTTTGTCATCATTTACGAAATATTATTCGGCGCGAACACCTGTTTAATATTTTTTTAACTTCCATCAAAAGTTATCATGTCGGTGAGTAAAATATTTTTAATTCGTTTTTTTTATGATTGTTTTATAATTAGAGATTGTGTTCGCAGCTGTGTTGTGTTGCATTTTTCCAGAGCCTTTTGTCACTAATCTAAAGTAAATCTAGACTTTCTCGATTGAAAACCCAATTAAAACGCTATACTAGCGGAATAGTGGTATAAATTGTGTTTATATTTTGTTCCAGAATTCTGACACCGAGATTGTATTCAGCCAGTATGCTAGGGATCCTTACGAGGGATTCTCCGAGATGTTTCGCAGTGAACCCGGGCAAAGCAAACAAGTCACGAAAGATAAAAAACCAAAACAACGGTGCAGGGAAAAATCGATAAAGCAAAATCCTACAAAATCCTTCGTTATGAGTCGACTACATCGAAAAGGGATTAAGTTAATAAAAATTTCAGTGCTAGATCTGTGTAACAACAATCCTCAAACCATAGACAGTGATAGTGACAGTGAAAACGTTATTATAAACGCTCAATATATTGTTCAAGATCCCATCGACAGTGTTATGGACGAAACTGAGTCTTTAGTTAAGAAAATATCAAAATCTTTAATAGGTACTGACTTTTATTAACCGTTTTTGTAAAGTAGTTAATATTTGTATTTTCATTATGATGTTTTTATTTAATTTTGTATTAGGTTGTGTTATTTGTGGAGTAGCGTGGGGGTGTTTAACAAAATAAAAGCAAATTTACATTATTTTGATTTTTATTTAAAAACCTTAAAACCAATAATCTAAATACATTACACATATGAGTACATACATTTATACCCATTCTAAATATTTCCTTAAACAAAGCACATTTTTAAGAGCACAATGCTTTAGATGTTTATTACAATTAAAATTAGATCTTCCTTCACAGTATTTTTTATGCAAAACAGAGAAACTAAGACATTGTTCTGTACCAAGGTCTGATACTTTACAATTCACACACAGTTCCTTTATCCAATTCACCTTCTCCAAACCATTTACAATAATTTCCTTATTTTCTAGATATGGAACGATTATACGCCGAAATTCTCTATAGTCAATATATCCTTCATTCCAATAAATACCTCTATTTCTTTCCAACCATTTAACTTGTCTCTTTTCGTCACTTGTTAAGTATTTAAACAAGTATGGCGGTTTTATTAAAAATGTTTGCGTATAATCACGACTTGCAAAAGCTAATTCTTTTATTATAAAATTATTGTTCAGGTCTTTAAACCCTTGAACATCTAAAATAATAGTATTCGGATTCATGATATTTTTCTCACAGTATTACTCAATGGCTTGTACTCAATTATGCAGTCGTTCAATATAAGACAGTATGCAGAAGTTTGATCTGGTATATCGGAATCACTCTCAATTTCCACTCTTACATCCACAATAGGACCTGTCTTTACATTATCAGCTTGTCTAGAGCAATCTATGACAAATAGCGGCGCCAAATCTTTGAATTGTTTCTCACTTAATAAGGGTTCCGAGCGACGTCCGTAATAAGACTGTTGAAATCTGATGTATTGCTCGTATAATAAAGCGATTCTGTTATTCGCGAAGCTGACATTTAGGTTTTCATACGGGAAGTAAGTTGAGTTTAAGTATACTCTAACGTCACGAACATGACAGTGATCGAACTGGGACATATCAGAACTTGAATTGTTTTTTCTATTTGTTTGTAGACCCATAATTATGTATCTTGGTTTCTCTATTTGTGAGGAAGTTTTGATAGACCAGGTATGTTTTGTAGTTTTAGGTAAAGCTGGATATTCGTACAGATCCCAATTTCTGAATATCATCTGGAGTGGTCGATCTTTTTCTAACAGTTTTAGCAAACTTATTTTTTCTTTGTCGGACACTTTAACATGCGGTACACGCCAGATGATTTTATTTATCTGAACGTCGTCTACAAATTCCCCGGTGTTAAGTTTCACAGCATTCAGATTAGTGTTACTTCGTAGCAATATCAGTTCGTGCCTACTATTTATCACGACTTTCTTGAAATCTTCTGCAAAACCGATAATGTTACAGAGGGGTATAGAAGCAGAAAAACTACCCCCATTAATATTTTTTATTCCATCGATATTCCAGCCCCATGCATTGGCTATCTTTGATTCACCTTCACTCATTGATATTAACGATTTCATGGTGGTAGTTATGCCAGCGTTTTTTATTCTATCAATTTCCACTCCATTCAGCTCATATCTTATATCTTGGAATAAGTAGAGTAGAGCATTATTCGTAAAATTAACACTAGTGGCTTTCTCTTTCATATCCTTTTTACTTACGACAACAGTTCCTTCCAAATACAAGGTACTAGCTGAGGGAAGTATATACAAGTCCTGTTGGTTAATAGGTATGCGGATTTCATCGTTTCTATTGAAACTAGTTACGTAGGGCTTGTAAGAATGAAATTCGATTCCTTCAACAGTGTTGTCATAAGTCGGAGCAGATAAAACGTCTAAGATATTCATTTTAGCAAACCGATCGCTTTGAGAAATGCCTTGTTTTCTTTAGTTAATTTAATTTTCTTCTTAGAGCGAGCTCTTATTTGGTTGGAAGCTTGAGCGGAACTGATATTTTTGATTTGTTGATGCATATATTTATTGTAGTCAATCATTTTTTTCTTCTGAGATGCAAATACAGCTGCACTTCTTCACCGCGCAAATTGATTAAGCGGTTATTTATATCTAACAGCCTGATATGTATACAGCTAATGTTGTTTTGGTTAATTGGAAAGTATATCGCGTTTTTCGGGATTTCTATAATTCTATATCCGGGAGGCACGTTGAGAGCAAATTCGTGGATAATGTGACTGGGTTCTCCGTTTGTGTACGAGCCGCTTACAATATCACATTCGATCCTGATCACTGTTGTAGGTAAAATGTTGACTGGAAAGTGCGATACATGCCATTTATTTGCTTTTAAGATCTGCTTATTAAACCCTAACAAATTCCTAAACGTACCTTCTTTATTAAAATTTATGTCTTTTGTACAATATACAGCAGCTTTTAAAGTATTGTTATTGCACTGTAGTTTGATTGATGCATCTTTCATTTCAGATTTTAAATAATCATTAATATCTTGCAATTCATAGGTGCCGTCAGGTATTTCAATAACTTCGTTAGAACCATAATAGAACTTATTATTCGTTTTGTCAATGTTTGGAATAGAATTAAATGTTGCGAAATGCAATAAGGCACACTCATACTGTTCATATAGTTGCAACGTGTTAGGATAGTAAGTAGATAAAGTTGACGAGTTTCCAGTTATCGATAATGTGAGTGACATCTTGCAAATGATTCAAATAAAAGAAAAGCATAAGTTTTATACGTTTTATTTCCAAAAATTCCATAGATATTCTAAACATAAGTGTCCACAATTTACAGTGTTGAATTTCTGATATCTTGTATAATTATAAAAAACATTACAATTCTTAAAATATCGCATTAATTCCATTGGAGGTTTTAAATCTCCAAAGCTATCAAAATATTCACAATAATTGCATACTTTTACATAAGCTACCCAATGCGTGCCTTCGTTCTTAGAGTCGTCCAAGTTAACGACACCACATTCAACCCGTTTTGACGTCCTTGGTAACTGATCCTTCATGTATACTCCTCGAAAGTGAGGGATGTTGCGTGCATACCTTTGGATGTCTATATTAGTGAGAGGACGATTAGGTAGCTTATTTTTCAGTTTTTTGAAGACTTAATGAATAAACCATTACCATTTTTATGTGACTTAATGTACAAGCCCTGACCTAACTTTAAAGACTCCATAGCCTTATTATGTCGTTGTGTTTCTCGCAAATTTTGCTGACCTGCTTTGTAATCGTTAACAGTTTTTGCAATACCAGCCGCACCACCAGCTAAAGTTCCTAAAGCTGATAAACCCGCAAAAATTGGGATTAAAGGTAGAATACCTCCAGTCTTTGGTAAGGGTATCACTCGCGGCACTCGAATTTTCTGAATGCATGGGATTATTTTTTTTGCTGCTGAGTAAGCAGCGTTAATTAAAGCTTTACTGTCCTTTGGATTCAGTTTCTTTATTTTTGCTTTTATTTTTGACACGAAACTTTTAAACGTTTTAATGCCAGAACCAGATTTCAGTTTGGCTTTCATAACTTTGCTCACTAACCATGAACTAAGTTTTTCACCTTTCCCAGCATCGCTCGATTTAAGTCTTTGTTTAGCCATATTTAGTAGTTGCAAATCAGCTTTGTGGCGATTGGGTAAGTCTGTATGGTTTGCATATGCAATGTCGTGATGCATACAAGCTTCGTCTAGCTTATTTACACCTCGGTCACCTCGTAATAAACGTTTCTGCAATTTAGTTCCGGGACCGCAATAATTGTAGCCGGGTAAATGAAGTTCGAACGGTAGATTATTAATTAAGGTATTAACAAGTTCACCTCCTTGCATTGTCTAATGTGTAATGAGAGAAATGATGCAAAAGTAATCGTTATATAATTATTTTAATCCACTATTGCAGTTTTCTCGATCCAACTATTTTCTTCGTTGTTTAGACCCAACCATTTCACAAACATTTTTGATCCTTTTCTTTTTAAAACCCTTTCTATCAAATAAATACCAGGATAGTAAGATTTCTGAAGTTCTTGCTCGTAAAAGGTTCCCATTATGGCTTGCTTTCGCTGATCTTGTATATGATATGTTACTGGTATGGTATGATTAATTTTTTTTATAGTAAATATTTCAGTTGACCAATTAGGTGTATAACCTTTTTCAAAATGGTGTTTGTATTTACTGATACGAACAAAGTCACCTACTTTGAACTTAGGTTTTCTACGGACGGTTACATGATTTAAGGCTTTTTTAATATTTTCTTTTATAACAGACTCGCAAGATTTATTTACTTCAATTGGTTTAAATTTAATGGTACGATGTTTTGTGTTGTTATATATCTTTAACGTAACCTCTAACGGTATACCTAACCACATATAGTTTCCGTTCAGACTAAAATATTTATATATTTTATTTTTAAGAGTTTTAATCAGTCGCTCTACGATCGAAGCTTTTTTGGTAGAAAACGTTGAGTAATGGTTAACATTGTAAGTCTTCATAAGCGTTTGAAATGAGTTGTTATAAAATTCTGTTCCCATATCAGTTTGTAAATTAACCGGTTTGCGATTGCTGTTAATCAGTATTCGTTTAAATGCATGAGTAACATCAAGTTTATTTTTTGATTTTAATGGCTCTGCCCAAGCGTACTTTGAGAAGCAGTCAATCACCACTAAAATGTAATTATGACCTTTATTATATTTTCTTAGATTTTGCATGTCCATCAGATCAGCTTGCCACAAGTCATCGATCCCCTTTAGAATGACAGGACGTCTAACGAAATTTCTTCGTGCTGCTTTATGTATTTCATTTACAATTTGCTGTTTTGCCATTACGGAGTTTTTTGTAGTAATTTATCTACCTCTGCTTTGGTATAAAACTTATCTTCCAAATGAGTTGAAATCTCAGGTATCTTTGCTTTTAAAGTAGCCTGAACTGTGTCCTTTGTGTCTTTTATGATTTGAGAGCGCAATGAACCAATCATGTTATTAAATTCTTTTAACATATTAGCATTCAATCGATCTACATAATCCTTGTTCACGGTCAGGTTATTTAATTCTTTTAACATGTTAGCATTCAATCGATCTACATAATCCTTGTTCACAGCATCGCCTGCTTCTACTGGAGATCGGACTCCTCTTAATCTTGATGTTTTTAAATCAAAATCTCCGTTTTCTAATTTTAACAATGCGTTCTCATTAAACTCAAATAACTCTGATAAACGCATTCTTTTGTGAATGTGGTGTCCGAATTTGTCTACGTTCATATTTAAGGTGTATTGTATCGAGAAGCTGATAATAAAATAAACACATTTTAAAATATTTATTTATTTATAACTTTACTTTCACGCAATTCTTCAATGATAGATATAATTTCATTATCTAATCCTGTGTTACCAGCATCTCGAGATGCAATTAGTAATTTTAACCTATCTACCAATTCATTTGGATCGTCCCAATAAACAAAATCAACATTTTTCTTCCACATTTTTGTAAAGGGTAGTCCTTTTCCTTTCGTTTGGTGGTCCTGAATTGTACTTCGTAGTTGGAATAGAGGCTTAATAATTTGCAAATATTTTTGACCTTTATTACTTTTGATTGGTTTACTGGGCTCATAGTCCCGTCGATGTGCGTTTGTGTCAAGTAGCATCGACTTATAATGTTTCATATCACTCTCTGTAACCAAGCTTAAATCGGTATTCTTTTTCAACAGCAACTGTTTTAAACCAGGCGTATTTCGGTATTTGCGTCCAGCTACGATGATATACTCATCACTGATCGTTATACGAGCAGAACCTAACATCAATTTTCCGCCCTCTTTTCTGACACCAAACGGAATATCGGTCAGAGCTTCTGAGGACACTGACCAGGATGACGAATCAATACCTTGGTTGTTTTCAACTAATGATTTGTACGAAGAGTCACTTTCGATATCAGATTCATATTCGTCTTCATTGTCGTTATTATCATTGGTTCCTTTACTAATTGTGGGTTCTTTTTGCAAAGTTTTATCGATAAACGGAACTTCGGTTTCTTCATTTTCTATATTATGCGGAACACAAGCCTGCTTACTGACATTAGCAATTTGGTTGAGTGGTTCTGTTACCGGCTTGAAAACTGATTCCAGTACTTGCTGATTGTTAAGCTCAGCATCTCTCATCTTTCGCACCTTCTTCTTAACAGCATCTGCAGCCTCAACAATTTGTCTTTTCAGTGATTTTTCCATAGTAACAAAAAGTTCGTGATTGATTAAGCGATGTCTGAAGAATAATAATATCGCGAGGGTAACACTCTTAAATATAAATATTTTTAATCAAAGACAACAAAAGTGTCAAATTTATTTCTATAACATCCTTTAGTTTTGGAGCAATCCTTATTAATCACTACATAATTGAAAGGTTCACTCCATATTTTCGAACACATTTCACGAAATTCAATCCATGTCATATCAGTGTTGACATGTTCTTCATAAATATGCCGTAAATTAATTTCATGTTGTTTAAAAAGTATGATTAAGTTCGCATTATCTCTTACTAACTGCTTGGGGATTTTACTATATGTTTGGTTCAGATAAAAACAATCTATGCATTTGTGTCTTCCCATTGCAAAATAATCACGCATGTTATTTTGATTTTCACAAGCAACATCATCAAAAATAATCACGGAGTTGGGTTTTGCGTCCTGAACGCTTAGTACTTCCTCATTTCCCTGATATTTCTGGAGGGAAATACCGGGAACCCGTTGCAAAACTCTTTCTAAGAAAATGTACTTAGGTTGGTGCAGAGTTTTTGAATAAACATAAACATTTTCAAATCTTAATCCATTTTCGTGTATAAGAAGGCCAATTAATAAATTGGTTTTTCCACAATTGGATGGACCACAAATGATACATCGTACTGAGTTAGGTAATAATTCCCCATGACGAAAACTAGTCTTACAAATATCATCGCAGACTGTATCAACATGCAGCGATTGCGGTTGTTTTACAAATTTCATGATTACTGTTGGAAATGAACCGATTAAAAATGAGTGAATGTATATAGTACGTTAACATTTATAAACTTACCACAACCTCTTTTGCGTTACTGGTCATTGATCGAGTGGATTGTTCATTACTAAGCATTCTGTACCACCCTTCAGAGCGATAGCAAACTCGCATGATCATTGGTTGTATACAGTTATACACTAGAGAGTAAGTAAACGGAGAGTTGATGGATGATCATCGTTGCTCATCAAGTACGCAGCAAAATGTACTGTCTCGGTCGAGTTTATCGGTCGAGTGGAAAGGCGAGTCGATTATCAATTATTGGGCATTCTATACCACTATCGGCAGCGAGGCGCACTCGCCGAGCAACTTGCCGATAGTGGTATAGAATGCCCAATAATATACTACTCCCGCCCGTGTAGAATTTGTGAAGGGGCCCACCTTGAGATTTTGTGCGCCAACGCAAACCGCTCTAGCAGACCAGCTTCTGAAGAGGGTTCGCTCCGGGGGGGGTACCACGGAGACGAGCACCGGGCTTCTGGCACGCCGGTTCGGAACCGGGTAGAGGCCCACAATTTTGATTGCCGCACTCCACCCCCCGTGCAAGTTGAACGGGAGCCGCGCGATCGTCGTTTGATTTCTCCCCGTTAAAATGACTATGCAGCTGCTGCTAGGCAACAACGGCCAGATCAGCACCCCTGTCTTTCCCCTCCGCTGGCGGAACGCCCCCGGTTGGAATCGCGCCCCCCGCCATTCAGGCATCCGGTGGGATATGCCCTGCCAGCTATGGCGCGCGGCTCGGGACACCGCGCGGAGGAAGCATTTGATTGCTACCCTCGCGAAAGACGAGAGCCTAGGCGTGGCGATCGGTCGCCGCCCAGGCATTGCTAGGAAATTGGCGCCTGCCCCGCTAAAGCACTCCGCCAGATCGAGACGGTTTTGTTGCCAACGGCATCGGTCAAGGTCTGGGGACCCCTGGTGACTGTTGTGGTCCGTGCTATTTTGGACACGGGAGCCCAGGGTTGCCTTTTGTCATCTTGGTTAGCGGGGCAGGTGGGCCTGAATGTGTCTGACTTTTCAGGCAGGATCCAGGGAGTGGGCGAAACGGCTGTCACGACTGTTAAGGGAGAAACATTGTTTGAACTCACTCCTGTGAGTGGTTTGTACCCTAAAATTCGTGCTCCGGCCCTTGTTCTGACGAGTATTTTAGGTAGTCATCCTGCACGTCAGTTGTCTTTTGATGTTGATACCGCTCAAAGCTCTTGTCTGGACGGACGTGTGTTAGATTTTATATTTTTGAATCTAATTTTTGTTTTCGCAATCGGAACTCTGTTAATGTGCTATACGGTTATTAATACACTGTCAAGACATTCATGATAATACGTGATAATTCTAATTGTTTATTTCCGTCGTGCGGTGAATGTAAACGTTCGTAGTACATGAGAACGAGACATCCATCTTTTCGTACTAATCGCTGCTTGGCGATACCGCAGTCAGTTAGTCACTGATACCTCCAACTTTTCTCAAGATCTACCTACTTCTTGGATATTGCCTGCAGCGTCATAATGAATGCCCGAAGATCTCCTCCCATGGTAAGCGCGGGATCACAGCCAGACCTTTCCAAACTGCGTGATCAATCCATTGGCGTTACGTTTAGAAAGAGAAAACATACCGAATGTAACTGCGATCACTCGGAGGTACTACTTGAATTTCAAGATAAAATTATGCAGACGATTGCATCCACTCTTGAAACTAAAAATCAAAACATAATTACCGCTTTGGAAGTATTGCGTCAGGATGTAATCGGGTTTAGACATGATTTGGAGACGGTAAATAGCAAAATTGTTATGTTATCTGAAGAACAAGCATGCATTAAGAAGTATGTGAGCGATTTAAAGTCAACAAATACTGCCAACGATAGCAAAATACAGTTTATAACACTTCAGGCGACCGTTACAAGCTTATCGGATCAGCTGCGTGTCAAAGAACAGCAAGGAAGAATCAATAACCTTTAAATAGCTGGAATTCCTGTCACCAAGGGTGAAAATTTAGTCAGTATCGTACATAACATAGCTAAAAAGATTAATTTCCCCATAACAATGACGGACATCGATTATATCCACCGAGTTCGACGCTTTAAAGCAAATATCTCTGGTGCAGATATCGGTGAGTCAGCTTCCAATGTTACACCCATCCCGAATATCATCGTCATGTTCACTCAAAGGAAACGCAAAAGTGATATGTTGGCTACTGTCCGCGCGCGACGAGGTATGACAACAGCTGATGCTGGATTGGACGGTCCAGCGAAACCCATTTTCATAAATGATCATCTAACTCCACAGAATAAACAATTATATAAGCAAGCCCGTCTTCCTGCAAAACAAAATGACTATAAGTATGTATGGTTGTCAGAGTGTAAAATCCTACTACGTAAAAACCATACGTCCAAAATCATGTATGTGGCTAGTGATACTGATTTAGCTAAAATAAAATGACTACCCACTCATAGTCATTATATCTGCATGTTTGATTTTTTGCTTACTAAGATATTACTTGTAGTACTTTATTGTAAAATACTTTGTTGTTTTGGTATTAGGATGGAATGTACATTTACTATTGAAAATTATTACCGTTCGTCCTTAACATTTAATATCGTTAAATGTAATGTTAGTGGAACTTGTTTACTCATAGCGGTCATAATTATCAATATTCGATAACAATAACTTGTCCATTTATTACCAAAACGTGAGGGGATTACGCACTAAATCACACGTATTTCTTTCCGAAGTCTTGCGGAACAATTTTGACGTCATAAGTATCACAGAAACCTGGCTTGCGAATGCAACTGTTAAAGTTATCATTAAGCCAGGTTTCTGTGATACTTATGACGTCAAAATTGTCATAACATATTCATGTTGACAGCCGATATGAATTATACCGCTGTGACCGTAATCACCAAGCGACCGGCAGCGATCGCGGCGGAGGTGTTATGAATGCCGTGCGTCGCGAGCTCTGTCCCTGGCAGAGCAACGACATGCGTGAATTAAGTAAGCGACAACGGAAGAGTTTAAAAATAAACTTTATTTGATCCCAGTTACAGCAAGACGGTAATTAATTCATCTAACAAGATATTGATCTTATATACTAACTTAATTGCTAACGTAGTACATCCACAGCGTGATCAGATTGACGCATGTTCTAGATAATTATAAATGCTGATCGCGCAGTGGGGAAATTGAGAAATAATAATCTAGTAAATACTTATTGTCTGACAAAGCTAATATTGGTAGGTTGGGGTTCCTTAACTCCTCCCTCCCTAAGAGAGAAATTATCCGAAGGTGTCGCAGACGGTTTCGGAGAATTTCGACAAAAGTTTATGAACTGAAATTTATACATTATAAAGATAACTATTGCTATTACAATAACCACATACTCTAAGATGGTCCATATACTAATTTCTATTGTCACTGTTTGTGTCGTATCGTCTATTTCACCAAATTTTGCACTTTGTAACACTTCTTTCACATCACTGAAGTCCACATTTCTTAGATCCACTTTCTTTGATCTTCTCTGGATGTCCTGTTGTAGGTCTGGCATCTGGATCAATGGCAGCTGGAGACTGGAAACTGTAGTGTTTGTGGTGGCGGCAATGATGACTTCGCCTATTTGTGTCTCGCATTGTTGGCCAGGTGTCACGATGTAGGTCCCAAGGATAGTGTACTTCAGGATTTCTGTATTGCAATTCTCGGTGATGATGAGATTTTCCTCTGAGTAAACCAACCATTGGTTGTCGGTTATTTTCTGTATCTTAGTTTTTTCTATTTCAATATGGTTCTGTATGCAGTTTTTGTAGTTGTTCTTCATCAGCATTATTTGTTCAATGCAGGTCTCGGTTGGAAACTGGGCTAAATTAGTTTCAGCGCAAAGGAATTTTCCATTTTCAATCTCAGTACATGGGCTTACCACGGGCATGTATTTCAATCTATTCACCATCAGGTAAGGATATTTGGGTATTATTGTAAAGGTATTTGGAGAATGGAATATAGGGATGGGTATAACCTTGTAATAATTATATGTTTCGTTATTTATTAGGGGAACTTCTAAAACAAAAACTAACTTGTTGTTATTTATATATGATTTAAGTATGATATTACGTTCTAATTTTATTAAATTATGTTTGTTTACTGGGTATATTGTTCTAGCATGTTTAGCAATGACTTCTAACGTATTATATAATTCTGTACTATTTATAATGGATTGGTGCAATGTATTCAGTTTGCTAAAGGCTATTGCCGTTTCAATCTCTTGTATGTTTTCGTAACAGGTTCGAAAGTTATTTAAAATTTGATACATAGTATTTAATATTTGGAAAAGTTTGTTAAACCTGAACTCATGTTCAACTAATTTTTCCATTTCATTGGTATGTAAACCCAAGTTTTTAATATTTGAATTTATTATTTCAGAGTCATTTACTAATTTATCAAAAGCTTTTTGCATTGATGATACTTTACGTTCGACCACATGCTCTTTGTTCTGTATCATTTGGATTTCTCTATCATATTTAATTGCATCGTCTTCATCCAAATTTCCTGTGATAGCTTTTACAAGTGAGCCTAATGGATTAAACAAAGCTCTTTTGTTTCTATAATGGAAAGGTAAGATTTGAAAAAATCTATCCTTAGTTAGTTTAATAAGATATTCTATTTGGCTTTCTATTCCTATAGTTTCGTTACTAAGACTATTTTCCTTAATTTTAATTTTCAAGTTAATAAAATCCCGAATATTATTATCTATTTGTAAGTGTAATGATTCTAAATCTACAATTTTGTATATTGTCCAATAACTATTCCTCTTCACTGCTACTCCCCGCTTTATCGCTGCTATCCCCGGATTCTGACCGAGGTTTTGGAGGTCCAGCGTGAGTGTTGGCACCACTAGTACCAGAAGTACCAGGCACGATCTGTGGAGGACGTTTTACATTTTTTAAGGCTACTCTAGTTTTCCTTTTCTTTACTTCTACTGGGACTATATTTCTTTCAACTTCACCTATTACTTTCGCTTTTTCATATCGAGGTTTTTCTTTGGCTTTTCTAATCCTAGTGTCTTTCATGTAAATATTATCGTCTGGTTCGAGTATCGGTGTCGTTTCGCCACCTTTTTTATTAATTATTTTAATTTTATCGGATTCTAATTTTTCTGTTATGAATTCATAGAGTATTTTAAGGCGTTTTCTATGATCTAACAATAATTTCTGAGTTAAGTTCTTCTCTCTATCCACGTTAAATACATTTTCGGAATAAGTGTGACCAAATACTAGTTCAAAAGGCGTAAAATCTGTTGCTGAATGTATGGTGTTGTTATAAGCCATGATGGCATAAGTCATAACTGATGCTGCATCTAAATCGCTTTTATCGTATTTTGCTATACGATAAATCTCAATAATGGTAGAATGAAACCTTTCTACTATTGCCATTGAACTGGGATTATTTGGCGTCCCAATATGAAGTTCAATTTTGTAAAAGCTTAACATTTCTTTAATCAAAGTATTGTTGAATTCTGTACCGGAATCGCAACTAATTTTTCTAGGCAGACCATACCTGCTGAAATATTTAATCAATGCTCTAACTATCTCTGGTGTACTCCTATTCGGTACCTCTATGGCTTGTGCTATCTTACTAAATGCATCCACTATAGTTAAATAATATTTCCCTTCAATATATAATAAATCCATAAAAGCTTCCTGAAAAGGGGCATCCTGGGTTTGTGTTAACTGAATGTGGGGTTTAATCGGCTTTCTATCATATTTCATGCGTTTACATGTTTCGCAAGCATTTATGATTGCCGTGACTGTCTCTTTCATGTTTGCCCACCAATAATGTCTTTTAAGTTTGGTTAAAGTTTCTTTAATACCTCTATGACATGTTTTCCCGTCGTGGTATTTTAAAATAACTTCTTTTTGATCTTCTTCAGATCCTGTCAAATTTATAACTCTTTCTGTACACTCGGTTAACTTAACTGAATCCTTTTTAAATAACTTAATTACCATGTTTGAAAAAGTTTTTCTAAAAGATGGGTGTTCGAAGTATATAAAGTACTTATGTTTTGGATCAATATACTCTTTCAAAAAGTCTTTAACTAATATATCGTTATTTGTCGGTAAGTGAACTTCGAGAATTTTTTGTTTATTATTTGAAATATCTTTTACGTCTAATTTATTTTTAAACCATGAATGAATTAAAATCTGTTTTGGTTTAGTATCGACAGCTTCGTTTAAACTAGGAATGCCTTCGTGTTCTCTATTTGAAACTGAGTTGGCAGTGACCCCATCATCAGAATCCGAAAGTTCTATCGTTTCTATTGGAGTTTCGGGGTCTTGTAATTCGCTTTCTATAATTTTTTGTATACGTTCCTGCCTATCTCCTATATTTACGAATATTGAATCTAAATCGTCGTCAATTGCATTAATCTTAATCCTAGATAAAGCATCTGCATTCGTGTTTTGAGGGCCTTTCTTATATTTTATTTCGAAATCGTACTCTTCTAACCTTAACCGCCATCGCGTGAGTTTACTATTGGGCTCTTTCAATGAATACAGCCAAGCTAATGGTCTATGGTCTGTAAATATGGTAAACTTATTACCATACAAATACGGTCGAAAGTGCTTAACTGCCCATATTATGGCTAAAAGTTCCTTCTCGATAGTGCTATATTTTACTTCTGTGTCACTCAGAGTCCTGCTAGCATATGCTACTGGCTTGTCTGAGCCTATTGATCCTTGTGACAATACAGCCCCAATTGCAAAATTCGATGCGTCGGTAGTTAAAATAAAACTTTTACTAAAATCGGGATACTGTAATAAAGGTGCGTTTGTTAAAAGTTTTTTACATGTTTCAAAACATTCCCTATACTCATCATTAATAATTATTTTACGACCTTTCTTTAAACAAGCTGTTAAAGGTCTAGTTATTTTTGCAAAATCTTTGATGAATTTCCTATAATAACCAATAAGTCCTAAAAAGCTTTTTATTTGTGTAACTGTTTCTGGAATGGGATATCTTAAGATTGCATCAATTTTATCATTATTTGGCTTCAATCCTTCACTTGTAATAGTGTGCCCTAAGTAAAGAACTTCCTTTCTAAGAAAATGTGATTTGTCGAGTTGTATTTTTAAATTTGTCGCCCGAAACCGATCAAAAACTGCTCTAAGTTTTTCTACATGCTGAGTCAGCGATTTAGAAAAAATTATGACGTCATCAAGGTATACCAGGCAATGTAAGCCCTGGAGACCTCTTAGAACGTTATCCATAGCCCTCTGGAATGTTGCAGGTGCTGTTTTTAACCCGAACGGCATCCTGTTAAATTCATAATGTCCTGAAGGTGTACTGAAAGCTGTTTTCGCCCTATCTTCTTCCTGGACCTCGATTTGATGGTACCCACTAGCTAAATCTAAGGTAGTAAAATAGGTACTATTGCCTAGCATATCAAATAAATCATTTATGTTGGGCAAGGGGTATTTGTCATCGGTAGTAATTTCATTGAGACGTCTATAATCAACTACCATCCTCCATTTTTGTTGTCCTGATGAATCTAATTTTTTTGGCACTAAATGTACGGGAGCACTCCAGGGGGAGTGTGATTCCTGGATGATATTGTCCCTTAACATTTTATCTACCTGATTCCTAATTTCTTTCGATTGAATGGGAGGTAACCTATGTGCTTTAATATTTATAGGATCTTCATTCCTTGTTCTAATTCTATGTTTTACTTGATTTGTAAACGTTAATGGAATATTCTCACAATAAAATATGTCCTTATAATCATTACATAGCCCTTCGATGGTTTTACGTTCCTCAGAATTCATGTGGTCTAACTGTAATTTTTTTAAATTATCTGTTAGCATCCTATCTATTTCTATGTTATTTTCTGTAAAATTAATGTGAACAGATGGGTTCTGCCTGTAAGGTTCGACCGTAAAAGGTCCTGTTACCACTAAGGTTCTGGTTTCATCCGTATAATTCTGAATAACGGTTGATGCGTAACCTTTAATACACGTAACTAATGCGGCGGGCATTCGAATCCCTTCCGTAAATTGCTTAAAATCTAACACAGCTTCCCCGTTCAGTAAGTTGACTGGGAGTCTTACTCTAAGTTCACTACGAGATGGTAGATTATATACCTCTCTCATAGGCGGTGAATATATGATAGGAATATCAGTATTTTTTAAATGTAATATCTGATTTTCCATATTAATCTTTGCCTGTAATTGCTTCAGCAAATTGCTACCTATTAACCCATCATACCTATCGTCGACACTATAGACATAAAACTTATGGAACTCTTGACTTCCAAAGGTAACCGGTAATGGAATAATAGCCGTTTCACTATGAACACTCGATGCGTGAGTGCTAACAACTTCGAAGGGTTCATGCTGTAGATAATTTTTAAAATATTTATTCGCTATATACGGGCTTATAAACGATCTAACACTCCCCGTATCTATCATAAAAACTGCCTTTAATTCTGGTATAACTATATGTGGTAAATTTAAGCGTTTATTACAATTTATTTTTCGGTTGTGCAATCGGAACAAATGACCTACTTAACTGCGGTGACGCATTATTGTTGTTTGTACGATTAAAATTGTCTTGATTTCTTTGAATATTATTATGTTGTTTATAATGTCTGGGCTGATGCGGATTGTTCGGTGTAGATGTGCTGTTTGTAGCACTATTCGGTACATGTGTACTTGATATGCTATGTGAATCTTTCTTTTGATTATTAGATTCAATTGCATTTTGGTTATTAGGCAAATTGGGTCTGTTATTTCTGCTAAAATTACGTCTGTCGTTTGTTTTCGACTCATAGACTGCCTGGAAGTTTTGTTCTTCTAAAACTATTTTTAATGCATCCTCTAACGTTGTGACGTCGCGCAAACGAACTAATCTAACTAAAAATGGCGGTAAATTAAACAAGAAAGCATTCATCGCTCTGTTACTATAAATGATTTGCTTTGCCTTACGTAGAGATTCATCAATGATAGTTTCTGATATTTTAGCAAATAAAACACTTCTCATCCGCTGTATTCTATGGCAAAAATCTAAATAACTTTCACCCTTATTTATTCTACACGATTCTAATTCCATTGCTAAACAATCCTCTGTGCGTGGATCACCGAAGTGTTGGTTTAACAACTTCTTCAGCTCGTCCCACGTACCTATAGCTTCTCTTTCGCCTACCAAACTGGCTGCTTCGCCTGATAACCTACTAGTTACTACATGAAATAAATATTCATTTTGGGCTGCGGTTCCTAAGAACGTAGACAAAATGTATTCACATTTTTTTATAAATAAAGGCAACATTCTAGTGTCGCCGCTGAATATTGGTATGATGTTAACCAATTCCTGTGGGACACGGGTTACGTTTTCCATTGTGAAATGTTATGAAAGGAGCAAACGCGGAGAGAAAAAAAATCACACTAATGTGCTACTAAACTATCACTATTCTAAAATATTAGTACGTTTAAAATCTATGCAAATATTATTACGGCGTTGTCCAATCCCTAATAACACACAAACACATAGACTATTACAAGGTTGGGATATAGATGGAAGAGCTGAGAGGAAGGTGAAAAAGATTTACTCACAATTCCGCAGCTAGCTCCATGCTCCCTGAATTACTGCTTGGCTCCTGGTCCTCTCCTGGCTTGATGTGGCTTCTTAATGTATTTGTTTGTTCGGTGATCTCTGCTGAACCGTTGAAACGGACGTCGGCTGCTTCCCGTAGATGTGGATACGTGACAGACTGACTACAGAGATCCTACCGGCTGCGCCAATTAAGTAAGCGACAACGGAAGAGTTTAAAAATAAACTTTATTTGATCCCAGTTACAGCAAGACGGTAATTAATTCATCTAACAAGATATTGATCTTATATACTAACTTAATTGCTAACGTAGTACATCCACAGCGTGATCAGATTGACGCATGTTCTAGATAATTATAAATGCTGATCGCGCAGTGGGGAAATTGAGAAATAATAATCTAGTAAATACTTATTGTCTGACAAAGCTAATATTGGTAGGTTGGGGTTCCTTAACTCGTGCGTCCGCGTCGCCGCTGTCGGATGAGGTATGGGTTTCTCTGCCTCTGCGCACGGTGCGCACGCATTCATCGGCGGGCCAAAACAATATCGGTTCTTCTAAATACTTACATATTATAGCTACCTATATACCGCACGGTACTAATCATGAATCATTGCTGGGATCATTTTACGACAGAGTGAGTGAGTTTATTCTACGTAACCATAATGATAAATTTCTTATACTGGGTGACTTTAATGAATCCCACGCTAGTTGGTCTTGCAATTATGACTCAAATTCTATGGATATATACACTAATAATGACAAACTAGCTAGCCTCACCGCCGATTTCATGAATTTGTCTTCCTTATTACAATACAATAATCAATTTAACCATAATAATAGAATATTAGATTTAATTTTTAGTAATGAATTGTGCCTTATCTCGCTGGAAACATCCAATTGTACCACAAGATCTGCATCACAACCCAGTAGAAATTGACTTAAAATTAAACTTTTGTCCCGCACTCAAGCTCCCGTCTACAATGAAAAGGCGATATTATAAAGCAAACTATGACTCAATTAAAACTGCCCTTGCGTCCGTAGATTGGGAGAACATTTTCTCTAGTATGACCAATGTAGACTCCATGATTGATTACTTCTATAGTATCCTCCAAAACATTTTGGACGAATTTGTGCCAACCTGCAATTTAAATTCTACACAAAAATATCCACCTTGGTACACAAAACCACTCATTAAGTTATCTAATGAGAAATGCAAGTTTCACCATAAATGGAAAACATATGGTAACCTTCAAGACTACCACAGTTTCTCGTTGTTACGGAGTAGATTTAAAAAAATGTCTAAAGATTGTTGTCTTATTGAAAAACTGGGGAAGGCCGGTGTGCATGGCAACTTACTACGATGGATCCAATCCTATATAAAAATAGAAGTCAGGCGGTCTGTGTTAAAGGTTACTCATCTCAATTTCTCCCTGTTCCCTCCGGAGTTCCCCAAGGTTCCCATATGGGACCCTTGCTCTTTTGCCTCTACATAAATGACATAGGAACCATATTTGACCACAGTTATCACTTACTTTACGCTGATGATACGAAAATATTCCGAGTGGTTGAATCCGTTAAAGATTGCTCTAAATTACAAAGTGACTTAATAAACTTGCATAATTACTGTAAAGCAAATCAACTCTATCTCAACATAGATAAATGTTTCATAATGTCATATACGCGAAAAATTCACCCATTAAATTTCAACTACCCAATTAATGGCTTAATCCTTAAAAGAGTTTCTACCATTAGAGACGCAGATAGCGAGTCCGTCGGACGCGTCGTACCTTTCTTACCCAGGGTTTACTCTGGAGCACAATTATAAACCGCGCGCGGGTGTGTGTATGTACGCCCGTGATGACACTTGCTATCGGCGTCTCCGTAACCTTGAGGACTCAAAATTTTCAACGCTGTGGGCTCTAGTGGACACAGGTCTGGATAAAATTATCTACGCCTGTGTCTACCGCTCGCACAGCGGAGATCAGGAGACATCCAGGCTCGCAGAGTACCTCAGTGAGGCGGCTGATGCGGCACAGCAACGGTACCCTTCCGCCCAATTAGTGTTACTGGGGGACTTTAACGCCCACCATCAGGAGTGGCTCTTCCCATACCAGTGCACTGACCATGCTGGACGGGAGATGCGTAAGCTTTCGCTAACGCTGAACCTCACCCAGCTGGTCCAGGGGGCAACGAGGGTACCGGATGTTGACTCGCACACAGCGAATTGCTTGGACCTTCTGCTGACAACAGATCCAGACAGATACTCTGTGTCGATAAGTTCACCCCTGGGTAGTTCCGACCACTGTCTGGTGAAGTCTGTGTCCGTCTATTCCCCGCCCGATCCAAGCCCAAGAGGCACCCGGCGGGTTTGGCGGTACAGGTCAGCAGATTGGGATGGCATGCGTTCTTTCTTCGCTTGCTATCCTTGGCAGCCTACTTGCTTTTCTTCGGCTGATCCTTCGTCGTGCGCGGACGCCGTTACTGATGGGTTGCGTCAGGGAATGGAGTACTACATTCCGTTCTCTGACATAGCGATCTCCAGCGTTGACCGGCCATGGTTTGGCGCCGAATGTCGTCGCGCCGACGCGCTTAAACATGAGGCGTACCTGGCATGGGTCGACGCTCGATCGCGTAAAGCGAGTGACTTGGGTCAGAAGAAGAAAGCCTACAACAGGGCTGCCAAGTCCTGCAAGAAGGTGTTGCGTGGGGCTCGATTCGACCACATTGGTCGAATGGGGGCCAAACTTGCTTCTTACCCAGCAGGTAGTAAAGCGTTCTGGTCCCTGGCTAAGTCGGTCGAGTCGAACTTCTGCCGTCCCTCACTACCACCACTGCTGAAACCCGATGGGTCACTGGCTCACACCGCTGAGGAGAAGGCAAATTTGTTTGCCTCTCTTTTTGCGGAATCTTCGCGTCTGAATCCTGGTGATTCGCGGCCCCCTCCTTCTCCTGATGGGTGCGAGACGAGTATGTCGGACATTCGCCTGGTAGCTATTCTGCTACCCTTCATGGGTTTTGTGATGCATCTTCGCACGGTTATGCAGCTGTTGTTTATCTGCGCACCGTCAGCGCGACAGGCCAGGTGAAGTTGCCACTGGTCATGGCAAAGAGCAAGGTGGCCCCCCTCCGGACGGCATTGACTATCCCTAAGCTATAGTTGTCAGGGACGGCGCTTCTTGTGCGTCTATTGAACCACGTTGCTCGCACCTTGGGTGGATCTGTGAACATTCGGGATTCTTACGCCTGGACGGACAGTCAAATAGTTTTGTGTTGGTTGAATACTTCCGTCCACTCTTTGGAGGACTTTGTTGCGAACCGAGTGTCACAGATACAAAGTTCTGAAACGCCTTTGATTTGGAGGCACGTGCCTGGAGACTTGAACCTCGGCGACGTAGCCTCACGTGGGTGCATGGCCCCCCGCTTGTTTGATCACTCCCTTTGTCTTCAAAGGGAGTGATGAATCAATCTTCACTCATTATTATACTTTTTTCTTAATAATCGAATTATATTTTTTTTATAATCAAATAAAGAGATGTTGATGAAAAAAATACGCAGTTTATCTTTTTTCTACATAATTATTTAAGGTTATAACAATCTTTATTGTGACAGAATAATTTAATAATAGTTTGGGTGCAATTTCCGAACACATCTTTATATAATAGCGGGATTTAACTTTTTATTGTTTTCTTCTTCTGTTTCGCTAGCTAGCTACAAATTTCGATACACGTTGGATAGATATTAATAAAATAATAATAAATAAATGTGATAGAATCCTTTGATTATGTATGCTATTCGAAGTATTTTATTTAAAAAAAATATGCTTGAATTGAAGCAGTATGTAAAAAATGCAGAATTAAGTTTCCTGCCTGAAAAATCGCGAAAAATATCTAAAAGCTTAAGAAGCTTAAAGCAAGTATGATATTTTTAAGCAATGGAGACTTAAAAGGGTGCAAACACTTTTTCGGACACTGTACTGTTATCGTACTTCATAGAATTATCATAAACGAGGCAACCATCTACAATGTGGAGTATTTACTCAATGTTGAAAGCCACAATAAAGACAAAAGATGACGTGCACATTTTACCTTTAGGTAATATGTTCTCGCTGCTAAGGTGAAAAGTTGTATGTGTTACACGAGACCAAAGATATTTGTATCTCGTGTCTTTGAATCCTTCGCTTACTCGGGATTCAAAATCAACACTCGCAGCAAAAACCAACTTTGCTCTCTTGCTTCACAAATAACTATTACAATGCATGTCCTCGAAAAGAGCTGTTTAGATGTGTTCCAATGGTGAATTGAACTGCTTGATTAGATATTACTTTGGCGTTTTGATGGGGTTTTGTCAGATTAAAATAAAACACAAGTTGTCGTTACAAATGGTAGTTAGCGAATATATTCATTTATTTAAGTATACATCTATCGAGGGAAAAGGGACGGGAACAAAAATGGGCCAATCACAGCAGGCTATCGCGTCATTTTGCTGTGGTATGATTGGCTTACGATCACGTGATATAATTCTGTTCGGATATTCATCCCAAACATGCCCGCGGCCTTGAAAGCTTCAGGTTACAATCAAGTTTACTCATGGTCGACCAGAGGACAGATCTTCGTGTATGGCCGTCTCACGATGCCTGATGATGTCTGAATGTCTGCTACTCGTGAGATACCATCGTTGCCAGGTATCGTCTTCATGATTCGACCCAATTGCCATTTCAGCGGCGGAAGGTTGACTTCCTTAATGATGACAAGCGTGTCAGGTTTCAGGTCAGCCGTATTTATCCTCCATTTGATTCTAGTTTGTAGTTCCGAGATGTATTCCTTGGCCCAGCGCGACCAGAACTGCTGCCGGATCTGTTCCACTCTCTGGTAGCGAGTCAATCGATGAACAGCTAAGTCTCGCAGGTCGTCTTCACAAACTGGTGCGGTGAGTGGTCGTCCGATCAAAAAGTGTCCAGGGCTAAGGGGAATATAATCTCGAAGATCTGAAGACAAAGGAGTCATTGGTCGAGAATTCAACATAGCTTCGATTTGAGATAACACCGTAGTGAGTTCCTCGAAGGCTAAATGAGCGTTGCCCACTACTCGGCGAAGATGGTACTTGCATGATTCGACCCCAGCTTCCCACAAGCCACCAAAATGCGGGGAATATGGGGGAATAAAAGAAAATTGAATTTGTTGACCCCTTGCGTAATCAAAAATATATTTTCTACATTTTAATAAAAACTGAGCAAAATCATTGCTTAAGCCTACAAAATTGCGTCCATTGTCCGAAAATATTTCTGATGGCTTCCCGCGCCGTGAAATAAAACGCTTAAGCGCAAGTAAGTATGCATCAGAAGAAAGGTCACTGACTAATTCCAAGTGTACTGCGCGCGTCGTGAAACAGATAAGGTATTATTGCAAAAACTTTGGCTATTAAAATTAGATTGGGACGATCCGCTTCCCACTGATGTCGTGCGAACATGGAGCCGATTTGTTGACAATCTTTCTTATCTTCGCACTATCAAAGTTCCACGACACGTCTTTCAATGTGATTCTACTCGGACTGAGTTACACATTTTTACAAACGCTTCGCAAACTGCATATGGCGCGTGCGCGTATGTACGTAGTGTAGGTGTTGATGAGGGGACAGTAAAATTGCTTATTTCTAAGGGTAAAGTGGCTCCATTGAAACCCGTTAGTATACCGCGTTTGGAACTGTGCGGTGCGTTGCTGGGTGCTAGGCTGTTTGATAGGATTAACGGTTCATTTACTCGTAAATTTGATGACGTAATATTTTGGACCGACTCGACTATCGTGTTAGGTTGGTTACGCATGGCACCTAATGTACTTAAAACCTTTGTGCAAAACCGAGTCGCTGAAATACACGAACTTACGACTAAGTTTTCTTGGCGACATGTAAGTGGAAAAGATAACCCTGCTGACCTAGTTTCGCGTGGTGTGAGTTTTGAAGACTTGTCTTCATCAACATTATGGTGGGAAGGCCCTAACTTTATGCACAGCCTTGACTTTGATAGCAATTTAAATTTGCAATTAACTTCGAATGTTAATGACATCTTGCCTAAAGAGTTACCTGAACTTAAAACAAATGTCATAAAATCATTATTAATAAAAAATACTACGATCGAAACATTGTTTCCATTCAATAGGTTTTCGCATTTTTATCGCATGAGTCATGTTGCTGCTTATGTACTACGCTTCATTCACAACAGCTGTGCGCGTGTTAGTATTAGAAGTACGTGGGACGTCATTTAATCATGAACTTTCACTTTTTAAGCACAATGTTTGGCTACAAAATACAAACTGTCATATTTATTAAGAATCTACCGACAAATGTCTAAGTACCTACTTAAATTATTATTGTGTTTTCAAATACCTACAATTGTTAGAGTACCCACCTGAGTAAATATTGTTGTGTGTACAGGAAATAACTCTAAACTTACATATAAACCATAGTGATGATATTCCAATAAAATATTACGTAATTTATAATGATCATTGTGATGTATCTTGGATTTTATATTGCCATTTTAATATTATAAGTCCTTTGAGACAATTAGTACAAAACTGTCAGTTAGTATCAATATTCTTATTCTTTTGAATATTGATTAAGAATGACTAAATAGGCGATATTCAATTCCTTAATTGTCTTGATACGATTTAAAAAGGTTTCAAGAATTGATAATTGACCAAATTGTGAGATTATTTATAGAAATGTAGAAATGGTGGGGACATTTGACAGGTCGACTCGTTACTATAAATAGTGTGTAATTCGTAACATTGTGCTGTGAACTACAAGCCAGTACAGACCTGTTGTTATGTTGTGATAGTGATATTATTTCCTGAATTGTTATATTTTGTGAAATATGGACTACATAAGCTTCACGTAAGTTATTCGATATTATAACTTGATTATTGCTAATGGTTGTAATGTTGCTATTGTTGAAAGTCTATTTCATGTTGTGGCCTTTATTCATAATAATGTTAAATTGATTTAAGGGCTAGTCATCCTTCTTGTTTTGATTATGTAACATTGTGAAATGTTACAAGATTCATCATATAATGGCCTTAATATAATTAGATCTTTATTGTAATAAACGATATTTATATGGTTGTAAAATATATGAAAGATAAATACTTTTACAACCATAGTTGCTTCCGTGGAGTTTCTTGCCCTTCTTCTCCACGAGAACTAGTTTAGCGAACGGGCGGTAAGCTTTCTGAGCCTCAATATGAATTAATTGACAAGCCTAATTGAAATAAATACCTAGTCTTGTCTTTCTGTGCTTTTATTCATAAAACCTTACCCTTATACATCACATACACAGTAAATAACCAGCAACCATCTTGACATTCCAAGCTTGCTATCTTCGTAAATATCGATACTTTTATATGGGGTTCCTTCATAAATCTAACATCAGAAGTGGGATTCAGCTCTAGCTCACACAGATTTCTAATGAATTTCATTTTGTCATTTTCATAAACAACGTGTCGACGAGTCACTGACTCCACTTGCACCAAGCGATGTCCTCGCGATGCTACCCCAGGCGACGGTACTGCGAGCTGCATAGCTTGCGGATCTAGAAGCTGTACGACATAGATCTGCAAACTATGGTCAGAGCATCTGATTCTGACTATGGACATCTAGCTGACAGCTGCAGCACGAAACGGCTAAAAGTGGTAAGGCCTTCAGGCTTTGTTTTTATTTACTGTTGAATATCTTTGGTATTATAAAGATATAAAATTATGTTTGAATGATCCTAAAACGATAATTCCTAAGGATTTCAGTTTATTTATCAGAAACTTGTCTAGAATTTTTATGGAAGTATTACCGGAGGGTATTTTTGCAAAAATGTACCCAACTTGTTGATAAAACAGTTAGTGGCCACATACATAACTTGAGAGTTACAAAGGATTTGCAAAGAATCGTTATTAGTTAACATAGGAAGAATAGTAGTTTTTTTCAATATTCTAACAAAAAGAAAGAAACTCTGCTCTGTTTTTCTCTTGGCTATTTTTGAGTAAAACTAAAAAGGAATGGCAAAAGCTCTTGAGCAATTATTTTCATGAAAATTCTGTATTAATTAATAAAATAAATATTCTAATCTTCAGAAATATTAGAATAAACAATCAAATTAATATTTTCTTACCTTGTTTTCACGATCTGATAATACATTTAAGTAATTGGTTTTAGGGCTATTAAAGATTCAGATTTTGATATAAACCAATCGTGATCTAAAGGTATACAGAGGTAGAATTACAATAATTTATTGCAAACTAAGTTTAAAGTAAGTAAACTAAGTTTAAAAATTTATTCTTCCTATGTTAACTAATAACGATTCTTTGCAAATCCTTTGTAACTTTTATCAACAAGTTGGGTACATTTTTGCAAAAATACCCTCCGGTAATACTTCCATAAAAATTCTAGACAAGTTTCTGATAAATAAACTGAAATCCTTAGGAATTATCGTTTTAGGATCATTCAAACATAATTTTATATCTTTATAATACCAAAGATATTCAACAGTAAATAAAAACAAAGCCTGAAGGCCTTACCACTTTTAGCCGTTTCGTGCTGCAGCTGTCAGCTAGATGTCCATAGTCAGAATCAGATGCTCTGACCATAGTTTGCAGATCTATGTCGTACAGCTTCTAGATCCGCAAGCTATGCAGCTCGCAGTACCGTCGCCTGGGGTAGCATCGCGAGGACATCGCTTGGTGCATGTGGAGTCAGTGACTCGTCGACACGTTGTTTATGAAAATGACAAAATGAAATTCATTAGAAATCTGTGTGAGCTAGAGCTGAATCCCACTTCTGATGTTAGATTTATGAAGGAACCCCATATAAAAGTATCGATATTTACGAAGATAGCAAGCTTGGAATGTCAAGATGGTTGCTGGTTATTTACTGTGTATGTGATGTATAAGGGTAAGGTTTTATGAATAAAAGCACAGAAAGACAAGACTAGGTATTTATTTCAATTAGGCTTGTCAATTAATTCATATTGAGGCTCAGAAAGCTTACCGCCCGTTCGCTAAACTAGTTCTCGTGGAGAAGAAGGGCAAGAAACTCCACGGAAGCAACTATGGTTGTAAAAGTATTTATCTTTCATATATTTTACAACCATATAAATATCGTTTATTACAATAAAGATCTAATTATATTAAGGCCATTATATGATGAATCTTGTAACATTTCACAATGTTACATAATCAAAACAAGAAGGATGACTAGCCCTTAAATCAATTTAACATTATTATGAATAAAGGCCACAACATGAAATAGACTTTCAACAATAGCAACATTACAACCATTAGCAATAATCAAGTTATAATATCGAATAACTTACGTGAAGCTTATGTAGTCCATATTTCACAAAATATAACAATTCAGGAAATAATATCACTATCACAACATAACAACAGGTCTGTACTGGCTTGTAGTTCACAGCACAATGTTACGAATTACACACTATTTATAGTAACGAGTCGACCTGTCAAATGTCCCCACCATTTCTACATTTCTATAAATAATCTCACAATTTGGTCAATTATCAATTCTTGAAACCTTTTTAAATCGTATCAAGACAATTAAGGAATTGAATATCGCCTATTTAGTCATTCTTAATCAATATTCAAAAGAATAAGAATATTGATACTAACTGACAGTTTTGTACTAATTGTCTCAAAGGACTTATAATATTAAAATGGCAATATAAAATCCAAGATACATCACAATGATCATTATAAATTACGTAATATTTTATTGGAATATCATCACTATGGTTTATATGTAAGTTTAGAGTTATTTCCTGTACACACAACAATATTTACTCAGGTGGGTACTCTAACAATTGTAGGTATTTGAAAACACAATAATAATTTAAGTAGGTACTTAGACATTTGTCGGTAGATTCTTAATAAATATGACAGTTTGTATTTTGTAGCCAAACATTGTGCTTAAAAAGTGAAAGTTCATGATTAAATGACGTCCCACGTACTTCTAATACTAACACGCGCACAGCTGTTGTGAATGAAGCGTAGTACATAAGCAGCAACATGACTCATGCGATAAAAATGCGAAAACCTATTGAATGGAAACAATGTTTCGATCGTAGTATTTTTTATTAATAATGATTTTATGACATTTGTTTTAAGTTCAGGTAACTCTTTAGGCAAGATGTCATTAACATTCGAAGTTAATTGCAAATTTAAATTGCTATCAAAGTCAAGGCTGTGCATAAAGTTAGGGCCTTCCCACCATAATGTTGATGAAGACAAGTCTTCAAGACTCACACCACGCGAAACTAGGTCAGCAGGGTTATCTTTTCCACTTACATGTCGCCAAGAAAACTTAGTCGTAAGTTCGTGTATTTCAGCGACTCGGTTTTGCACAAAGGTTTTAAGTACATTAGGTGCCATGCGTAACCAACCTAACACGATAGTCGAGTCGGTCCAAAATATTACGTCATCAAATTTACGAGTAAATGAACCGTTAATCCTATCAAACAGCCTAGCACCCAGCAACGCACCGCACAGTTCCAAACGCGGTATACTAACGGGTTTCAATGGAGCCACTTTACCCTTAGAAATAAGCAATTTTACTGTCCCCTCATCAACACCTACACTACGTACATACGCGCACGCGCCATATGCAGTTTGCGAAGCGTTTGTAAAAATGTGTAACTCAGTCCGAGTAGAATCACATTGAAAGACGTGTCGTGGAACTTTGATAGTGCGAAGATAAGAAAGATTGTCAACAAATCGGCTCCATGTTCGCACGACATCAGTGGGAAGCGGATCGTCCCAATCTAATTTTAATAGCCAAAGTTTTTGCAATAATACCTTGCCGATGACAACAGAAGGGCTCAACAATCCCAATGGGTCAAATATCTGAGAAACAGTTGACAGAATCATGCGTTTAGTAACAGGGTTGTTGCTGTTTTCAAATTGCGTATGGAAACAAAACTCGTCCGCGTTACTACACCAACCTATACCTAATGTTCTGCATTGACTATTATCACCTAGATTTAAGTCACGAAACATACTGTGATCAGATTGTGACGTCGTTGGAGCTGATGTACTGTCGAGTTCAAAGTTGAACGTCCATTTGCGGAGTGGAAAGCAGCCGGACTTCAGAATGTCTGATGTACGTTTGCATATGTCAAGTAGTTTGACCTGGTCGTCACACGAGGTCAAAAGGTCATCCACGTAAAAATCATCAGTTATGACCCTCTGAACCTCGGGATCCGTACACTCAGCTCCTAATTGCTTAAGACACCTAACACTGAGGAAGGGCGCTGACGCTGTGCCGTACGTTACGGTGTTCAGCTGATAGAACTTAAGCTGTCTTTCCGGATCATCGCGCCACATAATACGTTGCAAGTCACGTTGAGAAGGATCAACTAGGACTTGACGGTACATCTTCTCGCAATCTGCAATTGCTGTGAATTTAAATTGTCTGAACCGTAGCAAAATACCCAGCAAGTCTCCCTGTATAGGAGGTCCTACAAGCTGGATATCGTTGAAAGATTTGCCATTACTAGTCGCAGCACTGGCGTCGAACACTACACGAAGCTTCGTAGTCGTGCTGTGGTCTCGAAAAACACCGTGATGCGGCATAAAATAGTAAGGACTCGTATAAGAATCAACCTGAGTCATGTGACCCAAGTTGATATATTCGTGTATAAAATCAGTGTATAATTTTTTATAACTAATAGGTGCGCGTAATAACCTATTTTCTAAGGACAAAAAACGCCGCTTTGCCTGGGGAAATGATTCACCCAAAGCATCGGGTGACTCTTTAAGAGAAATGTGAACACAAAATCGTCCATCTTTATTGCGCGTAGTGGTTGTGATGAAAGACTGTTCACAGGCCTGCTCTTCGTCTGTGTGTGTATCCCGAATCTTGGGTAACTCCTCCAACTCCCAGAACTGACGTAGCTGATTGTCCATGGATTGAGTGAAGTTACATTGGACATGTCCATTATTATTATTTGTATTATTAATAGGACCCGATATTATCCAACCTAACTTCGTGTTCTGTAAGAACGGACCGTTCGGTAAACGCATCTTGCCATCGATAAGCAAGTCCCAAAATCGATCCGCGCCTATTAAAACATCTATCTTTTGCGGCCCCAAAAATCGCGAATTTGCCAGCTGCAGGTGTTCAGGAATCCTAAACTGTGTGCTTTGTGCTTGCATGGCTGGCAATGTGGCCTTTATTTCAGATAGAACGAAACATTTAATGTGAGTTGAGTAGGAATTAATACGTGATTTAATTTCTAGATCACACGTTTGTGTACAGTGTGATACGAAATTACCTACTCCTCGTATTTCATGAGTGGACTGTATTAGCGGAATATCTAACAATTCGCAAAACGTTTGTGTAACGAAGCAGCTCTGGCTACCGCTGTCGAGTAATACACATGCGACATGATATTTATTATGTTTATCAGGAATCTCAACTAACGCAGTAGATAAGAGAACCGGTTGCACATCTATGCATTGCGTGTGTGCGTGTGTATCAGTGTGAACATTGCTAACTTGAATAAATTGCTTTCCGTTAGTAGGATTATGTACTGTCCCAGAGATGCGCGGTGGGGGCACGCATGGCGCGCTAGCCATTGCCGCCGCAGTCGTCGTACCTGACACGGTACAGCTAGATTGGCTGGAATCATTGGGATGAATAAGTGTATTATGTTTCACGTTACATTGTTTACAAGGTCCCCACAAACAACCGTCTAAAGTGTGTCCGGAACGCAAGCAATTCTCACACAAGTTATTATCTTTGACAACCTTTAATTTGCTTTGTAAGTTCATATTAATGAATTGCGTGCAAGTGTAAATAGGGTGCATACCTTTGCATACCACGCACAATCTGCGTGCTTTACGGCCCGGTGTTGACGGTGGGTTACTTGAGGAAACATTGCAGTGTGTTACATTACCTCTGACATTTTTTGTTTCTGTCTTATGGTGATCTTTTGTGTGTGATAATGCTAATGTTTCCAACAAATCAGCCTTACTTTTGAGGAAATTAATCAAACTGTCAACCTTCAATTTAGTTCTGGGAGGGGTGTTTGCCAACAATAAACCGCTGTGTTGCTCCCACTCTCGTTCAGTGGTTCTATCTAGCTTAGAAACAACTATATATATTATAAGCGTGTCCCAGGTATCTGTTGGCTCGTCAAGGGTTTTTAAAGCGCGTAAATTGTTTATAATTGTATCTATAAGTTTTCTAATTAGTGAAGGTGATTCTTTTAATGGTTGTATTGAGAACAATGATTTAAGAAGGCTATTCACTAATAATCTATCATTATCGTACCTATTTAGGAGTAGTTTCCATGCCACAGAGTAGTTAGCTGCAGAAATCTCTAGCGCGTTTACAACTAATTCGGCATTTCCTTTGAGCTCTTCGCTCAATTAAATAATGAAATTTTTGAATATTACTTATCTCAGTCGAACTGTGCACCAAAGATATAAACGTGTCCCTATATTCGAGCCAGTGTTCATACATGCCGTCGAACGTGGGCAACATGATGGTTGGTAATTTAACTGACACTGGCCTGTTTATATGCTGACACGGTTTCGAACAATCAGTGACCTCTTCACTGACGCTAAGGATGGATTCAGCTCGGGCAATAGTACTATAGTAGCCGTCTTCGAACTGTTGGCGCTGATCTAACTGATCATCTATACCACTATCGGAAACTAGCTCTTCAAGTTTTGATTGTATTTCATTAAATTCGCTAAATAATATCTCAGCACCCTTTACACGTAATTTTAAATCTATTTTTAATTCACTAGTTATAGTTGTTACACTGATAGTATTTAAATAATTTGCAAGTTTAGTTAACCTGCCCTTAACGATACCACGTTTCCTAACCAAATCGCGCATGATTTGCTCAGTTTTTTCATCACTAATAGTTCTATAAGGGGACCTATCACGTGTTTTGCTAGGACCCTTCCCATCATCAGCCGGTAAAGGCATCTCGGTGGCTTGTGAAAAGTGGTGTACTCACGTGCAAAGTGACTACGTGTGAAAACGGCTGGTGCTAGTAGTGACACGATCAGCCGGTGTGTCGCTCTGCGCAGTGGGCAACGCTCACCATCACCCTCACTGGAATCAGATCAAAAAACGGTAATACACTTATGAACTCAGCAGGTCTTGAAAATTGGAACTTGATAAACGCACCGTATGTCCGCTCGTTCCTCCAAATCTTCGGTTGTCCTTTCACATCAGTAGAATAGAAGGTCCTTGCGTGAATATGCTGCTGAATCTTCGCTTTTAAGTGTAATTTCGCTCGTCTTTGTGTATCTGCGTGGCCGTAGCAGCGTGGCAGTCCAAAGGTCGCTCGACTCGACGATTTGGTTTTGTTGCTTCAAATCCTCGAAATATGGCTCTGAAGGTCCAGATATGTTTAGATGTGTTCCAATGGTGAATCGAACTGCTTGATTAGATATTACTATGGCGTTTTGATGGGGTTTTGTCAGATTAAAATAAAACACAAGTTGTCGTTACAAATGGTAGTTAGCGAATATATTCATATATTTAAGTATACATCTATCGAGGGAAAAGGGACGGGAACAAAAATGGGCCAATCACAGCAGGCTATCGCGTCATTTTGCTGTGGTATGATTGGCTTACGATCACGTGATATAATTCTGTTCGGATATTCATCCCAAACAGAGCATTTTCCGAGCAGCCAAACTGTGCGGAAAGTGTCACTTTTTTCACTAGTGCTTTTTACTTTCCTGTATTTTTTTAATTTTTAACTCCGTCGTCAGCCAGACGCATAGAGTTTTTATTATTTGAAAGTTTTACGAATTAGTTAAGTACAGATTATCATTCATATAAAAGGTAAAATATAACTAATACTTCATTAAAGGCGATTTTAATTACTCTAGATTTAGATTTGATCAATAAATTAATTTTAGATATTCATTAAATATGTTTGGAAGAACGTATATTTTGCTCGTGCCTTTTTGCGATATAACGTGACAGCTATTTGCACATACGCAGTAGATATGCTCGAGGAAGTATTCGTCAATCTGTGGATATGCTGAGCGCGCTTGAATAAGCCCGCCATTTTATACATTTCTTGCTTGGTTTAGTTTTTTTTTTTTTTTTTCTCGCACAATGCATAGTAAAATGTTGTATGATACACGTACGTAAGATGATTTCCGACTCGTGTCGATTATTCACTCACTCGCTTCACTCGCTCATAATCGCAATAAAAATGCCACTCATCGGAAATCACCTACCTTCCGCACTTGTAGCATAAATAACTATTTTATGGTACCTCCTGTGCACGTAAAGTGGGGATGTCTTTTTCTCGTCTATTTTATGGGGTGGGGTATCGTTGGATAGGCCATTCAAAAATATTGCGGGTCTGTGAAATCCATTTTTCGATTCAGGGATCCGTTTGCGAAAAATTATGCTAATTTTTGTTAGAGACAAATTCCCCGATATGTGAAAAAATCACTAAGTAGGCATACAATTTTACGAGTAATAGTCGACCAACTTATAAAATGTACTTGAAAAAGTAAAAAAAAGATGGAAATGTTTTCGCCGTTTTTTGCGATAATGGTACAGAACCCTTCATGCGCGACTCCGACTCGCACTTGGCCGGTTTTTAAACTATTATTCATTGAAGAGTTCTGTTGTATGTCTCCGAAGTTCTTCATAAGATCTTAACTAAATTAAATGAGGCCACATGAGAAGCACCAGCTTTCAAATAAAAAAGAATCATCAAAATCGGTTCACCTAGTAAAAAGTTCTGAGGTAACTTACATAAAAAAATACAGTCGAATTGAGAACCGCCACCTTTTTGAAGGCGATTAAAAAGCCCACACTTCCAGCTCTTTAAAAACTCCAGACATGTATCCACCCGATAAAAAGGAAGGTATTTCAAGGCTACTAAAGTATTAGTTTCGTTCATGACACCGGTCACAAAAAGAAAAAAAACCGGCCAAGTGCGTGTCGGGCCACGCGCAGTAATAGGGTTCCGAAGTTGCATTATAATGCGGCCTAAGAAGGGGGTTTTGTTGTTGTTACATAAACATTAAAGCGGTTTCAGCGGCACACAACGTCCAAAAACGGGCCCACATAGGATGATATTTCTTTGTATCTATATGCTCCCGTTTCACCACTATCTCGCCTGATGGTAAGCGATGATGTGGTCTACGGTGAAGCACTTTTGCCTAGAAGTAACCTATTCACTCTTAACTTAAACTAAAGAAGGTCTAACTGGTAACTGAAGAAGGAGTTATAAAATCCAACTTCGCAACTGAAGTTAGAAAAATATTATCTATTTGAGTACCACCGCAGGTGTGAATTGCGAAAGCAGAAGATACGAGCGCGTGAGCCACGAGGAATAGTATGATTCGTTCCTAAATCCTTGCGCGCACGCTCCTTGTTTATTTATCTTTCAGAATTTGAAAAAAATCGTATGTATTCTCCTTTAATGTGCGGTATTCACTACTTCGTTCTGGAAAGTTTTACGCTAGTCAATTAGTGGAATATCGACAAAAGAAAATAAGTAATTTGCTTGGCAATCGAATCTAATTTGACTTTTGATTACAAAACGTCGAAAATACTTCTGCACTAACACAAAATAGACTTAGACATGCGCCCTATGGTTACGAACCGGTACTGCCAACGACTCCGGCCAGTCCAATTCGAGCTTAAACATTATTAATTTAGAAATTATTAGTATAAGTTATGATTTTATTTTTGTGTATTTTTACATGGTTCATAAGCATATATTTACTATCTGTTTTACACAGCTAACAACGTTATATAAGTAATTTTTCAATGGTATTTATACAAAATTTTAACTGTTCCAAGTACATTTTATAAGTTGGTCGACTATTACTCGTAAACTTGTAGAGCCTACTTATCCGTGATAGTTTTCCTTTTAATTTCGTTATATTTACTATTACCGTGATTTTTTTCAGATAACCAAGAGCAACCATTTTGCTGGCAGTGGGGGGGACACTTGACTCTAACATAAATTTGCAATTTAAAGCTTAATTTTACGCAAACGGATCTCTGGACCGAAAAATGGTTTTAACAAACCCACAATATTTTTAAATGACCTATCCAACGATACCCCACATGATGGGACAGATGAGAAAAAAAAAACATCCCCTTTACGTCTATGGGAGGTACCCGAAAAAAAATTTCTTTTCTTGATTTTATTTTACCACTTTGTCGGAATTATTAATATGTATATCCATGCCAAATTATAGCTTTCTAGTTACTTACTTTCATCCCTAGGGAGAATCGCTTTCAATTGAATAGGCGGGACAGCGGCAATTCAGCGTTAGCGAAAGCTTACGCATCTCCCGTCCAGCATGGTCAGTGCACTGGTATGGGCAGAGCCACTCCTGATGGTGGGCATTAAAGTCCCCCAGTAACACTAATTGGGCGGAAGGGTACCGCTGCTGTGCCGCATCAGCCGCCTCACTGAGGTACTCTGTGAGCCTGGTTGTCTCCTGATCTCCGCTGTGCGAACGGTAGACACAGGCGTAGATAATTTTATCCAGACCTGTGTCCACCAGAACCCAGAGCGTTGTGAAATTGGAAGAAAATTGTATAATTTTAAGAGAAAATAGCTTCTAAGTTGAAAAATCAACAATATTTCCCTTCTTCCCTTATTCTTCCTGGAGAATATCTTCAGGGTATATAGTTATGGACCATACCACATATACAATAATTATGTCGGGGACAAGGGGGATTTTGTTGATCTGTAGGTTATAGACATGATGAAAATTAACCTCAATAAAGTAAAGTTTCGGGGTTCGAGAACGCGCATGCGCTTCAAACTAAGCGTAGGTATTGACATGGAAATAGTTTCCTCACACCTCCTTCTGTACATTGAGGACCTGCAGAACCGTTTCAAATAGTCATGAAGAATCATGTCTTTTATTGCCTGTGTAAGAAGCCTTCACCTCTCAACACATAGCAGCCATCAATCAACACTCCAGGAATACAGGGCGTCAACGCACTGGGGCAGGAGTCTTACACCCTCCCGTATACAGACCTCCAGCGATCCCGTCCGTCCGGTACACTAGTGATACATCAGCAGCCTTATTGCGTATGTGAATACGGCAAGGCAAAGTGCAAAGAGTATGAACAAGACAAAACAAAACACATGCAAGACGACAGACGCGATGTGGATTTCCGTTTATATTTTAGAGGTAGCTGATCGTGTGAGGTTTCTTGTCAAAATGAAAGGCGAATAAGAACAGGAATCAATTGACATTTTATTTCCAAAATCATCGCTTATATATAACAGTAGGGTAGCATACGAAAGTGGTGGTACTGCGGAGCTATACGACCAATGGTTGCGATCTAGTTTTTGGTACCGGCAGAGGATGACGTAGCAAACGTGCGCGGTGCGACACGTAAATACCGTCGGCTCGGCTTCCACGACCTTCAGTGCCCGATGGTCATCGACGCAGGGATGTTGTCGCATTCGTTCGGCGCGGCGGCGCGGGCGCGCTGAGACGAGTGACTCAGTACGCTGCGCGCTGTGCCAGCGGCCGGACTTGTGATGTGCTCGTATGACTGTTATAATATGTAGGTCACTACATTATTCCCCCCTCAGCAAAGCGTACAGGAGGTTTTGATGCCCTGCCGGATTTTGTGACGTAGCTGTAGGTGACAGGTGCTTCATCTGCTTGCTCCTCTTTGCACTGGAATGCGGGCTTCAACCGATCAATGGATATATTTGATTATCTATTCTCCAACTGAACGGTGAAGTACTTATCTGTACGATCTATGACGCGATACGGACCGTTGTAGGTAGGTGTTAGTGGTTTGCGCACGGCGTCGTTGCGAACGTAAACATGTGTTGTTTTATACAGATCGCCGTAAATGAAAACAGCTGTGCTTTTGTTTGCTTCGCGCTGCACCTGTGCTTTTTTTAATGCTTCGCTAAGATGGCTCATAAAGTGCGATGACGTGTTGCATGTTGTTATTGCTTCTCCGTAGAATTCACCAGGCAGGCGTAGCGTTCTTCCGAATAATAATTCCGCAGTACTGGCGCCGATGTCATTCTTGTATGCGGCGCGAAGTCCAAGTAATACAGTGGGTAACTCGTACGTCCAGTATTTAATCTAGCGGTGAGTGAAGCTTTGAGTGTGCGATGCCAGCGTTCTACCAAACCATTCGATTGGGGGTGGTACGTTGTTGTTCGTACGTGCTGGATTCCCATGCGATGCATCAGCTTATTAAATAGTTCGGATTCGAACTGTCTACCTTGGTCTGTTGTTATGGTCGCGGGGCATCCGAATCTTGCAATCCATGTTTCGTACAACGTATTTGCGACTTTTTCTGCCGTCATGTCCTCGATTGGCTGGGCTTCTGGCCACTTCGTTGCTCTGTCGATCATCGTTAGTATATAACGGCAGTTATTTGACGTTGGACCGACTTCGACGACGAAGTCGATGTGCAGATGACTTAAGCGGTCTACTGGCGTGAAACTGGATACTGGTGCCTTGGTGTGACGATGAACCTTCACTCGCTGGCATTGGTCGCAAGCTCTTGCCCAGTGTGTGACTTCTTTTTTCATAGTCAACCAGAAATAACGTGAGGTAATTAATATTCTGGTCGCTCTTACGCCGGGGTGATTAAGGTCGTGTATCGCTTGATAAGCTTGCTTTCTGTATTGTGGTGGTAAGTACGGGCGTGGGCCTTTTGTTGACATCTCGCATATGACTTGGGTAGCGGAACCGGGCAGTGCTATTCGTTTGAAAATGTAACGGTCGCTTTTCATGAGTTGTTTGAGTTCTTCGTCTTGTTTTTGTGACTTTGCTAACTCGTCGTAATTTATTGGTGTTGGACATGAGATTGTGTCCACCCGAGACATGGCGTCGGCGACACAGTTATCCTTGCCTGATACGTGCTTGATATCTGTGACGAACTGGCTGATATATTCTAAATATCTTGTGCGCCTCGGTGTTTCGTCTTTGTAGTTCGCTCGCAGTGCGGTGGTAAGAGGTTTGTGGTCCGTCAATATGGTGACGTCACGGCCTTCTATTGTCCGGCGAAAGTGACGTACTGCCATGTATATAGCCGTTAGCTCTCTGTCATACGTGCTGTATTTCCATTGAGCGTCGTTGAATTTTTTTGAAAAAAATCAAGGCGGTCTCCAACGCCCTTGAATTTTTTGTTGAAGTACCGCCCCCGCGCAAGTATCGGATGCGTCGGTCATAAGCACGAACGATAATGTTGATGATGGGTATGACAACAATACGGCGCTGGTGATGTCTTCCTTGCATTTTTCAAACGCCTTAATCGCAGTCTCGCTCCACATAATTTTCGTCTTGTCGTTTTTTTTTTTAATCTTTTAGGTAAGCGTTGAGTACTTTCTGATATTCGGCGGCGTGTGGGGTATTCTCACGATAAAAATTTATCATTACCAGTGTTCGCGCCAACACTACGCGACCAGAATTTTGCCTGCGCCACGCGTCCCCTCACTATGGGACACCCCGCGCCTGCCCTCCCTCACACCCCGCAACGCGTCTGCGTCGAGCGAGCCGCGCTCTCGCCCTTTGGCTCCGCTAGCGCCACCGACGACACACGCGTCCATAGCTCCCTACCGCGCGCCCAAAAACGTCTCGCAATGATAGAGAATTATAGTCTTAAACTAATAGTAATAAGTTGCATGTACAATACAAAGTTATTAAAGTTATAATGTTCATCTAACGTGTTTTCCTACTAAATAACAACTCATGTAAGTTGTGTGAAACCCACGCGCTTACATAATGGCGACCGTTTAACTGCAATCATCGGACTCCGAGCCTTCCAACACTTCGTGCTTCCCTGAGCTTCGTGCACCCGCCACCGTGTGCATTCGGCGTGTCTACGGGCAGCGAGCATCGACCATCGTGCGTGTCGAGAATTAGTACGAAGAGGAGATCAAGTTACCGATTGGCGAGTGCGGCCTGCATGGGTGTGGCCGGCCCGTAAAATCGTGAATACCCAGCTAAGTTTCCTTCCTCTATTTTCCTATTACCTATACCCCTTTTGTTGTAGTCTATAGCCTGCGTTATTGCGGGACAACTACTTCAGTGATAGGAAAAGCATGCATGCATGTGCATTGTGCGTATCTATTTAATTAAACAACAATATTAATTCCTGCCACCTATAACCCTTGATTTTTGTAGCCCTGTGTAATAGTGCGATTGCATAGGTAGCTACAAGTGGCTAGGAAAAATACCTTTGGGTAAGGTATCTACTTACAATTCTACGCTATTATTTCGCGATTCAATTACTCCAGTCACCTATTCTGATTCGTTGTAGGCTATCTTCTATACCCTGCACTAAATTGTGCAACTACAACAGTGACCTTGGAAAACATTACTTGACTACTTGTGCGCCATTTTGTGTTGTTCATTGTGAACAAACGTGTTGCTTACGCTATCCCTCCCGCATGTACTGAAGGTGCTAGCCAGCATTTGTGCTCGTTTTCAACATAGCCATCTTATTTTAATTTTTTTCTTGGGTTACTGACGAGTGTTTATTTTTGTGCCTTTGCGTGGTTTTTCACGCCCCTGCTGTTCTCTGATTGCACTATCCTTGGCTTGTGTTGCACGTTATATACCCCGCCTTGGGCCGAATTTTTCAGCGCAAGAGGTGCCCGTGCCCATCCTTGTGGCCAGAGCCCGTCATCACTTCGGGTGATCATCGAGTGCCTCGTGCCGGCGCCGCCGCCGCACGCGTGCCCTCCGCCCCGAGATCCGCGCCCGCGCGTGGTTGCTTCGCTAACGCCGAGGGAGTGCCGGTAACTACCGAAAACCAGACGAGGAGGAACGTAAGATCTTTCCAGTTATTTTGTACCTGTGATTCAGTGCTGTCCTTATTAAAGTCGTTTAATTGATTAATTATTATCGCCATGGATATCAAAACTCTAAAAGCTAAACGTGCCAGTATCCGTGGTAGGCTAACTAAATTTGAAAATTACTTAGACCAAATCAAGACAGTACCCTTAACTGAATACAAAGAATCACAAGTAAATGAGCTTAAATTAAAACTAGAGATGATCAAAGATTTATTTAAAAACTTTGTTGTGCTGCAAGATCAAATCGATGAGCTTTCCATTGAAACAATATCTCTTGAAATTGATGAGAGGGATGCTACGGACTCTAAGTTTATAGAGTTGATTGCCGAGACAGAAACAATTCTGCGGCAATGCCCTAGTGAATCTCAACAACTTCCATACCATCATCATTCTCAGAGCGAGCATTCTAACAGTGTCAATTTTAAATTACCTAAAATAGAAATAGCAAAGTTTGATGGTACTTATTCTAAATGGTTAGACTTTAGAGATACTTTTAAATCACTAATTCATGAAAACTCACGATTACTTCCTATTTACAAATTCCATTATCTCAATTCTTACTTAACCGGCGAAGCAGCCAACATTTTAACTAACCTAGCAGTCTCAGACAAAAACTACACGGTTGCTTGGGACCTGCTGTGTCAGAGGTACAATAACAAGAGACACTTGATCACACAACACATAGATTTAATTTTATTTGAACTACAACCCACTCACCGTGATTCTGAAAGTTCTCTTAGAGCGTTGGTTTATAGTGTCAACAAAAATCTCAGAGCCCTGTCAAGTTTAGGTCAGTCCACAGACGAATGGGACCCATTGATAGTACAAATTATGTACCACAAACTTGATTTCACTACCAAACGAGCATGGGACGAACATAGGAATCCTGATGATGACAATATGCCCAAATTAAGCGAATTAATAAAATTCTTACAAAATCGTGCTAACATTGTAGAGAATACTTCTAGTAGTAAGAAACGCAACACTAGCTATAAGCAGGAGCGCGCCTGCACAACCTTAGCATGTATGGAAGCTAATACAAACAATGACAAACCTAACGGGGGATCAACTTGGGTCTGCAACTATTGCAGTGCAGATCACAGCATCTACAAATGTCCTACATTTTTATCAAAAACTCCAGAACAACGAAAAGCTGAGATTTACCGACTACAGTTATGTCCTAATTGCCTTAAAAAAGGACATGTTGCCAAGGATTGTCCTCAAGGGCCATGTCGAAAATGTAACAGAAAGCATAATTCATTGCTTCACCTAACTTCACAGCCTGCAGCCAGCGTTTCTGTACAACCTGCTATCGCTGAAGCCACGGTAGTTCCTGAATCAACAATTGAAGTTTCAGTTAACTTCTCATCTCAGGTACAACGCAACAATCTCGTATTACTATCTACAGCCATTATAGACGTGGTAAATCCAAGTAACAATGCATGCCAGAAAGTACGTTGCCTTCTCGATTCCGGAAGTGCGGCCACCTTTATAACTAGAGAGTTGAAAGAGAAGTTGGGTCTACCTGCCATACAGACAAATACTACGAAGATAACCGGTATGGGCAATACACACTGTGGATTCATCACAGAGAGAAGCGTTGTCCGCATACATTCTCGGCACACAGACTACCATACCACACTGGCATGCCCGGTTCTACCTGAGCTTACAGCAAATATTCCAAGTTCAACCATTGATTTCAGCTTCTTCAAAATTCCTCCGAAAACTCCACTAGCCGATCCTTCCTTCAACACTTCAGGCCCAATAGACATGCTGATTGGTGCGGATTTATTCTGGCAAATTATAGACCAGCAATCACTTGGAGCAAATTTGCCATTTTTGAGAAGTTCCCAGTTGGGCTGGTTAGTTTCAGGCGCTATCGCTATACCTTCCAACTATGTACCTAGTAATGTTCAGTGTAATTTGTCAAGAAATGACGATCATTTAAACAATAATTTTGATAAACAACTCGCCCGATTTTGGGAGCTAGAAGAGCTATCAATAAGGCCTCTCCTGAGTGATAGTGAGAAGATGTGTGAGCAGCATTTTCAGACACACACCACCCGTCAAGAAAATGGACATTTCTCTGTGAAGCTTCCACTTAAAGAGTCTACTGAGGTTCTCGGTGATTCCTATCATAGAGCAAGACAAAGATTATTTTCTTTAGAGCGAAAATTCCGCAAAAATCCGAAGCTCAAGCAAGCCTATTGTGAATTTATAGCAGAATACCTGTCGCTGGGCCACTGCACTCCGCTAGACCAGCCGCCTCCGCCGCGCCGGCACCACTACCTCTGCCATCACGCTGTGCTGCGCGAGCAGAGCGAATCCACCAAGCTGCGCGTCGTATTCGACGGCTCCGCCGCGACATCTACTGGCGTTTCCTTAAACGATATCCAAATGATTGGCCCCAAGGTACAAGACTCCTTGTTCTCGATTCTGATGCGATTTCGCCTATACAAGTACGTATTAGCTGGAGATATCGATAAATTCTATCGTCAAGTCGATGTCCACGAAGAAGACAGAGACCTACAGCTTATTCTTTGGCGTGAAGAAGAAAATCTCCCTATAAAAACACTTAGGCTCAACACCGTGACCTATGGCTTCGCTAGCGCAAGCTACTTGAGCACCAAATGCTTGTGGCAACTTGGAGAAGATTGCAACGACGATAAGATAAAGAAAATAATTCAGAAGGATTTTTATTGCGACGATCTACTAACAGGAGCTGACACTAAAGAAGAGCTACTACACAAATGCAGTCACTGGTAAGCTGAAATCTGGCTGCTTCAATCTCCGAAAATTCAGGTCAAATGCTCCTGACATCTTTCCTATCTCTAGTGTTGACCTGCAGAGCAAGTTAAGCTTGAGTGACGCTTCCAGTGCCCTCGGCTTGGGCTGGAGCCCGCGATCCGACTCTCTTCATTTCACCATTGAAGCTCCAAGCTCCGCATCTACAGAAAATATTACGAAAAGAGCAATACTATCATCGTATTTCAGCATTTTCGATCCTCTCGGATTGCTTTCACCGACCACTGTCCAGCCGAAGATGCTTATGCAACAGCTGTGGCGGCGAGGATTGGACTGGGATGAGCCAGTCCCAGATGATCTACGAAAGGAATGGCAGAAAATGAGTTCCAGCCATCCGTCGCTTAATAAAATGGCAATACCAAGAAGAGTTCTATGTGAGAATCCACAAGAAATTCAATTACACTCCTTCTGTGATGCCTCCATGCATGCTTATGGCGCATGCATATACCTACGATCAACTGATAAAAAAGGTAACGTAGCAGTCCATTTACTCTGTGCCAAATCAAGAGTGGCGCCTACTAAACCGCCTCTTACCATACCAAAGTTGGAGCTACTTGGAGCTCTACTTGCCGCAAATCTCACGAAGACTGTTTTGGACTCCCTGCGGTACCCTATTTCTATGTGCATACACTGGTGTGACTCGAGTGTCGTACTCGCATGGCTCAACAGCACTCCCAGCAAACTGAAGAGTTTTGTTGCTAACAAGGTCGTAGAAATCTGCGAGAATACAAACCTATCTTCATGGCGTCACGTGCCCACTGCTGCCAACCCAGCTGACTACATCTCCCGCGGAGTCCCTGCAGAGAAGCTGCACACTCTACAAGACTGGTGGTCAAGCCCGTCCTTCCTCAGCATGGATAAAAATCATTGGCCATCGCAAGATAAACCAAGTAAAACCAACTTACCTGAGATGAAGGTCTTACTAGTGACGACAGAAAGCAAGTCACTAGTTATTCGATTTGAAGATTTCTCCACTCTCAATAGAATCAAGAGAATATTTGCATATGTACTAAGGTACATCCAATGTGTGAAAGACAAAAATATTATAAGAGGTCCTCTATCAGTTCAAGAGATGAACATTTCATTAACATTATTAGCCAAAGAGGCTCAAAAACAATCATTCCCCGAAGAGTACAACAAACTAAGGAAAGGTGAAGCCATACTTAAGGGTAAAATATCAGCTCTTAGCCCGTTTCTCGACAAGGAAGGTGTTATGAGAGTAGGTGGTAGGCTTGATCGTTCCAGCTATAGCCATGATAAAAAACATCCTATAATTTTGGACTCCAAACATCATTTGACCATTTTGATATTTCGCCAGGAACACAAACGCCTATTGCACGCAGGTCCACAGCAACTTCTGTATTCTGTCCGAGAGTCCTTTTGGGCGATCAACGGCAGGCAGCTCTCTCGCAGCACCGTGCGCTCTTGCGTCGTGTGCCGCCGTCACAAAGGACAAACTCTTACACCAATGATGGGCAGTCTACCTCCCGAGCGAGTCACGCCCGCTCCACCCTTCCAGTCTATCGGGATGGATTTTGCAGGGCCCTTTCACATCCTCAATAAAAAAGGTCGTGGGGCTCGCGTATCCAAATGCTATTTATGTCTCTTCATCTGCTTTAGGTTCAAGTGTGTGCAATTGGAGGCCGTTAGCGACCTCTCTAAAGACGCATTCATTTCATGTTTAAAACGCTTCATTTCACGTAGAGGAAAACCCTTGGAGATATTTTCAGACAACGGGCGTAATTTCGTTGCAGCGTCTAAGGAAGTAGGTCAATTTCTAAAATCAAACGCGAAAGGAATTAGTGAACTTGCAGCAAACATGCAAATTAGCTTCAATTTCCATCCACCTTACGCTCCTCACTTTTCTGGTTTGTCGGAGGCCGGCATTAAATCGGCTAAGCATTTAATCAAACGTGTAATGGACAACACAAATCTGACCTTCGAAGAGTTGTCCACGCTATTTACGCAGGTTGAGGCTATAATGAATAGCCGACCCCTGTCCCCACTTTCTTCTTGTCCTACAGATTTCCTTCCTCTCTCCCCAGGGCACTTCCTGATCGGCCGGCCGCTGACCGCACCGCCATCGCCAATCATCGAGGACAGCGCACGCTGCCGCACAAGATATGAAGCCATCGAAAAAATGCGACAGCAATTTTGGACACGGTGGCAACGGGAGTACATCTCTGAGCTCCAAACAAGAACGAAATGGCGTGAGAACAAGGCCAAGTTGACTACTGGTGATTTAGTGCTCATTCAGGAGGATAATACGACGCCGCTATGCTGGCGCCTGGGGCGCATTGCCAAACTGTATCCTGGAGAGGACGGCATATCTCGCGTCGCCGAAATCTCGACTACCAGAGGCACTATCAAGCGGTCCCTTACTCGCCTCTGCCCTTTACTAGACTGATCCACATGTTCATCACACATGTAAGCAATCAATGAAGAGAACATTTAAAGAAAATAGAGACAACATTTAATCAAAAGGAGAACATCTTAATACTGCTTTACATGCACGCCATCTCCACACGTGCCACTCGCTGTCCACATCACTGCACTGCCGCATACAGCGCCGCACTGCCATTACTTCTTGCAATCGCGTGCACACGTCGCTACACCTATACTTCTGCATCAGCGCCAAGGGCGCAACTTCATCAGCTTCGACGACGACTGAAGCCCTTGTCGCCAACCCGCCATTTTGTCGCTCCCCTGCGCACACATCACCGGCCCCGGAGTATGTTCGCGCCAACACTACGCGACCAGAATTTTGCCTGCGCCACGCGTCCCCTCACTATGGGACACCCCGCGCCTGCCCTCCCTCACACCCCGCAACGCGTCTGCGTCGAGCGAGCCGCGCTCTCGCCCTTTGGCTCCGCTACCGCCACCGACGACACACGCGTCCATAGCTCCCTACCGCGCGCCCAAAAACGTCTCGCAATGATAGAGAATTATAGTCTTAAACTAATAGTAATAAGTTGCATGTACAATACAAAGTTATTAAAGTTATAATGTTCATCTAACGTGTTTTCCTACTAAATAACAACTCATGTAAGTTGTGTGAAACCCACGCGCTTACACCCAGGAATCGACGTAATTGTTGGATTGTTTCTGGGCGAGGGTATGACTTAATGGCTTCGATCTTCTCGTCAGTTGGCTTAATTCCTTCGGTGTTTATAGTGTAGCCAAGAAAGTTGAGTGTTTGTTGGCCAAATGTACACTAAGCTACATTTAGTTGTAACCCATGGTCGTTAAGGCTTCTGAATACATCTTCTAGTTCTTTTCTGTGCTGTTCTTTGGTCTCAGAAGCCAATAAAATGTCGTCGACAAATGGGAAAACAGGAAGTCCCCGTAGAACGTTGTCGATGTGTCGTTGGAACGTTTGCCCAGCGTTGCGCAACCCGAAACACATCCTCGGGAATTCGAATAACCCGAATGGTGTGATAACGGCTGTCTTCTGTATGTCTTCTTCGCGAGTCCTTACTTGATAATAGGCCTTTTTCATGTCTATTATGGAGAAGTATTTTTTTCCTAGCAAGTTGTAGGTAAAATCATGCAAACTTGGAATGGGGTACCGGTCTGGCACGGTTACCGCATTGAGACGACGATAATCTCCACAGACTCTGTATTTGCCGTCCTTCTTGAGGACAAGGTGTATTGGACTGGCCCAAGGACTCTTCGACGGCCGACAAATGCCTTGTTCGATCATGGCGTCAAATTCTGCCTTGGCTGCCTTGTACTCGTGCGGTGGCAGCGGTCGTTATTTCGCATATAATGGCGGGCCGGTAGTCTGTATGTGGTGTTCCACTTCACTGTTACAGAGCTTCAAGTTCGGTCGGGTGATGTCTGGGTATTTTGCGAGTAGATCGTGGTATGGCTGCTGGTCGTCTACGGTGTTAATGCTGGAGTCTGAAGTAGACGTTACGTAGCCGACAACGGACAGGCCGGTTTTTTTGTCGATTAACCTTCGTCCGTGTATGTCTACCGTCATTCAGTTGGTTTTTATGTAAAAAATCGGCTCCCAATATTGGTCTAGTCACTTCTGCGACGACGAAATTGCACATATACGGTCGACGTAATCCGATGTTCAACGTCATAGTGCGTTCGCCATAGGAGGGTATTCGTGAACCGTTGGCGGCATAAAGATATTCGCTCGGCGTCATTTTTTCTTTGCGTACCCTCTTGATAGGTAATACAGAGACGTTCGCGCCGGTGTCGATGAGGAAATGCAAACCAGTACCCAACTCTTTTATGAACAGACGGTGTTGGGTTATATCGTTGACTTCGGCTCCCGTCCGTAGCCAAAGTCGGAACTAGTTTTCCTGGCCCGTACTCATCTTGCTCACAAAGTTACAGGGCCTTTGACAGCGAAACGCTTCCTTGCCGAACTTGCGATGGAAATAGCATATCGATGAGTCACGATTCGTGGACTTGGACCGAGATCTTGATCGGTATCTGCCTCGCTGCGGTCCGCGGTAGTGGTTGCGCGATCTGTCCATTTTCAACGCAGCGACCTCCCTCGTAAGCGCCTCGATCATGTTCAAAATTCGATCGTTAGACGATGGCGTCGACGATTGTGACGCGGTGCTAGCGTGAGTGCAGGAACACACGGAATTTACCTCTTTTGTTTGCTCGCTCATCTTATATGCCTTCGCCGCTAGCGAGTCTAATTTTGATGCTTCGCTGACCGCCAATACTGCTCTCGTCGATGAGGGTAGGTGGCTCATCCACAACATCCTGAGGGTGTCATCGGGCATCTTGTCACGGGCCAAATCACGCATACGCCGCAGCAGCTGAGAAGGACGCTGGTCGCCTAGTTCAACCTCGTTGAGCAGTTTTTGTAGCTGCTTATTCTCTGACTCCTCGTAGACAGATAACAATCGGGTCTTTAGCGCTTCAAATCTACCCGTCCTGGCCGACGATAATATGATGTCGCTAATTTGTTCGACGTCCACCTTGTCGAGTTGTGCCACAGCGAGTCCAAACTTTGCTTCTTCGCCGAGTTTTTGGTTCGCCACCATGGTTTCGAACTGCGCGAACCATAATCTGGGTTTGTCGCGCCAGAATGGAGGTATCCGAGACTTGACGGAGATCATCTCGACATCTTCTTCAGACAGCGTCGTTCGCGGCACTTGACTTGCGTTCTCCATAATTATTTTTGTTAAATCACGTCGGGGTCACCAATTTAGAGGTAGGTGATCGTGTGAGGTTTCTTGTCAAAATGAAAGGCGAATAAGAACAGGAATCAATTGACATTTTATTTCCAAAATCATCGCTTATATATAACAGTAGGGTAGCATACGAAAGTGGTGGTACTGCGGAGCTATACGACCAATGGTTGCGACCTAGTTTGTGGTACCGGCAGAGGATGACGTAGCAAACGTGCGCGGTGCGACACGTAAATACCGTCGGCTCGGCTTCCACGACCTTCAGTGCCCGATGGTCATCGACGCAGGGATGTTGTCGCATTCGTTCGGCGCGGCGGTGCGGGCGCGCTGAGACGAGTGACTCAGTACGCTGCGCGCTGTGCCAGTGGCCGGACTTGTGATGTGCTCGTATGACTGTTATAATATGTAGGTTACTACAATATTATTATTTGTCGATTTTGTATAGTAAAACGCCTAGTGTCAAAATTTGTTATAGAATGTGTGGGATGGAATAACATGTGAAACCCTGGCGAAGTGGTGCCCTGATGCTGCGTAAGCCAGTGTGCATGACCCACCGCAGCCGCCGACGATTCAAAGTCCAGGGGCCCAACCATAACGTATTAAAACTATCATGGTTTCACTGTTTAAGGGAGACAACTATATAAGACAAATAACTCTTTCCCTTTTTTCAGTCGCACCATGATAGTTTTGACACCTCTTGGTATGCCCCAGTGCAGCAGATTATGAAGTAATTGGTACTCCATTGGTATAATTGCTGCAAGGCGTACAAATAAGTACTGTACAAATATGTAAGGTACAAATAACAGCCGGGACCAACTGTTGAACATGCTTGCCGAGGCCCGAAGGAATTTCGATGTGTAATAAACGGTCATCCATCCACGCACCGGCCTTTATTAGCCATGAATTTCAACCGAAAGACCACTGCTATACAAGGCTTCCCCCAAGTGTCGCCACATTAACCGGTCATGAATTTATATTTATTTTATTTATTTGTTTAGTATATGGAGAACTTACAGCTAACAAAAACAAAAATAAAAGGCGGCAATAGTCACCAGAAAGCCAATTACAAGTCCTCGCGTTTAAATTTTAATAGAAATACAAATAAGATGCGAGCACAGACAGCAACACGACTTAAATTGTAGTCACTAAATTCCAGATTAAATAATAAGATACAGGCATTTGTTTGCAGAAAAAAGACAAAATTAAAAAGAAAACCGCTTAATATAACCGCTGTTACTTGAAAAATTTAAGGCTCAAGCACCCCCTGGCCGAGTTTACAGTAGTTACAAAGGTATCCAAATCATGTTGCTTGCATATCTCATTAAAATTACCGCTTGCCCGCACAATAAAGCTGTTCTGCCTATAATTCGATGACGAATGAAGTACACAAATTGTAACGTAAAATTTTTCTGGGCACATTAAAATAAAATTTGGACAATAGTTCAGGACTATCAATATCGTTATGAAGGATTTTTAACAAAAACAGACAGTCTGCAATTTTACGTCAATCTATTAGTGGCAGTAGGTGGAATTTTTTACAGAGACGAAGATATTCAGCTGAGTCATATGGAACCTTTTGGTCAAAACAAAGATATTTTTTTAAAACGTTTTTGTATATTTTCTATGCGGTCGATGTATTTCTGATGCCGTGGATTCCATATCTGAGAAGCATACTCAAGCTGACTTCTTACATATGTACAATACAATATTTTGAGCGTCTTAGCCTCCGTGAAACACTTAGAGAGTCGCATTATAAAACCAAGCAGTTTGGATGCTTTTTTAACAATAGTATCAATGTGTGAGTCATAAAGTAGTTTACTGTCTTGATAAACTCCCAAGTCACGAATTGTATTGCACCTCGGCAAGTTTTCGCCAGCCAAAGTATAGGTAGCGACCAGGACATCACGTTTCCTAGTGTAGGTGATAACGGAGCATTTAGATGGGTTGAGATCTAATTTATTAGCTCGACAATACTCATCAAGCCGACATAAATCAGCTTGTAGTGCAAGCATGTCATCATGCGATGCAATAGTGGCAAAGATTTTCATGTCATCGGCAAAGCATAAAAGTTTGGATGAATGGAGGCACTGATCGATGTCGTTCACATAAACTACGAATAAGAAAGGACCGAGCAACGAACCTTGAGGCACTCCACTGGGCACGTTTACCTAGCTAGACACATAGTTATTAATAACTACTGCTTGTGACCTGTTATCAATATAAGAAGAGAACCACCTCAGCAGGTCTCCACTGTACCTATGTGTCTTAACTTCTTGATTAGCGATTCGTGCTCAATCCGATCAAACGCCTTGCTGTAGTCAGTGTAGACCACATCGACCTGCTTACCGTTATCCATAGCTTCCGTAACGAAATCATTAAATAAGATCAGGTTAGAAGTGGTAGACCGTCCTTTTAAAAACCCATGCTGAAAAGAGCTCAACGAATTAGCTAGGGCAGGGTATAACTGGTCATAGATGATCCTCTCAAAAACTTTAGCAATTATGCACAGTTTGGAAATAGGCCTGTAATTAGTAATCGTAGTAATCTCAGTCTTTGAACCCTTCTTATGCACGGGTGTAATAAAGGCAGATTTCCATACTTTTGGGACGATACCTTGGGACAAAGACTTGGTGAACAAAATTGAGATAGGAAGAGCAATGGAATGTGCGCATTTGATAAGGAATTTAGAAGATATGTTGTCAGGGCCGGCACCTTTAGATGGATCCAAGTTGCGAAGTAATCTAGTCACAACATCAATATTCACTTCGATGTTACAAATATGGGACGACGATCCATCCTTGCCGAGAGGGAGGTCAGAGTGTGCACTAGGAGAATTAGGTGAAGTGGGGTCGAGGAAGGTTGATAGAAAGTAAGAGGAAAAGGCCTCACAAATAGTATCCCCAGAGAGAAGTATTTCATTATTATAGTTTAATGTATTAGGAATAGCATTGGATTTATACCGATTTTTAACATAGGACCAGAAATGTTTAGGGTTGTCTTTAATTGAGTTTTCAGTTTGATCAAGATAAAACTTATAACATGAAGCTTCCATTGTCTTTACTCTTTCACGCAAATATTTAAAAGTTAATTCGTCAGATTTGTTACCATAAATTTTGAATTTTTTTGAGTATTTATATTTTTCCTTAATTGTTTTTATGAGTGGTGCACTGTACCAAATTGGATATGATTTATTACGTACTAGCTTTTGCGGTATATATTTATTTTGTAATTGTTTGGTAGTGTCCATAAAGAATGCAACCGAATCATCCAATGATTTGATTGAGAACTCATGATTCCAATTTATGTCAGAAATTTCTTTGTTAATAGACTCAAAATCACCCCTACTGTACATAAATCGCAAACGTGGTGCATAATCGAGGGGAGGAAGTTCAAAAATATCAATATTAATTAATAACGCCGGGTGATATGGATCAATAGGAACTAAGGGATCAGCACACTTACTAACACGGGCACCCTTATTTGAAAGGACCAAACCTAACAGTTTCCCATACCTATTAACGACCCCGTTATACTGACCAAAGTCCAGCGTACAAAACTCATCCGCCAACATACATTCATCACTCGTGGTGGGGTTCAATGGGACTAGTGAAAGATTATTAGATGGAGCCCATGATATTCCACTCATGTTAAAGTCACCCAGAACTAAAAATACGTCAGATGTCTTATTAATAGCTGTATGGTTCAATTTGGACAGGATATTATTAAGTTGTTCCGAAAACGAGAACCCCCTGTTTTGTTTACATAAGTAAACCGCGCAGATATACAAGTTAATGTGTTCACGTGACTTCATTTTTTTAAGTCGCAATTTGATCCATATAACCTCCGCCGTGGAGTGAAGAAGCGGTTGCGGAGTGACAGGCAACTCCTTACGTGTCGCAATAAGTACTCCACCACCCCTGGTTTGTCCAAAAACGAATCCGTTTTTGTTCGCAATCCCCGCACCTTCTGATAGAACACAGTTAGACACTCATCATTGTTATTAGCCATTACTAATAGCATAAACAATGATTGGATAAGCATAAATATCTTTAAAACATAATGTTAACAGCCAATTAAATTCGTAACAAATAACTATTGCGCATAGAAAAGATTTATAATATAAAAGTGGGTAAAAGTAAGCTAATTCAATAAGATTGTGCAATTCATCCGATGTTCGGCGCGTGCGAGCGAGCAAGCAGCAATATATCACGAGCGTATGCGTAAGCGAGATACATATATAGCGATTCATTACGACTTGAAGACAAACAGCGCGATATGGAATACAAAAGAGGGTCATTAGCGATACAGAGGTGCTAAACCTTTTGCAAAAAAAAAACAAATAATATTTACCGTGTAAGATTCGACACATTTTAAATTTAACAAAGTAAAAATATAATAAATGGTGAAAATAGAAACTGATCACAATATCTTGTTTAAATCCAAGTCTTTTCGCACTATAAAGGTTTTACTGTTAACGTCTTTACGCACATGAATTTTCCCATGTTTCACCCATACAAATTCATAATGTTTTTCTTTGGCTATAATTTTCGTTTTACTCAATAACTTTTTGGATTCAACACTAAGATGGTCGTTGACGTACACACGTCGAGGTTCTCCCTGGAAACCTAAGTCAGAGGTGGATAGATCCTTAACAGCACGTGCAGCTGCTATGAAGTCTTCTTTTACGTATCTATTCAGGAAGCTCAATATCACCAATTTCTCGTTGGAATTATGGATAGGAACCCTCGATATATAATTAATTTTGGTCTTAGCACAACTGTAATTTGTTTTACGGCAGATGGCGTCCACGACATTAAATAAGTTTTCATCCCTCTTTAGAGGTACACCCTTAATCTCCACATTGTTAAGTCGGGAACGCTGTTCAATGGAAGCAAGCTCGAGCTTTGTTGTGGCCAATTCTGCCTGAAGCGAAGAAACGGAGTCCTGGAGCCTTACAAACTCGGAGGCTTTAGCCTCCAACTCAACAAGCCTAGTGTCAAAGTCATCAAGTCTTCCGCTAGAGAAATCGCAGCTTTTCTTAACCTCAATCAGCTCATCTTTGATGGATCTTATGTCATTGACTAATGTTGGCAAATTTAGCAGCTGCTGCTTCATTTCACGAATCTCACTCAGCAATATCCAGTGAAGCGGGTGGTGGCGGTGAAAGCAGAGACGGCATCGATTTACACGCGGAGGATTTCCATTGTGCTCTTCGATCTGCGCCCAGTTTTCTCCAACTCGCTTCAGACACACTTGCACAAGAAAAATCCAGAAGCTTTTTGCAACTTGCACATTGCACCCCATCGTTAAACTGATTATTGCAATTTGCACACGACTTCATTGCAAACAAAATAACTAGTCGAATTATTATAAACGCAACCCAATTGAATCGTACCAAAGGTTGACGATCTATTTATTGGGCGAAATGCGTACTGTGCTAGTGCGAGCTCATACGGTACTGATGCCTTAATTAAAATAAAATCCGTCACTAATTCCTCTTCCTTATGCTCTCCCCTTAGAAGTAATCGTCTCCGTAACCCACGGGGAACGACGAGTCACTCCTTTTCTCCGGAGACCACGTCGGCGTTGATGTACACCAGGTTCTGGCCGGCCAGCTGCAGGAGAGGAAAGCTGCGTTTGCGGGACATCACGAGCGCTAGGCGGTCATAACTGGGAAAATGAATTATCTTAAGCTAGCTGCCGCCCGCATGATATTAGTACTTCTCCCAATATCGTTATAAATTATAACCTATGACATGTGATATTTTGATGCATAAGCTATACCTATTTCTGTAAAGTTTCATCAAAATCCGTTTAGTAGTTTATGCGTGAAAGATTGTCAAACATCCATCCATTCATCCTCACAAACTTACGCGATTATAATATTTGTAGTTTGAGTATGTTTATAAACAATTAATCATCATCATCATCACCATTTCAGCCGATAAACATCTACTACTGAACATAGGCTTCCCCAAAATGACACCATATCAACCGATCCCGTGCGTCTCGTTTCCACTGGATTTCCGCCATCTTAACCAAGTCATCGGTCGCCATTCCAGAAGTTTTCGGCACCATCAACCATCCGATCTGAGCAATGTGCCCTGCCCACTACCAATTAAGTTTGCAATTCTTCGGATAATTTTGGTCGTCCTGCGGATATCCTCATTTCTGATGCGATCTCGCAAGGCAACTCCGAGCATCCCTCTCTATAACCATTTAAAAGAAAGAAATCAAGACAAGAAAAAATATTTATTTCAATAAAGTTAAGCAAGAAAAAAGATAATTTCCATAAGAGCCTTATAAAACGTATTGGTTGCATTGAAAATTGAAATTTGTTGTTACAAAATTTGAGCATTATTATAATAAGGATGATTACTGGGTAAAAAAAATATAATTCTATTTAGATCGTCAGTAAGATTATCAAAAAATATTGGACACTTATTTTTTGCTTTATCAAAATCAATAAAAAATGAAAAAGATAAAGCGCATCAAAGTTCAGGACTTGTGACGTCATTTTTAGTAAAAGTGTACTAAAATGTGATGGCACGCGAAATTTCAACGCATGTATATGCATCATCGTTATTTATTGTTTAAATGACAAATGAAAACATACCTCCATCCATCGTCCAATATTACATATTAATCTACCTGACAGACTAAAAAATAATGTTTACCCATCAATCATTAGACATCGAGCGTCGAAGCATTATGGGATGGGTTTACTGCTTTATTTCGAATGTCGTATGCCCGATGGCTAATTCCTCGAAGTCATCAGATCGAACGTCCGAATTTCCGAAATGCCATAGAATCGATGTACCACAATTTCGAATATCTAGCGATAGCGATAGTATTTTGTGACATAAAATCAAAAGGCAAATTTATGCTTTTATAAGGCTAAATATACGAAGTCGATAAATATTATGCTACCCAACAATAATAGGATTTGTCGGTCAAATCAAAGCACGAGGTTTTCGTGTAGGAAACGAATACACGAACGTAATGAAAATTTTAATACAGATTTCGAGATACATCCTATAAGGGTTTACTGCTTGATTACGAATTTCATATGCTCGATGGCTAATTCCTCGGAGTCATCAGATCGAACGTCCGAACTTACGAAATGCCATAGCATCGATGAATTCTGGTACATCATGATACATATTTTTATGAGCCTCTAACTACAATAGTTTGAGTCATTTCCTCAACCTCAACGCAATCAAATTGACAGTAACATATTATTTTTTGTTATTAATCAACGGTTTTTTTATGTTGTCATGACGACTGAAAAGAACAGAGTGGAGGTAGTTTCTTAAACTTTCTTCAGACATATTTTGAATATTGTGGTCAGAAATTGGTTAAAAAAGTTGGCAAACCATTTTTATTTTATCTAATATAGTGGCCTACCTTGCATTGAACCATTATTTAGAAAGCTCGACTCAACTCATATGCTAATTTTATCGAAAGGTCACGGAAGCGAAGCCGCGGGAAATAGCTAGTGTCTTATAAAATCTTAGACAGTAGGTGGTTCGGTCTGAAGTTCCTTGGCGAAGGACAGGAATACTTCTTCGAGGGTGGTTTCTGAGACGGAGTAGTCTTCGATTAGGTCGGGGAACTGTGCTCGAAGGGACTCTAATTCAGCGAAGATGTCGCTGTAGCGCATCGTCTCGTTTATATGGTAGTGTAACATCGTCTGTGGAAAAAGTGGAGTAAGGTTAGTATTTGTTGGAATTTGAACGTTACGTCAGAATTTCTCGGCCCCATCGATCATCCGTTTTGCAAGCAACGTGGCTTATATATGAATTTTTATTTTTTTATTTAATGATATTTTAATACAGAGGTGTTACTTAATTCTATACTCGCCAAACTTTTACGTTTGATGGCGAGAGGCGCTCTTTTACATCACTATGCACCACCATACTTACAAATCTACTACTTATATAATATTTTAGTTCTGTTTGCTATCCTGTATAATGTTTTTTAGATTTATCTTAATTGCTACTTTACTAATTTTTAAATTTTCTCTTAATAAACCTATTTTGTGATACACTTTAAGTACCAAATACTTTCTCTTACCATAATAATTTGATATCTGTGGTTGAACCAGTTTGTTCTCTCTAGCCCTACGTGTGTTGTACTTGTTTTTATAAAGTATGTATTGTTTACGCATTGTGTGCTGAACACGTATTTGTGTAGTGTATTTAGTTAGTAAGAATTGAAATTTTAATTTGATTTTAAGTTTTTTTCTAATTTATTTTTTTGTTGTATGCTTTTGCTAACTGTCCTAATTGTGTAAATCTCGCTATAACACTGAGGTTTGCTGTAAGAGAATCCAATTATGGGTTAAGCTCGCCTTTGTACATATGTTGTCCTTTTTGTATTTGTATATGTTTGTTGTGTGTACAATAAAGAATATGAATATTAACTTTATAATCATCATTATAATAATATTCCAGACCTATCAAATATTCTACTTTTTTATCTATGGGTATAATTTTACATATGGGCAATAACTTATCATACTCTTTGTTGCACTCATCTTTAACATTTTTACTAAACAGAAACTTTATCAGTCTTATTTGTATGTCTTGTGAATGTTCACCATCCATATTTTCTCAAGACATAAGGTATTAATCTGTAGCATCATCTATACCACCACTTAAGAACTATGCAATTGAACTGATTTCACACAAATCCTGCATCACACAATCAAAGTTCTCCCCGGGATTTGAAGATGCCATACCTTCAAAGTAAAATCGTTACTAAACAAAAATATCGAATTTTACACAAGGGCAAAAAACAATAAAAATGCACCGATTTTTTGCAATAAAATGTAAGTACATGATACTCGGAGCCAGTTTTTTGAAGTCTTTTGATGGTGATTTGTTAACTCTATCACATACAATTCAGAAAAGTTATTTTATTTTGATTCAATTCAATTCATTTATTGCATCAAATATGGTAGGTACATAAAGTTCTTATATAAAATATTTAGCAACACACATTTGGCCAATATATAGCATGCAATAGTACAAGTTTTTACACTTAAGATATTTATTAGGTAACTACATTATGTCAATTTATGTGTCTACTTAAAAATTAAATATATCTGTGCTTTAGTGTATAAAATTTACAGGGACACTTTTGAAAGAACTCATCTATCGAATAAAAACACTCTTGTAACAACCACTTCCGCAACACAACACAAAACTTATTGAAGGGTAGTTGAGTAATTGACCCAGGCAAAGCATTGTAAATTAGGGGAACCATGTAAACGCAGCTCCGCCGAAAAAGTTCTAGCTTTGGAACGGGCATATCAAAATCTAAATGTGTAGGTTTCCTTTTATTTGTGTTATTTTTCCGTTCAAATAGTTCAAGATTGGACCTCACAAACCTGGCAACTTTGTAAATATAAATGCATGGGACTGTCAATAGATTGTGCGACTTGAACATAGGCCTGCATGAGTCAGACCACTGCATATTGAATATTGCACGTATACATTTTTTTTTTGGTCGATGAAGATCTTCGCCATTTCGGAAGAGTTTCCCCACACAACTATGCCGTATCGTATTACTGAGCAGACGTATGCGTGATACACCATTATGGTGGTACGCAAAGATGTAATATTTTTAATTCTTCTTAAAGCAAATACGAATTGTTTAATTTTTTTGAAATTATTTCGATGTGATTCTTCCAGGTAAAATGCTCATCTAGTGTTACACCCAGGAATTTTGCAATACGTACCTGTTTTATATTATTATTGTTAAGTGCAACATTAAGGCGTACAGGTTTACTTTTAAATGTTTTGCAAAGAAGCACATTAGTTTTAGAAATATTTATTTTTAATTTATTAATGTCTAACCATTGTATAATGTCATTTAATGTTTGCTTAATTTCAATGTCAAAATTTTGAAAATTTTTACTTTTAATAATAACGGTGGTGTCATCGGCGAACAATACACACTGATGTTTTATTGACTTAGGCAAATCATTTATGTAAAGAAGAAACAATAATGGTCCTAAGATACTACCTTGTGGTACACCACAGCAATTAGTCCGTGGTTCAGAATCAAAATCTTCTAAATTGTTATTTAATTTGTTAAATTTTGTTAACCTCGTTACCTGTTTTCTGTCAGTTAGATAAGATTGAAACAATTCCTTTGCCGGACCTCTGATACCGTATCTATCAAGTTTTTCTAGAAGCCGCGCATGATCAACACGATCGAATGCCTTAAGTCTAAGAGCAGTGCACAATTAGGTATTTTATCATTAATATTCGTCATCATTGCTTTCACTAGCGTAAATATTGCCAAAGTCGTCGATTTATTTTGTCTAAAGCCGTATTGCTGATCGACAAGAATGTTATGTTTAATAAGAAATTTCATCACTCGCCTGTACATAATTTTTTCAAAAATTTTTGATGTAATGGGAGTGAGAGCGATAGGTCGGTAATTGTCAACGTCTGATTTTGATCCTTTTTTGTATAGTGGCTTTATCAGAGACAGTTTTAGCCTATCAGGAAAGCGGCCCTGTTCCAAGGATAAATGGACAATGTGAGCCAACGGCGATGCTATATGTTTAGCTATTTTTTTAACGAGCTCGGTTGTGATGTTATCATACCCAGCCGATTTCGTGTTTTTTAAAGACATTATAATACGATATATTTCAGAATCGTTAGTAGGTTCTATAAATATACTTTTGTCATTTGATTCTATTTTATGTATGTCAGTTTTATTATTTTTATACGTAGAGCAATTATCATTATCATTAGAAATGTGAACAAAGTGATTATTAAATTTATTAGCAATGTCAGATCCAGATGTCAACGTAGTACTACCATCAATAATATTACTGATATATTCCCTAAACGGTTCGTTACCCATGTTGCGCTTTACAACATCCCACGTGGCCTTAATTTTATTACCAGATAAAGAAATGTGTCTTTCATTACACAAGGACTGTAGATTATTCATGCATTTCCTTAATAATTTAGAATACGCTTTGAACTTACTCTTATTTTCATTACTTTTATTTAAGTAATACTTGTACCTTAATGACCGCTTAGTATTACAACATTTCCTTATGCCTTTTGTTATCCATTTAGGTTTACCACTATCGTGTTTCATTTTAACTCTAATACAAGGGAAACATAGCTTATAAAATAATGTCAACAAATCATGAAACCTGTCAAAGGCTTCGTTAGTATCTGATAAACCATAGATTTCACTAAAACTTATGCAGCTGATGTAATCCACGAATTTTGTGACGTTTTGTTTATTTAAATCATTTATAGTCATGAAACAGTAGTCCACTGCCACTCTGTTGGAAGTTTCCTGTTCAATTTTTACTAGTTGAGCTGTGTTATGATCAGACAAATACAAATTATATGTCTTACTAGTGATATTATGAAAGTTGCTGATAATATTGTCTATGCATTTATTAAGCCTAGTCGGTTCATTTATGTGATATTTCAGCCCATAATTAAGCATCAATTCTTTGAATGTTGTACTAGTTTTATCAGATAATAGCAAGTCTATATTAAAGTCGCCACAAACTACCATACTGCACTGATAGAACTTTGTTTATTATAATTATTATGGTAACACTTTTCCATTATATTTTTTTTCGATTATGATAACTTCAGATTCATTGCGTAAATAATTTAACTAAATATAAAAATAGTTTTAAAACTCATTAAAACAATGATTTTATAATAATATAATTGAAAATAATAAAGTTAGCATTCCTTCTAATTTTAAAGCGTAATTTCATGGACCAAGTGATTAATCAGGGCACTGCATATAATGCCCGGCCATTATGAATATAGTCAAGTCAAATCGGGCAATGTGAATACTGATTTAAACTGCTATCTGGCCATTAAGAATATTGCTACGTAACGGTTGGCAATTCAATAATTATGGTCAAAGAATTAGTCCAAGAGCGAGCGAAGTAAGCTCGGGAGCTTAGGGTACCCGACACGGATAGGTTAGGTTCGAAGGATATGACTCCCATCAACTCCTTCATGTTAAGATACTTTAGAACCTGCAGACAGAAATAGGAGCCCCTCGACTTTGTTGCTTAAATAGTACTCGTTTACCTATTCTATATTAAAACCAATGTCGATATTAAAAAAAAACACATCTTTTTATTAACTGGCCCAATAAGTGATGGGCAGTATTCTGAAAGCCCGGACAGTGGTACATCCCTGGAGAAGGACGAATAGTAATGACCCCATTACTCAAATATAAATCTTATCAATAACGAAATACAGCTTTAAATTAAATGCATTTATTATAGTGACATCTAGCGGCGGATAGCGCAAATAGCTCATTAAATTATTCCGTGTGCGCTATAAACGGAAAAAGTAATAAATGCTTAAAAATAGTAAACAACAAGCAAGTCTATGATCAAAACCTGTGGTTTATTTTCAAATAAGCGACGGCGATGAAAGTAGGAAATATGTCAGTATATTGCTTACTGACACCAACTGCCAGTTTCCCAGCTCTCAATTATCGGGCTGTTAACGTAATCGAGGATTAATCGCCTGTTAATCCTACTTTCAGTTTCTCAAGTCCCAAATGTGATAAGCGTTTAACAGATTGTCACAATTGACAAAAATCACGAATTAACCTCATGTTACAGCATTTTTGGGTTTCTGAGAACCTTTAAAAATTAATTACATTAAACTTTTTAAATTAATTACATTATAAATACTTGACACAATTATCAAAAATAGTTATTTTGTATTTATGTAAATGAAAATAAAAAAAACAAACTTACTGACCTGAAACATAAATCGAACCTTCCTTCGGGTTCGATGGGTTCGATTCCCAGGTCAGTGTCGGCTGTACCCTGTACTTAATACTTACCAAGGTCAGTTTCTGGATAGGTTTGTGTTTAACATGAAGCGGCTGGGGTGGTGACCGCGCCAGGGTCAGGGCAACACTTACCAAGGTCAGTCTTGGGATGGATGACCATCACCACAAAAATTTAGATCACCCATCCTAAAGTCACCCCGCTAAGTTAAACAACATCTACCAAGGTCACCCATCCAAAAACAAGCGAACCCAAAAAAAGTGGTCACCCATCCAAACACTGACTTTGGTAAGTGCTGCTTACCCTGGCAGGGTCACCCATAAAAAAACAAGCGAACCAAAAAAAAGTGGTCACCCATCCCAAGACTGACCTTGGTAAGTGTTGCTTACCCTGGTGGGGTCAGCCATCCAAAACAAACGATCCAAAAAAAAGCGGTCACCCATCCAAAGAATAACCTTGGTAAGTGGGACAAAGTTTAAAAAAAAAAAAAAAATTAAGAGCCCTACAAGTTTCACGAGCTAAAAACAGAAAACAGCTACTTTTTCAGTGCAAATTTATCAATAACTACAAGATAAATGATAAATCTTTTAATGCAATTTTTTGCGTCACATAATTATCTAGTAAATGTACATTACATATTTTTGATAACTGCTCAAAAAAAAATAGAAAAACTAAATTCCTAACACACGTTTGTACGAAATCCCGAAACACCAGATTTTTCAATTGTTTTTTTAGCTTACTGGTGGCGAATAACAATTTGCAAAAAATGGTGTGGACTGGGCATATAGTATACTAGTAAGCAACCAATTTTATTTTTCAAAGTTTATTGTATTTGTACCTAAAAAAAAAATGTTGTCCACGCGGAAAAAAGGCAATTTTATCATGTGCGAAAGCGTCGTCTACGCGTAAGAATATATTGAATATAAAATAACTGGTAAATAATTTGAAATTTGAGGTGTTTATCGATCGAATCCAATTTTTATAGTATATTTATGAGTACTTATTTTATTGTGATAAATTGTCCAAATAATGCCTTATAAACAAAACGTAATAAGTAAAACAACATGATATATATATATCATGTTGTTTTACTAGGATGTTACAAATTGTTTAGCACCTATGCCGCACTAATGAGCCCGGCACCTTTATTTTGTTCTGTTAAAGGAATCCTTTGTATTTCTTATCGCGCTGTTCAACTTAAACTAGTGCAAGATAATATACCTTGCTCGCTCGCACTTGTACGCGCCACTCATTACTGCTTGCCTGCTCACACAGTAGTTTACCGCTCACCGTCAAATAATTGTCGCAGTCCAATAATGATGTTTGCCGTTTAGCTTGCCTGCTCACACAGTAGTTTACCGCTCACCGTCAAATAATTGTCGCAGTCCAATAATGATGTTTGCCGTTTACTTACTTCAAGTATATTTATTTTCCAAACACCCTGATTTAGATATTATTTTTATATTTTATTTGTTATTGTGGTCTATTTTACTGATCAATAAACTGTTGTTGATTTTCTTAGCGTGATGGCTACTAACGTTAATATTAATTCACCTGGCTTAAATATATTTTATCAGAACGTTCGTGGTCTACGAACTAAAACTGATACTTTTTATCGTCAAATGGTAACCAGCTCATATGATGTTATTGTTCTCACTGAAACTTGGTTATTGGATGGTATTTTGAATACGGAATTTTTTGATGAGAGGTATATCGTGTGGCGTCGGGATCGAGATTACGCTCTGACCGGACAATCGCGTGGTGGAGGAGTTCTAATAGCTGCTCGTCGTGAATTATCAGTAACATTTCAACAAAATTTTCATTCTACAGCTGAAGATCTCTGGATAACCATACACTTGAAAAATTCGAATACGCGTAACTATTTCAACTTACATCTCTGTGGGATTTATTTATGTAAGCAAAATCTTGGTCTTACCTTTTCTTTACAGTTGGCGAATTTTCTTTCGACTTTGAATCGATCTGTGATTGGTAATGGTTCTGATAAATTTCTTATTATAGGTGATTTCAATATGAGCGGAATAAGCTGGGTCCCAACTGACAGTATATCGTACGTCCCAGTGGATCTTAAGAGTAGTGATTAAGGCGCAAGTATGCCCCAATGGCCTTGAGCATCCCGGCGAAGCTAAACTCACACACCGGCATGGCTCACGCACACATAGTGCGCACGGACTGTGATCATAGAATATACGCGGACGCAGATGCGACTAGCTCGGTGGTATTTTGCCTACGATTCCGTAAATAAATAATACGTATACTTTTTACTAGACATATTTTTTTATTACATTAAGTATGTAGGTCAAGTCATACAAAATAGTTTAGATTAACCTCTTGATTACCGGAAACGCAGATTACGGCATTCAACCGGTTAAAACCTACTTCCGTACAGATGTTTTAAGTTGTTATATTTGTAAATACATATATATACTAAGTAGGTAATTTAAAAATATTTATCTTAAAAAATCAACTCAAACTGGCATGGTAACAATAAAGCAAAAGTCAAATACATTTATCTAGTTAAATCCGCTTTCAAATTATTTTTACCATGAGCGATTCAGTTTTTAATAGTTACATTTTCATCCCACCCTCAAAACTTTAGAAATGATTTCGAGTATTTTGTTGAGAATAGAGTGCATCATTTGCGTAGATTTAGACAGTGAATAGTTCCGTAGTCGTACAAATATTTACGGAGGAACAGGTACAGGATTGATTTTATCAACAGAAATTTAACCAAGTTTGTATTTCATAGAATTTCTCGAAAAATTGTAATAAGTATAGTTAGTTCTGTGGTTGTTACTAGAAACATCCCATGCCTCACAAACGAAACACATTAATCGCGGCAAATCAAATATCGGCATCTTTTAAATAATGGGTAACAAAGAAAAGTACCTCACATGCTGAAGTGCATTTTGTTGCATGCATCCATGAAAACAGGTGTGTGACGTATTATTGGATCCCATAATTAAAATATTATAATGTTTCTAAGTGACTTTTTTAAGTCAATGGTTGTGAGATATGGGTTGTTTTCGTTTACAACCTTAAAGATAACTTTGTTATTCACAATTTTATCGAGAAATTCAATGAAATACAAACTTATTTTTGTGATTGATAAAAACCAATAATATACATCTTTTTGCAATGTCAGGACGGTATGGAAGAAGAAAACGTGTTGCGCCTAATCCAAGTAACATGGGATAAGGGCAGGAAGATGATGATGTCAGTGGTAACAGTTTCCTTCCAGGTTACAAATCAAACACAGCTCATTCTAAAAATCAGTAAATTATAATTCTCTTTCTCATTTCAGCTCTGCTAAAACTTTTATCCGTTTTTGCTTCTTATTCTGGTCTTCATTTGAATAATCTTTGATTTCCTGTTTTGTGCTTTGTTCTTGATTATCTGGTTCATTACCTGTGGTAAATTATGTCAATTTTAATACTTAATTGTTAGAAATTATTTAAACAAGGTCTTTTTCTCAAAAACTATGAGATTACGCACTATAAAACTTTTTGAAAGTTTTTTATTGGAAGGCACAAAAAATTTGAGGCACCTAACAGCTTGAAAAGGTTATACACTACACTTGCGATAAATCCATTGCGTGGTTTGGAATAGCACCCTAATTGCATAAGTGAATTTGGCAAGGCAAAGGGTTTGACCCCATGAAAGAGTATGACAAATTCCCTTATATAATTAGGTATTGCCAAAAAATATTAGACGTTTTCATTGGTGAAGATACTCTTTTTGAAAGAGTCCAATATTTTTACATGAATAGAATTAAGAATTAGACGGATTATGGCCTTTCGATTTCTTTTGTTTTTTTTTTAAATTATTTCTAGATCGTAAAAACTTAATATCAATTATGACATTAAATTAGTAAACAGTCGTGGAAATGTGTTATTGTTTTTATGTAAGTACAATTATAAAGTACATTATATTTTACATCAGATAATAAAAAAGTTAAAGTAGTACTTTGACAATATTTAGGTATAATAAGTAATTAGGTACTTACAAAACAAGATGCATTTTCTTAGCCCTTAGTACTGCATTTTCTTGATTTACTTGGTCTTGGCATTACTATAAATTTTCATGATGCACAATATAAACAGTCTAGAAATATAAAGCATCAATAAAGAGTACAGTCAGTACACGCGTACGCGCACGATCATGTTGGGTTCTCTGCGTCGAGCTAGTCTATGAACGCACACTAATAAACAAACTTAGTAAACATTTGCACTAACACGTACGAATGCGCTTAGTCGGACGATAGCCCGGCGGAGCAGCGAGCGACACAGCCTTCCCGTGCCAATGCTAACGCGGTACTGGCTTCACCCCTGTAGAGAGCTAGAATATATACATTGGACCTTACTTTGCAAGACTTTCTTCGCAAAATTTTGATTGATTTAAAAAAGCAAAGTACAATCTAAAGAACCTTTTACCCCCAATCTGTCAACCTAAAAATATTTTTAAATATCAAAGCCGTTTTGGAGGAGTTTCCAAAAGTTGCGAAAAAATATCGTGTTGTTAATTATTTTTTTATAGCAAAACGATTAGTTACACGAAAAAACCTTGTGTACCAAATAATGTACATGAGTCAATAATAAATATATATTTTTTTCAAACCTTTTAACCTAGCCGTTACGAAGGAGTATGCTTTAGAAAGTAACCGTTTTACGGCACTAAAGCGCATGTAGGCCCTTAAGTGCTACTTGGAGATGAGTTATGTACTCTTGATTTTGGTCAATATAATTTCGTGACTAACAGATACGGTAAAATACTTGACTTAGTTCTCTCGAACCAGGCAGTCAACGTGACTGAAAGTTTAAGCCCCCTAGTACCAATCGATGATTATCACCCAGCATTGTTAATTTTAATGGATCTTGTTGAAACACTTCCACTTGAGTGTGCGTCACGTATAAAATATTTATATGACAAGGGCGATTACGAATCTATTAATCGTGACAATTGTAATACTGATTGGGAAAGTGAGTTCGCAGTAAGGTCAGTTGACGATTCTGTGATTTTTTTCAATAGCGTTATCTATAATCTGCAATCAAACTATATTCCTCAGAAACTTTGTCGTAATAAATCATATCCGACCTGGTACAGTTCCTCGTTGATAAAAACAATTAAAGAGAAACATACATACTTTAAAAAACTTAAAACCTATGGCAATAAGGCTGATGAACTGACATTTAAACTTCTTCGTGATAGGGTAAAAATATTAGAAAGTCAGTGTTACGCAAATTATTTGAAACTTACCGAAACAGCTATAAAAAATAACCCGAAACAATTTTGGACTTTTGTCAAAAAACGCCATAATATAAATGCAATCCCGAGCACGTTTAATTTTTACAACGAAACTGTTGGGTAGCAATGTTAAAAACTATACATTAAGTAATTATTGTGTGCTATGTTGGCAATCCTGCTGTCATGGTGGTTCTAGTGTGCGCTGTGCTGTGTAAATCATTCTCTCACGTTTTTTAATCAAAAGTCTTTTGAAGTTGAAACATTGTTGTGCTTTTATTTCTTCAGGTTATGGGCCCAGGCACATAATCCTGACAGAAAAATATAAAAGACAACAAACTAAACATTTTTTTGTAATTAAAACATACTGCCGATTGTTGAGGTTAGAAACCGGCGGGAAAACTTGCGAGCGTGTGAAGCAAGCAAGGGCGGGACGACGAACAGGAAGATGGAAGACGACAATAGTTTCAGAATCCAGACGTACATAAAGCTTGAAGGAGCATCCAATTGGAATATCTGGAAATTCCAAACCATCGTTTTATTACGGAGTCAAGGCTTGTTAGAAGTGACAGACGGGAGCAGTGTGAAACCAGAGGCGGCGGTTGAGAAAGCTGCATGGGAAAAGAAAGACGCGAAGGCTCAGTCATGGCTTGTTACAAGGATGGCAGAAAGCGTGATGATGCACATTATAACGTGTACTACGTCAGCGGAAATGTGGAGGAAACTTGCGAGTGTGTATGAGCAAAAATCTGAAACTAGTATCCATATTGTACAGCAACGTTTTTTTCAATATAAGTACGAGGAGGGCACCGCGATGTCTACATTCTTATCAAAAATAGAAGAATTAAGAAACCAGCTCAAACAGATGGGAGAAGATATTTCAGAAAAAATCGTCATAACGAAAGTGCTAATGTCACTCCCAGATACCTACAAGCATTTTGTGTCGGCGTGGGAGTCCGCGCCGGACGACAAGCAAACGCTGGATAATCTCGTCGCGAGATTATTGATAGAAGAGGAACGTATCAACGAAAAAAAAGAAGAAAAGAAAGAAAAGAAACAAGGGTTCGGGACATGACAATAGAACGATTAAAAGGTGTTATTACTGCAAGAAAACGGGACATACTAAAAGTGAGTGTTATTTCAAGAAAAATAAGGAAAAAGACAGTAAAAGTAACGCATTTGTGGTCATGAATTTAGATAGACATGTTCAACAATCTCAGTGGTTAGTGGACTCGGGCGCTAGTCAACATATGTGCCGTGATCGGAACTTATTTACAACATATTTATCGTCGAACGATAAAACAGTGATAATCGGAAATGGCGAGGAGATTAGTGCGCTCGGATGCGGACGGGTGGCGCTACAGGTCTATGATGGCTGCGAATGGGTGAACACAACCATAGAAAACGTACTATTCGTTCCAGAATTAAAAACGAACTTGTTTTCTGTCAAATGCGCGACAGAGAGAGGTTATGTTGTGAAAATGGACAATAACTTGTGTAAATTTTACAAGAAAAATACTGTGTGTGCCGTAGCGAGTCGTAACGGCGATATGTACTATATGGACGTGCGTTACAAATATGAGATAGCGAATACGACTGAAGTGAAATCTGGACTTAAAGAGTGGCACGAGAAACTTGCCCATCAAAACTTAAAATATGTGAAGGGGGTGCTTAAAAATAATAACATTGAAGTGAAAGACTTGGATTTTAAGTGTGAAAGTTGCTTGGAGGGCAAAATTCATCGATTGCCTTTCAGTGCAAGTGAAAATAAAACGAGTAAGCCGTGTGAGTTGATACACGCGGACACGTGCGGACCCATGGAGGTGCCGTCCGTGGGAGGCTCCAGATATTTTGTTCTACTGAAGGATGACTACTCAAACTACAGGTCAGTGTATTTTGTTAAAGACAAAGGTGAAGTGAAGAAATGTATTGAGAACTTTTTGTACAAGGCCGAAAATGTAACCTTTACTTTTTATTTATTATTGGTAAACGTCCGTAACCAAAAATAAAGTGCTGTGTTTTAGAAGTGATAACGGGTTAGAGTTTGTAAACAAAGAAGTTCAAAATCTGTTCGAAAAACGTGGAATAACTCATCAAACCACGGTGCCATATACACCTGAACAAAATGGCAAAGCAGAGAGAGAGAATCGAACTCTAATCGAATCAGCACGTACAATGTTGTGTGCAGCAGGTCTACCGAAGAAGCTGTGGGCAGAAGCTGTTCATACTGCGGCATATGTACTAAATAGAACAAGTAAGACCAATGAAACTGAAAAAACCCCATATGAAATGTGGACTGGCAAATAATTTGACATAACGGGTCTTAAAATATTTGGAAATCCTGTTTATGTCCATGTTCCAAAAGAGAAGAGGAGAAAATGGGACCCGAAAGGAGAGAAGGGAGTAATGGTCGGCTACGGTGAAGATGTCAAGGGCTACAGGATATTCTTCTCAGAAAAGAACAGTGTTGAAGTGAAAAGAGACATTGTATTTCTAAAAAAAGGTGAAGAACAGAATGAACAGTTAGTCATACTGGATAATACTATAAACAAAAGTGATGACACTAGTCAAGAGCATCCTAGAGACAGAGAGGAGATGACTGAAGATAAAGGAAAAAGGATGAAGAAAGAGAAGGAAGTACAGCCTGAAGAGGAAGGAGAAACCCTAAATGTGTCTAGCGAATGTGATAGTGTCTACATACCATGCTCCAGTGATGAATATTCCAGCTATGATGAAAATGAAGTGGTACCGACACGTGTAAAGAGTACTCGAACTAGGAAACAAACTTGATTCTACAACTGTCATCATGTCTATGTCGAGGGAAATGAACCAAAGACTTACCGAGATGCCATGCAACGGAACGACGCGAATAAATGGCAAGAAGCAGTTCAGAGAGAATTGAAAACCCTAAAAGAAAACAATACTTGGACCGTTTGTGAGGAGCCTGTAACGGGAAAGATAATAAGTAGTAAGTGGGTATTTAAAATCAAAAACTCTAATAATAATAATGTACAGTATAAAGCGAGATTAGTGGCGAGAGGTTTTGAGCAGTGTGATACAATGAACTTATGTGATATATATGCACCAGTAGCAAAATTGTCAACCTTTAGGTTATTTGTTTGTATAGCAACAAAGTTAAATTTGCCAATTAGTCAAATGGATGTTACAGGGGCCTTCCTATATGGAGATATTGATGAAAATGTATATTTAAAATTGCCAGAAGGTGCATATTGTAGTGATAAAAAGATAGTTAAGTTAAATAAATCTTTGTACGGGTTAAAAAAATCACCAAAGTACTGGAATGACAAGTTTAATTCAGTAGTTATAAAACAAGGTTTTGTAAAATCAAAAAGTGATCCTTGTCTGTACACAAAATGTGAAGGCAGTGCTAGTACATATGTTTTATTGTATGTCGATGATTTACTAATATTTAGTAATAATAAAAAGCAAATAGGTATGTGACCTTAAGTCATTACTGAATAATGAATTTAAAATGAAGGATTTGGGCTTTGTTTCAAACTTCTTAGGTATTCATGTAAAACAAGATTTAGATACAGGTATCACTGAATTAAATCAAAAAGAATATTTTGAAAATGTATTACAAAAATTTGATATGCAAAATTGTAAAGAAATATGTACACCAATGGATCTTATCGTATCCATACTTCCACTTTTACTATCAATCATTCTCATCTTTTATAAAATGTCCTTTTTCCATATTAAATCGATCTAATTCGATTTATTAACTTTATTTTGCTGAAATAGGATATTGAATTTTATAATTTTTCAATGTTTACTTTTTGTTTGACATTACGTCAGTTGTCAAGCCTGTCATTTACTTTTTCTTTAATTTTGTGTAATTTTCTTAGTGACTATGAAGGTTTAATTTGATTTAAGTAATTTAAATTATTTTTATTAGTTGTTAGCTCTAATAATGTATATTATTGTTAATTTACTATTGTTTACTGGATAGTAGTTTCTTATCTTCTTACGCTTGTAAAATAATGTTATAACGCTCACAGAATTATTTTATGACTGATTAATACAGGCCGTTTTAAAATACAGGCAACTCACAATTTAAAAATTATAGAAAGAATAATGGAATTCTAGAAACGTTTGTTTGGAAAAACGCTGACTATAAAAGGCATTTCCCAGACATTCCTGGGGCAGTCTGGAATCTGCAATGAACTCCGAAAGACGATTTTACCTTGAATTACTAAATGTCAAGTCTTGATCTGAAGACAAATCTATTAATATCTAGCTCGTGTATGTCCATATCGAATCTTATCTGAATCTATCCGAAGTTTATCCAGTTTAATATATTGTGTGTGATATACTGTGTCTGATTTTAATCTACGTATCCGCCTACCGTATGCCTACATAACAGCATACCAACCCGTGTGCCAGCTAGACCATCGTGGTGCCTGCTATCTGTCAATTTGGAGCATATCACGACTCAAGAGGCGTTCCTGTCTGACCTGCTGCCTACTCCACGTCTTCCTGCCTATCCGACCTGCCGCCTGGTTAGCCGCCCACCGACTTGCTGCCTACTCCACGTCTTCCTGCCTATCCGATCTGCTGCCTGGTTGGGCCGCCCAAGTCGTGCGAAGCCGGCCCACGAAGATACTTTATATCCTTTTATTATTTGTTTTCTTTTGTTTATAATTCTTATTTGTATTAACGTGGCTTACGTGTAGCTATTTTAGCTACACGTAACGTTACAGTTTGGCGCCCAACTTTTAAAACTGTTGTCCCCATACATCGACTCTCATCGATTTTATTTACTTACTTTGTGTTCATCCTTGAGAGTACAGTTGAACGTTTCCTGTAGTTTCTCTTTCAATTTGTTCAGCTGTGTTTTAGAGCCGTCCACCTCTGGAATTTAAAAAGAGTTGTTTTAGTAGACTATTAAACGAGTCACTCACGCTAACATCGTGAAGATTTTTATAAATAAAGCCCTAATTATCATTCAGGGTGAAACAGCGTTTATTGTGAGATTCAACCCTGAATGTCAAAATTATAAAAGCTGTAATGCTAATATAGCTTAATATAGCAACAACCTAAAAGCGCAGAAGCTTCCTGGGGGCTTTACAGGCCCATTTAGGTTCTGAATAGTGTTAGTGTAAACGGGCAACAATGTGTCGTGAGTAAGTTAAACATACTACACGGTCAAAATAACTGTGCACCTCGCAGGCATTATGCTTGCACCTCGTACGCCAGTAGTGAGGGTCAAAAATCAGAGTGACGTCACAGAGCCAGGTGCACAGTTATGTTGACCGAGCAGTAGATGTGTGTATGATGTACATACCGTACGTTGGCTGCGCGTGCGTGACTTTGAAATCAACGGCGTGCCAATGCGCGGCGCGCAGCAGGGCCGCCCGCCCGTACAGTATGGCATGTTGTATAGTGTGTACATACCGTCCGCTGGCTGCCCGTGCGAGACCTTCAATACGACGGCGTGGCCCAGAGTGTGCTGGGTGCGCAACCCGGCCGCCGTGCGTGCCAGACGGTATGGCATGTTATGTAGTGTGTACATACCGTCCGCTGGCTGCCCGTGCGAGACCTTCCATACGATGGCGTGGCCCAGACTGCGCGCCGTACAGTATGGCATATTATGTTATACCGTACGCTGGCTGCCCGTGCGAGACCTTCAATACGACGGCGTGGCCCAGACTGTGCGGGTCGCCCAGCCCGGCCACCGTTTGCGCCGTACAGTATGGCATGTTATGTTTTACAGTACGCTGTCTGCCCGTGCGAGACCTTCAATACGACGGCGTGACCCAATGCGTGCGCGGCGCGCAGCCCGGCAGCCGTTTGCGCCGGTCAGATTGGCATGTTATGTAGTGTGTACATACCGTCTGCTGCCTGCGCGTCTATGAGCTTAAACACGATGGCGTGACCATGCGCGTGCGCAGCGCGCAGCTCAGTCACCGTATCCAGCGCACGCACGCGGCCGTCTGACAGGATGGCTATTCGGGAGCACAGGGCTTCCATTTCCTCCATACTGCGATAAAAAACACATATTATAACAATAAAAAACCGGATAAAAGGACTTGGGGGAAGCCTTTGCCCAGCCATGGACGGGCTATTAAAAAAAAACGAAACAACCAAAACGTCAACGTTGTCCCTCGGCGAAGGAAGCCAGTTTGTATTGACATATAAGCGTATATACATTTATACTCGGGTGGGCCAAGTCTCATCGTCTTACGTAATTGTGATTTTGTGAAGCAGGACCTATAGTCCATGCTTTGCAATCGCACCGATGTGCATTGAAGTGCGAAAGCAACCGGCGTGACCGAAATTTCTTTATTTTTTATCGGAGACGCTGTTTTATTAATAGGTCAAATTGCCGTTCTCCATTACTGGCAAAAATATTAAATAAAAAAATTAAAATAAATTACAATGCATTACCTCGAAAAGATCGTTTTCCAAGCAGCCAAACTGTGCGGAAAGTGTCACTTTTTTTTACTAGTGCTTTTTACTTTCCTGTACTTTTTTAATTTTCAACTCCAACGTCAGACCGCCGCATAGAGTTTTTATTATTTGAGAAAAGTTTTAAAAATTTCTATCATTCATATAAAAGGTAAAACAAAACTAATACTTCATTTAAGGCGTTTTAATTACTCTAGATTTAGATTATGATCAACAAATTAATTTTAAATATTCATTAAATATGTTTGGCAGAATGAAAATTTTGCTCGTGCCTTTTTGCGTTACGACGTGACAGCTATTTGCACATGTGCAGTAGCTATGCCCGAGGAACTATTAGTTAATCTGTGGATATGCTGAACGCCCTTGAATAAGCGCCATTTTATGAATTTATTGCTTGGTTTAGATATATTTTTTTATTTCCTCGCACAATGCATATTAAAATGTTGTATGATACACGTGCGTAAGATGATACTCGTGTCGATTTATCCACTCATCGGAAATCATCTACCTTCCGCACTTGTAGCATAAATAACTATTATACCATTCCCCTTCTAAAAAGCTTATTTTATTCACTGAAAACAGTGAATAAAAAGCACTTTTAATCACTGTTTTGATGTTTGAATTTGGAACATACCTATGTATTCGACCTCCATCTCAATGCTTTATAACCTCCTTGCACAAAAAACAGTCGATACAAACTTAAGCAGAGAATACTCGACTTTCAAACTCCTTCTTCGATTAAAATTTTGAGTTTGTAATAATGATTTTGATTTTAGTCTAGGATATTTATTGAATACTTATTTGGATTGTAATTCTAATATTAATTGCAATGGTGTTTAATTCATTATAATTATTTAACTTAACTGAGGTGGTCACTGGCCCCTAAAACTCAGGTGCCAGGGGTCAGGGTTTCATATTTTTTGTAAATTTTGAAGGTAATCAACCATTAATTAATTTATTTATTACTCGTAATATTCCTTGTGCTCTTCGCTTAAATCTTTCGAGAATCACTCGCGTCGTCATGATTCTAACACTTGAATCACTCGCTATGCTCGTGATTCAATCATCATGAACCACTCCCTACGGTCGTGATTCAGTTGTTAGAATCCTTCACTTGCTCGTGATTCATCTATGGCCCTCACTTTAAATCCGTCCTTTATTCACTAGTTGCATAATATACTAATGTTTGGCTAAGAATTCTAATTACAAATTAATTTTGTTTAAAAAAAATGGAATTATTTTTTCAAAATTAGTAATTTGTTTATTGAGTTTCGTTACGTTTCATCGCATTTGAATCTTTTTCGTCAACATGGATCCGTTATAAATTCGAGTAACTATGGAATATGTTATCGTGGAATATTTTATGGAATATGGTATCGTGGCCGCAACGCGGCACAAGCGGCCCGCAACATCGACGACGGTTACGGAGCGAATACTACAAACGAACGCGGCACCTGTTGATGGTTTGCCCGCTTCCGGTCTGGAAATTTCGACCTGAAAAATGAACACCGTGGTCGTCCGAAAATGTTAGTCGACAGTGACGAATTAAAGGCGATTGTGCAAGCTGATGATACTTAATCTACGGCTGAATAAGCAGCAGCTTTCGACGTTAGAATTAAAACCATATTGACCCATTTGCGTCATATTGGCAAGGTAAAAAGGCTTGACAAATGGGTACCACACGAACTCAATGATCGCCAGCGCGAAGTACGCGTCAAGAATTGCATTGCACTGCTCAACAGGCAAACAAACGAAGGAATTTTTAACCGAATTGTTACCTGCGACGACAAATGGATTCTGTTTGACAATTGCAAGTAGTGATAGTCACTGTTTGATGGACTAGGGCCGGTGAGTGTAATTCAACACAGCTTCTTACCAAACGGCATGAGCATTACTGCAGATGTGTAATGTGAAAAACGTTTCCAACCAGCTTTTGTCAATCGCTTGTCTCCGCTGCTCCTGCACGACAACGCGCGACCTCATACTGCACAGACGGTCTCCAAGTTAAAAGAGCTCTCCGTCATCCGCCATATTCACCAGACCTTGCACCTACAGACTTGAATTAAAATAAAATTCAATACCCGAGAGGCAGCACAAAATGCATTTGAAGAATGTGTTGCTTCCCGTCCAGCTGATTTCTTCAAGAAGGGCTTGAATAAACTGCCACTGCGTTGGCAAAGATGCATCGATTGCATGGATGATTACTTTGATTAAAAGAAAAAAAAGGTTTACTTGTTTCATAAAAAATGGCAATTTCATAGGTAAAGACCTAATATTTAGTAGACCTGTGTGAGGTGCCCTTGTCATCTAGCACACCTGTGTGAGGTGATGATGACAGCTCGCTGATGCCTAAGAGCTCCCCGGAGCGCGGTCCACAGCCTGCTCACGTCGACTGCTGCACTAGTCATCTTGCACTTACCTGTGTAAAGGTAGGTAAAGACCTAATATTTAGTAGACCTGTGTGAGGTGCACTTGTCATCTAGCACATACCTGTGTGAGGTGATGATGATAGCTCGCTGAAGCCTCAAAGCTCTCCGGAGCGCGGTCCACAGCATCCTGCGGGCGGCTACGTCGACTCCGGAGCTAGGCTCGTCCAGTAAGGCGAGGTCTGCATTGCCACACAATGCTGCGGCGGCTCCTAGGCGTCGCACGCACCCGCCACTGTAGCCTGCCACTACACGACGGGCATATTTTTCTAGACCTTACAGAGAAAAAAATACCGTTGTACATAAGCTGTATTGTATCTGTGTCTTTATATTATTGTGTACAATAAAAAATAAAAATAAGAGAGAGAAAATCACTTGCCAGTCAACACAAGTTACCAGAACATACGTCTTTTTTTTGGAACGGAGTTCCTTATCGCACGTTAACGTTCTGATTTGTTTGCGGGCTGAGGGGCTAAACCGAAAAAAGTGTAACAATGAAAAAAACTACACCAAAAACCGACACCTTTTTGCAGTGATTTTTGAGGCACTTCCCGATCACCTAGAAAACTAAAACTTTTCAATCAATAGGGTTTTCTACTATTTTTGAAAAAGTACTTAAAATGTTTATTTCCTAATAAAAATCGACAAATAAAAAATGTTTCGGCAAAACAAACACGCTTTCTTACCATTAAAATACACTGAAATTTAAACCATTTTTATTCCCGCAGAAACACTGTCTGCCATTTTGGTGACGTAATACTGGTAAAACAAAACAATCGTGACGACCGGCACTCATTCAAAATGTTTGATGTCCGTGACCACCAACGCCAATAGCTTCCATATTTGGTAGTTAATCATCATCATCATCAGCCTTTTAATGTTCCCAATGCAGGGATACAGGCACCCCAGGCCACCAATGGGCCGTAATCCACCACGCAGGCCCAGTGCGCGTTGGTGGATGTCATATGTTTTCGAATGTTTGGTTCTAGTACATGCCGGTTTCCTCGCGATGTTTTCCTTCGCCGTTTTGAGAGCAGTGATGATTAAATAATTTACACAAAGTAAAGCGCCTGCCTGGGTTCGAACTCACGACCTACAAATTGTAAGTCGCGGCCGCGAGGAGCTTGTCGTTTTATTCAAACCTATATCAATCAATTAAGAGCAGTGGTGGCCAGTAGCATGTCTTAGAACCAAAAATTCTAAGACATGTGAAATCCACCAACATGCACTGGGTCGCGTGGTGGATCTGGCCCATTCCCTCTCACAGAGAGAAGGTCTGCACGTACAGCGGACCAAATGCGAGTCTAAGTGCGGAAAAGGGGTCCATCTATCCTATCCTATCCTACATCAATCAATCTGCTTAGCCTTTTCCCAACTATATTGGGGTCGGCTTCCAGTCTTACCGGATTCAGCTGAGTACCAGTGTTTTACATGGAGCCACTGCCCATCTGACCTCCACAACTCAGTAACTGGGTAACACGATACCACTTGGCAAGACTGGCTCTTGGTGCCTCAAACCTACATAGAAAATTAATATCTTGCAAGATAAAATTAGTATCTAAAATTTAAAATTACTACCCCAGTAGTTTACGAGATATACCATGTCATTGGTGAGGTGGCGGTTGTCACGGTGTTACATTTTCATTTCAAGATTTCCCAATTAAAAACTCTTTGATTTCTTCCCAAATTTATACAAAAATTTGTATTCCTAAAGAAGTTATAGTGACCCAAAATTCAAATTCTTAAGTGTTTAATTTTAAGAGAAATTAGCTTACATTACTTTTCCATAATAGATCTCCGAGTATAACCCGACCAAATTCAGTTGTCAATGGTATTGAGCTGTTTAGGATATATACTCTCGTACACATTAATTCATGGGTGTTGGAATAGTAATAACAACAGTCAATATCTATAATTTTTATACAAACTGTGTACCCCTAGGCACCTATACTAAGAAACAAAAAACCACCGTTTCCGATGACCTGTGATACCTGTGTTAATGTCATGGGTAGGTAGGTACTCAAATAATTATTTTTCTGTATTGTAAGTACCTACTTTCTGTGTTGTTATATGAATATCATTAAAGAACGATAGGTATTTATTATCTAATTTACCGTTGCTGCAAGCAGTACCTAAGTTTTAGAGTAAATATATCTGAATCTGATTCAAAACCTAATGTACTGCAGTAACAATATGTTGCTAATAATGTAAGTAGATACAAAAGGATTCTCATTTTATCTTGTTTATTATGTAAATTAATACAAATTAAATTATTATTAATACAAAGTAAATTTTCTCGAAAACTAACTAAACTATTTCTATTAGTAATTATCTACCAAACTTGGAACCGACTGGCGTTGGTGGTCCGGCGGTAGACACGGACATCATTTTTTATTGTTGATATCTGATAAGACTGTACTGACAGATGACAACTAACAGCTTTTGCCTCTGTAACGTCACGCCATGGCGGCTTGTGTTTTAAGACACGTGACATATAGATTGAAAATATCGATTTTTAATTTTAATATAATAAAACAATTATTAGGTTTTATGACTCAAAAACAGAATATTTAAGTATATTTCTAAATAAATTATAAATTTTATCACATTTTATAATTTATTTTTCACTACTCAAAGTACCCTTTCAGCATGCCGTAAATTTTAAGAATATGCAAAAATATTTCTAACTAGCTGTCCCACGCGGCTTCGCTCCCGTCAACTGGCAGATGGGTAGGTAGCCTACCTACCCATCTGCCCTACCTACCCTACATAAATTATTGTTGCGTAACATAAACCGTTCACGCAGCGCACGCAACGGAAGCTCTCAAAAAGGAATACCTAATGATATCAGTTTTTGCAACATTTTGCATTTATGGGACCATTCACCTCCTATTGGTCGAAGCGTGGTGTTATATAGCCTCTAACCTTCCTCGATAAATGGATCATTCAAAACAAAAAAAAAAACATTTTTAACCAGTAGTGCCTGAGATTAGCGCGTTCAAACAAACAAACAAACTCTTCAGCTTTATAATCTACTAGCTGTTACCCGCAGCTTCGCTCGCGTTAATATAGATTATTCCAATCAATTCTGGTTGTCGACATACAGGGTGAGAAAAATCCAGTGGGACTGTTTTAGTTTTTATCAAAATCAGTTTCGTGACTCGTTTGATTGTTTTGATTTGGCCATCCACACCCACTTGGCAAACTCAGCCTGTTAGATAGCATAAACGTACAAACGATAAACTTATTTCATTGGAGACGTTGGTCAATACAGGAATAGGTTAAATGTTCACAAAAGGAAACAAATAAACTATAGAGTTATTGGTTTTGCTTTGCTGCGAATTGAAGATACCACTCTATCATCAATTTTATCTACAGTTAATTGACATTCCTTAATTATGCCGTTAATCATGGGTACAACATTTTAGGACGCTGCTATATACTATGTTGCATGTCCTTCCATTTTGTGCTAATACATACACATTCTGGGCCCTGGACATACGCAAACAACAGCAGCTACATGTTGCTGGCCGTGGGTACAGCATGCCGACTACCCTAATAGTAACAGCAAAACTAAATTTGACTGGAAACTGGAGTCTTTTGAATTGAAATTATTGGTCAGTGGGGATTTTTGGGATTCGACGTATGAACACGCTTTCCCCTTTTTAACCGACTTTCGAAAAAGGAGGAGGTTCTATGTTCGACTTCTTGTATGTTTTTTTGTGTATGTTCACCGATATCTCCGTCAATTGTGCACCGGTTCTGAAAATTCTTTTTTTGTATGAAAGAGTATGTGCCGAAATTGGTCCCATTTTAATTTGGTGAAGATCTGATGAAGAACTTCGAAGATATACAACAGAACTCTTCAATAAATAACGGCAAATCTCTCGGGACTGCTGCAATCGCATGTTTGTTTATTGTTTATACCATTTCATAACATAACATCACGCCAGTACGCTCTTAAGGGGTAAGCAGATCTCTCATTTGATCGGACTTGTTCAAGTTTCATGATATTCGGGTAATCTATTCTGGCGTTATAGGAAACTTACTAAACAACTTGCCTATTAGGTAGGTACAACTAAAAAGGGATAAACAAAAAAACATTTTTACAAAAAAATACTACCGACTTCCAAATAAGAAAACTACAAAGTGAAAAATAACTTTATTTCGGAAGTCGGTGTCCATAACGCAAAAAATGGTACCTACGAAAGACACCGACTTCCAAAAATAAAGTTATTTTTCACTTTGTAGTTTTCTTATTTGGAAGTCGGTAGTATTTTATTGTAAAAATATTTTTTTATCTCTTACCAGTTAATATATTGGCACCTATTATAATAGGGGTTAAAATATGAAATTGCCGTTTTATTGTAATAGGTATTTCGAATTAACATAGAACCAGGTCAGATATATCAGGTGAGATAGTGGTCAAGCGCGAGCCTATATATAATTTAAAAAAAAACCATCATGGTTAGAGATTATTGAGTGTAACTTTCTTCACATGTTACCTATGAAGTTCTTCTTTTAAAAAATGTGCAACATTCGATTATCGAGTTTCAGTTTTTTTTAATCAGCTTAGACAAGAAAGATGGATACTTCGAAAATTCGAGTGATTTTTGAATACGAGTTCCGACGCGGAACTAACGCGGCAGAAACAGCTCGCAATATCAATGTTGCGTTTGAAGAGGGGACTGCTAATGAATGCACAAGAGGAACTAAAGCCTACAGAACACCCTGTGATTTTAGTCAGTAGAAGTCTGACAGACCCCTCAGCTTTTCCCAAGGGCTGAGACATCCATTGAGGATTTCCACATGATTCGATACACTGTTAAAACCTGACAATTAGGAACAGACGAGGACGCCTGTCTCGCAGGATGGCCGTGTCGGGTTTAGTCAATAGTACGGACGTCAAAACAAATCACAAGCATGCCACCTGTCGGCAAATCAACAACAACTATGCTTTGTCGCGCTTTCTCTAACCACTTGCGTGGTGGAGACAGCAAAATATGGCAGTTGAGTTCTGACCACCGTAGAGCTAAGACGTCGTAGAATCAGTGTCGATCCGTAATATTAGTAAGCAAGATTGAATTGTGTCTATTTTAATAAACCCAGTGTAACGAATAATTTATGTGATTTTATTTTGCACAATTGTACCCACCGACCACATGCTGTCTTAACCTAAAGGAATACATCCTGACTTCTTGATGGTTCACATCTGTCGGCCAGCCTTGATGCGACATGTATATATTGATGATGATGATTGATGATAAATAGTTTAACTAATTGCTAGGTAGGGTAGGGTAGTGTAAGTAGGGTATGTAGGATAGGGAAGGGTTGGTAGGCTAATCGGTAGGGCAGGTGAGTAGGTTGGTAGGTTGGGTAGATAGGTAGGTGATAGGTAGGTAGATAGCCAGTTGACGAAGCGAAGCCGTGGGGGTCAGCTTGTTTATAATAAATATTGTTGCGTCATCAGCATACATTACGCAAAGATGTTTGATTATATTTGGAAGATCGTTAATATACAATAAAAACAAGGGGGGTCCCAATATACTGCCTTGCGGTACGAATAGTATTACAGATTCGAATTTAGATATCACCACTTCCATAATTTTTCTAATTTCATTATATACTTCAATAACAGTGCCCTGTATTCTATTATTTAAAAATTTCTTAATTAATTTACGTAGTGCAATACCTCTTATTCCAATACCTTCTAATTTATCTAGCAAAATGTCATACTTAACACAGTCAAATGCTTATGACATATCAATGAAAAGAGCAGCACATTGTTTTTTTATCATTAACTTGATCCCAAATGGTATTGAATAATTTATATATTGCCAATGATATAGTTAAATTTTTTTGGAATCCAAAATGGATGACATTTAAAACATTATTTACATTTAAAAACTTTGTGATTCTAGTATAGATAACCTTTTCAAATATCTTAGAGAAACATGGCAATAGTGCAATTGGCTATAGTTATTAATGTAATGCCGTGATCCTTTCTTGTATAATGGCTTTATGAGAGCTACCTTTAGGGTATCAGGCAATTTACCCGTTTCTAACATAAGATTTAGTATATGAACCAGTAGATCAACAATAAATGGGATACTTTCTTTGATAACTCTAATAGGTATATTATCGTGTCCGAAACTAGTTTTATTTTATTATTTTAGAATTGTATATTTCGCTTCTGTCTACTGGGTAAAAGAAAATACTGCTTGAGTTAGAGATTGATTGTAATTGTCCGCTGTCGTAGTGTTGAGATTTTGTATAATGTAGAAACTGTTAAAAATGCTAGCTTATTTTACAGGAGATTTTATTACATTGTTATTGTGCAGGATGTAGTCTATTGTGGGTTGAAGAACATTTGTAGTTTGGGTTTGTCGTTTTATTAATGCCCATGTGGCCTTAGTTTTGTTGGTACTGTATGAGATGAATTTTGCATTTTTTTTTCTTGATTGTTTTATTACACGCTTTAAGGTTTTTGAACATATTTTATTTCATGTTCTTGAGACGTACTACTTTTTGTTTGAAGTTAATTTTTTTTTACTTGTATTTACGATGCCGTTGGTTTTCCATGTTGTATCTTTTTTATATTGCATTTTACGCATCTTGAATTTTTATTTGAGAAATGTGTCTTAAAAATATGTCGATGTAATAATATATATTACGTCGCATTTTAAACCAGTATTTTCTCTGAAACTTAAATTACATGTTATCTTTATTACATGAAATTAATGTTCCGATATTTCCTAGCAGGTTCACTGTCCACAGACCACATACGGTCTGTAGAGAGACTTCCATATCAGTCCACAGACCGTATGTGGTATGTTCGCCCGTACAATTTCTAAGTCATCTGATACTGTGGACGTAAGGAGAAAGTCTCCATACACCTCCATAGTTAGTGGTATTTAATGCGGACTTGGCAGGACACATCATCACAGGCAGGACATAACTGGACTTATGGACCATTCCCACTCTGGAGCCTGGACAGTGAACCTGCTAGATCCCATATACTCGTATCTGCTTTGGATTTATAAATGTTATTTATGCACGTTGCAGAATGTGATGTTAATGGGGTTGGTCGGCTATGAACATTTCAACTGTCTAGCTATCACGGCCTGGTGACAGACAGACAGACGGACAGTGGAGTATAAATAGGGTCCCGTTTTTACCCTTTATGTACGGAACCCTAAAACGCAGAAATGCTATTAGAAATCATCATTTTCGCCGAAAGACGTTCTTCTTCGTCGGTTCACTCTTGACAGAGCAGTCGTGATCACCATGTTGCAATGAAACACCAGGCCGCCATGATTCGCCTCAAGATGCGACGCCATGCTCTCTGTCGGCTGTGACTCATTTGCACTCATATAATGGGCCGCTTACTGCAGACATGATCAGGTCGGTCCATTGCATGGATGACTTGCCCCGCAATCTCGTTTGTCCCACATTACTTTGGACCACAAGCCGCTAAATAGAGTCGTTGCCTCGTCGGGATACGTGGCGAAATAACTGAAGTTTTCGAGCCTGGACTATAGCTGATAGACGCTGCTGGATGCCAAGTTCTTGGCGAAATACGTCTATTATTAGAGAAAGATCTCCCATAAAAGACGAACAAATCCCATATGATTTTGTAAACAAAAAAAAACTCCAGTTATAATCGAAATTGTTTTTTTTTTAAATCGTTCACTGACCAACTATATGTATCCAGTTCGCGACTTCCTTTTCCACCTGCTTCTTATCAAACCCTCGCAGGGTCAGCACCATCGCCAGGTTTTCCTCACCAGTCTGGAACATATCCAGCCCGAAGAACTGCGGACAGTAGCCCAGGGTCTGCAGGTACTGTGGGGAAATAAAAAGTTAACTAAGCAGTCTATGGGAAGTAAAAAATAATACTTTTTTTTATTATAGATAAGCTCGCGCTTGAAGGATAAACGTACGTATGACTTAATGTTCGAATTAATAATGCAATACGGAAATGAAAATAATATTGACATGACGCCAAAAGTCTGTATATTAGATTTCGAAAAGGCAGCCATTTCAAGCATAAGATCTAACTTTGAAGACGTTTTATTACAAGGGTGCTTTTTCCACTTGGGACAAATTCTAAACAGGTAATAATAATGTTATTATAATTATATTATTTCTCTCGATAGCCTCCTAAAAATAATCTCTTTTTTCCATATTTTTTTCTATATAATCTAGTCGTTTCTGGCACTCGCCGGCCGCTGCCGCGGCACCGCTCGCTACGCTCGCTCGGCTCGTGCGTAGGTGGTCACAGTTTTAACCTAACCTAATCTAACCATTTTTTTTAAATTAATAACCTACTGTAACTAGTTCCATAAATAACCTATTGTCCATAAATTTGACTTGTTTCAGACAAATTCAAGCACATAAGCTTACAAAGAAATACGCAAATGACATCAAATTTAACAAACAAGTAAAATGTTTACTGGCTTTAAGTTATTTGCCAGAAAATGAAATCATTCTATATTTTAACAAGCTAATAGAAGGTATAGAAGATTCTGATTGGAAGCAAATCGCGAATTGGTTTGACGAAAATTATGTTAGCGGATCATGGAACACGCAACCGAAGTATCCACCAAGCTTTTGGAGTTGCCATGTTGTAAACGAAAGACAAATACCTAGAACTTCAAACTCAGCTGAGGCGTGGCATCGTAGAATAAACATTCTCATTGATAAACACCACCCTGGAGTGTATCGCTTAATTAAAGAATTAATAAATGAAGTTTCTTCAAATTTAGCTGACATTGAGATTATACTATCAGGTGAACCGCCACAAAAAAAGAAAAAAAAATATATGGATAAAGACGACAGAATTAATCGAGTTCTGCAACACAAGTCTGAATACTCCGAAATAAATCTGCTAATGTCCATTGCAAAAAATTTAAAATTGTAAGTTACAAATATTTTGTACTAGCTTTTGCTATTTTGTACTCGCGTTAATAAATGATTACCTATATTAAAATAAAATTGCATTTTTAATTATACAATTCCCAAAAAAATCTTATTTTTGCCTTTATATTTATTGTCATAACAATTCATTTGACTAAACGTTTATTGTCTAAATATTGTTTGCTGTAATAAATCATTTGATTAAAGACCAAAAACCTTAATGACATTATCCTTGGTAACAATCTGCCAAGTAAACATTTGACCAAATGAAAATGTGCGTACTAAAATTATTCCAAATATTACATTGGTATAAAAAAAGGTTGCTAAAATTTGTTTGGGTAATGAAAATTTGGCAAAATCTTTTCGGCAAAACGGCAGGATCCCCAAGATACCTAAACGCGAGCGCCGGCTGCGTTCTTTTAATTTTTGGTTGGGCCCTCGGTAAAACTGCGAAATCGGCAATTTATTGCTATGAATCATGGTATATTATTATACTTTCTTGGTTTCGTTATAAGTTTACCTACCTAATTATTTATAATATTCAATAATCAAATAAAACTGACCTCATCTCGCAGTGATGAAATACGATAGCAACTTATCCCTTTTATAAATTTTCAATCGCTTATCTTTGACTCGCACCATAAACTTTACCACAATACTAGCTGACCCGGCAAACTTTATTTTGCCATAAAAACACCTACCCTACACCTACCCTACACCTACCCTACACCTACCCTACACCTACCCTACACCTACCCTACACCTACCCTACACCTACCCTACACCTACCCTACACCTACCCTACACCTACCCTACACCTACCCTACACCTACCCTACACCTACCCTACACCTACCCTACACCTACCCTACACCTACCCTACACCTACCCTACACCTACCCTACACCTACCCTACACCTACCCTACACCTACCCTACACCTACCCTACACCTACCCTACACCTACCCTACACCTACCCTACACCTACCCTACACCTACCCTACACCTACCCTACACCTACCCTACACCTACCCTACACCTACCCTACACCTACCCTACACCTACCCTACACCTACCCTACACCTACCCTACACCTACCCTACACCTACCCTACACCTACCCTACACCTACCCTACACCTACCCTACACCTACCCTACACCTACCCTACACCTACCCTACACCTACCCTACACCTACCCTACACCTACCCTACACCTACCCTACACCTACCCTACACCTACCCTACACCTACCCTACACCTACCCTACACCTACCCTACACCTACCCTACACCTACCCTACACCTACCCTACACCTACCCTACACCTACCCTACACCTACCCTACACCTACCCTACACCTACCCTACACCTACCCTACACCTACCCTACACCTAGGCTACCCTACACCTACCCTACACCTACCCTACACCTACCCTACACCTACCCTACACCTACCCTACATCTACCCTACACCTACCCTACACCTACCCTACACCTACCCTACACCTACCCTACACCTACCCTACACCTAACCTACACCTACCCTACACCTAACCTACACCTACCCTACACCTACCCTACACCTACCCTACACCTACCCTACACCTACCCTACACCTACCCTACACCTACCCTACACCTACCCTACACCTACCCTACACCTACCCTACACCTACCCTACACCTACCCTATACCTACCCTACACCTACCCTACACCTACCCTACACCTACCCTACACCTACCCTACACCTATCCTACACCTACCCTACACCTACCCTACACCTACCCTACACCTACCCTACACCTACCCTACACCTACCCTACACCTACCCTACACCCACCCTACACCCACCCTACACCCACCCTACACCTACCCTACACCTACCCTACACCTACCCTACACCTTCCCTACACCTACCCTACACCTACCCTACACCTACCCTACACCTTCCCTACACCTACCCTACACCTACCCTACACCTACCCTACACCTACCCTACACCAACCAACGTAGGTTAAACCAACCAACTACCCAATTTTTTGTATTTTTCCCCATTTTTTTTGTTTTTAAACCTTTTCTGTATTCTGTCGAACAAAACAAAAAAAGTATTATCAAAATCGGTTCAGCCATTCTCGAGTTTTAGCGAGACTAACGAACAGCAATTCATTTTTATATCTAGAGATATCGAATTCACACACATATTCACCAAAAAACACTTCATTACGATAAAACAATATGTGTAGGCAATGTTTAGACAAGTAGTTCCAAATAAACAACACTGAACAACAATAAAATGTATTACATATAACTGGGCAAGTATATTCGTTTATTTTACATGTGTAGCGATCATATAATACAACAATATTCCATAACTCAAAGTTATGGGTTCTTCTTCTAATCATGTCGATTTAACTAAAATTTTGTCCGACCAAAATGTAGCCACCTGGACAGCTCTGTCGTTAGCCTCTTTCAAGTCGTGGAGGATACAATGCAAGTGATTGTGCATGCGGGGTAGGAAGGGAGATGACGCATATCCTGTGAAGGGGTTCTAAACTGACACCGTGTTTGGGATGGGTCTGGATTTTACCAGATTGTTTTAGTTTTATCCAGATAAGAGCTCTTATTAAAATGACTTACAGTATAAACCCTTAAAACTGGGAAAGTATATTCGTTAATTTAGATCAATTGAAATAACGATATTCAATCATTTATAACTTGTAGGTTGCGTCGTGTACCAATGACATAAGAGTCACAGTCGTGTGACCGTGCACGCGTAACTGCGCGAGCCACACCGCCACACGGCGTTGTCTGTGAGGGGCGGGCGGCTAAGCGGCCACTTACTTCGACAGACTCCCACTCCACCGCGATAGACGATACCTCTCTCTAAACCTATGTTGTTTGTGTGGAACATTTGATTTGTAAATATAACTGTGCCACTGCGCCACTGCGCCACTGTGCTTTTCTGCCTGACGCCAATCGTCTTACAAATTATATATTTTTTTTTTTTTTCTTAAGCTGTTTCTACGCTAGATGAGCCTTTAAAAATGTTCCATCTTTACCTGCAAAAATTTACGAACGCTATGAAGTTAAGCAGCTAAGCAAACTGTAAGCGTCACTCTCAACGTCACGCCCGCTGGAGAAAAAGAGACTGGTATAAAATCATGGACAATTTGGTTTTTTTTTACCCATACATCACCATGTAAAGGCAGAATTACAGGCAGCGTTCTTCTAACTCAACACCACGTGTTTTAGCATAGCACATAATATATAGTTCGAAAAATATGAAAAAAAAATATGTCGTGGTTTTGGACATTTTTAATTTATACTCTTGTTAGGTCATATTAATGCACCTAACAAGAGTATAAATTAAAAATGTCCAATGATTTTATACCAGTCTCTTTTTCTCCAGCGGGCGTGACGTTGAGAGTGACGCTTACAGTTTGCTTAGCTGCTTAACTTCATAGCGTTCGTAAATTTTTGCAGGTAAAGATGGAACATTTTTAAAGGCTCATCTAGCGTAGAAGCAGCTTAAGAAAAAAAATTAAAAAAATATAATTTGTAAGACGATTGGCGTCAGGCAGAAAAGCACAGTGGCGGTGATTGTTAGAGCAGAGGCCTAAAACAGGCTATATAGAAACCTCTGGATGGTTTCGAAGACCAAAAACAGCTATTTAATTTAGTAAAAGCTAGAATAATGAATACTAGAGATACATCGCAAATAATATATTATATTAAAGATGAAGAGAATGCGTGAGATGGAGTTCTTTAGATTTAAACGTCAATAGTATCTATATTTTTAAAAGTGACGTTGTTCGACTTTGGTAACTCTGAATTCTAACTGAACGATTGAAAAGGAGATAAAAATAAAAACCAACTCTACATAATTATATTAATTTTTGTTCTGCATGATCAAAATCAATTGTGAGGTCATCTAAAAAGACCACAGGTGCGTCAATTACATTCTGATGCCTAGCCCATGACAAAAAGTACACTATGCTAGCGACATGCGCGCAACACGAGCAATAATATAGCTGAATGCTTTATCTTCCGACCCGTGTTGGGTCTATTAAAATGTATATAGTGTTACAAGATAGGGAAACGCCATCTAGTGACGAGTAGAAGAACTAAGTAGTTACTAGTGGCGCCATCTAGTATCGAATAGCGGAACTAATCTTCTCGTGTCAAATGGAATTTTTCAGAATGTTCGAACCGAACATTCTGGAAGTTTCTAGTCGCTTCGGGAACAGTGAAAAGTAATATAATTATTTAATAGAAGTGTTTTTGTAATGAAGTGTGTTTAATTGAAGTCTGCTATTTAAATAATTTATCCCTGAAACCCAGCTCGTAAAAAATTGGTGTCAGATGTGCGGGATAAATTATGCCCGTTCCACCAAAGGAAGACTCGGAGGGGATGCGCACCAAGAGTCAGTGCCAGGAAGACGTAGAACAGAGACGCTTTGGAGACGCTCCCTCACCGTCTTCAAGTGGACAAAGAGACACCGCGGCGGCAGCGGCACCAACACAATCTGCTCTGATGGCTTTTATGCAGGAACAGGCCCGCCGTCAGGAGGAGCAGGCTCGCCGCTTGAAAGAGCGTGAACCTGGAGGTTAGGGCTGCCTTAAGGATAGGACATTTCAAGAACCTTAAGGACGCCCTAACCCACGCTTTGGAGGTGGAAGCAGTACGGCAGGACGAACGAAGTCACCGAATCAGGGAGATTGCGACTTCAACCCGATGCTATGGCTGCGGAGAGAGAGGCCACATCCGATTAAGCTGCCCGAAGCGAAGGCTGACCGACAGTAGTAAGCAGCCGCAAATTAAAGCATCACCAGACGTCCCTGCTGGGTAACAGCAACAGAGAAACGAATACACGCCAGGAGTAAGGGGTGCTGGCTGGAAACGGAAGAGCCCCAAAGATCTCGATCTCACAATCCTGTGACGGGAACAGCCTGATCATCGAAGGCGACATTAACAGAACACCTTGCAAGCTGACATTGGATACTGGAGCTTCTCGGACAGTTGGCAGTTTCCAACCAGCAAGACAGTTTCTTGGGGACTTCTACGGGAGCCATGAAGGTGTACATCTGGGAACAGCCACCGGTCAGCACATATCCGTCCGAGGTGAGAAGGAGGTGGACATGAAGTTAGGGAACAAAGTTTATCGCTACAATGTTATCGTGGCCGACATAGTGGACGACTGCATTCTGGGTTTGGACTTCATGCGGAAACAGCAGTGTGAGATTGACGTTTATCAAGGAGTGTTGAAGTGTGGCTCAGAGGAAGTCTTCATGGAAGGAGCATCATCGGGAAAGGTGTACTGCCTGGAGAAAGTTATTCTTCGTCCAAGGTCAGAAACAATCGTACCAGTTTGTCTACCAATAAATTCTGGTCGGGAAAACCGATGTGTACTTATAGAAGGATTAGATAACGATGCATCCTTCAATTTCCCAATGAAGTCTATCAATCTCACTCCATCGGCTATCCAGTGATTTTAGGGCGTTCTCGAATTGCCACTGATTCTCGAACTTATCTACTTCTATATTAGTTACGGTTCTCATGAACGCTTTGAAATTTATAGTCTGCTTCTTTACCAACCCGTTCAGCTTGCTGGACCTTCTCTCTGTATGGGGAAAATTATCTCACTGCGAGGACTCCTTATAGCGAGACGACGTACCTGGATGTGGCTGCGCCGTGTCATCTTCCGGCTGACTATGGTCAGCGCTTAGCTGTGACCTAGCCCGGATACCTGGCAATGGCCGTACCTCCTCCGCTTTTGGTCTACGCGGGCTTTCTTCCTGCAGCTGCGTTGTGTCTAACTGCCTCATGGTTTAATCAACTATCTCCTTTATTTTGAAATAAACTTCCTGGACTGTTTCGAAACATCCGTTTTTGAAGTAAATGTACTCAGCATCCGCAAACTGACACATTTTCTTATGGTTTTGTTGGTAGTTGTGCTAGTATGCTTCCAACATATCAGCCTTACGCTTGTAATTTTTGATGGTCTTCCTCTCGGATCCATATGTTATGTTGATTAAGAACTAGTTCAGGATTTCATAGAGCTCCGTTTGGTTGATGAACAGAGTATCGGAATCCAAATTAAGGGTTGATTTGAAAAAAAAAATCTAATGGTTAGTATAAATCAATGGTTTGATCTGACCTTTATGCTCCAACTGACCGTCTCTGCACTCCGAGGTTCCTCCAATTGCAGCAATCTCCTGTTTCGCGGGACACTGTATGACTTGGTAGTCACTGGTAATTAAAGGTTCGAAGGACCATGTAGAAAGTAGTGCTTGGTGCTATGGTGACCTAACACACCTTTCTTATAATGATAGAATATGGTAAAAGTTAAAGTCTCGTATTATAAGGTAAACAACTATATTTAAAAACTATATAATAACACTTAGATACATGAACTAAGTAACATGCGTTTAAGTTTATACACTTTCTTGGTGCCATCATTAAATCCTTCTGGTTGCTTCATAAATATTTCTTCTTTTACAGCACCATTTAGGAACGCAGTTGATACATCGAATTGTGTAAGTACCAGGTTTTCTTCAGCAGCTATTCCTAGAACAGCTCTTATAGTACTGAGGCGTGCGACTGGACTGAATGTCTTCAATTAGTCAACGCCTGGTTTTTGTTTTTTTTTTTTTTTTTTTTTGTTTTTGTTTTTTCTTGGTTAATAAAATAACAATAAGTTTTTTGTTTATGCTGGCTGTAGAAAGTAGTGCTTGGTGCTATGGTGACCTAACACACCTTTCTTATAATGATAGGATATGATAAAAGTTAAAGTCTCGTATTATAAGGTAAACAACTATATTTAAACACTATATAACACTTAGATTCATGAAATGGTGAATTATGGTAAACTATAAACTATGTGGCTAAATTACTGGTAAAAATGTATGGTAAAGATGGTTATTGGTTTGGTTACGAGTGCGTGGTGTCTCTGACGAGATCTAAACGCGAACTGGCCCACATTTTGGTAACCGAGTGAATGTGCATACTTGCGTTTGATGTAATTATGCATTTTGGCTGTATGTTCGATTAAAACTCGAACACATGGACCATTTGGTAAGTTTTTACCCATATATCACCATGTAAAGGCAGAATTACAGACAGCGTTCTTCTTACTCTACACCACGTGTTTATACACACATAATACCTGTTTTGTTGTAATGCAATAAAGTCATAATTTGTCTATTAGTAGACACGCTTCGATCAGCAGTCTATCAAATTCGTAATCATCATCATCATATCAGCCGAAAGACGTCCACTGCTGGACATAGGCCTCCCCCAAGCGTCGCCACATTGACCGGTCTCGTGCGTAAAAATTCGTAATATGCCACGATATCTTGCGAAAATACCCCGATTCAAACAGTAAAACGCCCATAACCTTTGAACGGCTGAACCGATTTTCATTAAACATAGCTAGTTCTTAGCTCGATAAAAAAACATAAAAAAAAAAAACTAAATGCATATCGGTGTATCCGTTTAGGAGCAATGATGCCACAGACACAATCAAACACACAGGTACACACGTCAAACTTATAACACCCCTCTTTTGCCGTCGGGAGTTAAAATACAGTCCACTTTCATTTCATCGACGAGCTAACACACTACAACAGCACTTTACCTGACTGTTTCCTCTCCTGAAGTGGTACCCGTTGGCGAAAATGTTTCCTCTGGTGGCGGTTTCTTCAGCAGTCAGCATCTTGAAGCAAGTGGACTTGCCTGCGCCATTCAGTCCGAGAAGGCCGAAGCATTCGCCTTGAAATAAACATAGAATTTATTTAATGGTAGTTATTACTGTATCTCGACAGCCGCACGGGTCGTTCTTCGAGGTTAAGCAACGCTTGCCGAGGTCGGCCCGTAGATGTGTGACTTTTCTTTAAATATTAAGTGCCTCGGAAAGCACGTTAAAGCGTGGGTCCCGGCTGCCATTTGTAGATCTTTGATAGTCGTTACGGGTAGTCAGAAGCCTAAAACCTGGATCCAGTCTTGCCAAGGGGTATTTACCCAGTTAAAGCGTTGTTGGGGCTGCTTGCAATTAGACCGAAATCCGACCCCAATAAAGTTGGTGATTTTCGTTTTAAGAAGTTTCACGTTTATTCTAATTTTATTATTTACTGTTATTATTTATTATTATTATTTGCTGTCCCACGCGGCATCGCTCCGGTCTTCTGGCTACCTATCTACCCTACCCTACCTACCCTACATACATGAATGTTGCATAACTTTAACCGCTTACGCAGCGCACGCAACGGAAGTTCTCAAATAGGAAACCCGCGCGCGCTCCCGTGCTAGCCTAACGCATACGTGCCGACGCAATTTTTATAATTCAGAAAGTCTAGTAAAAACTGTTTTTTTGCACTCGTAACATACGCAGGTTTTTGTGTGATACACTAATCTTAAAATCAGTGCAAAGAATCACCACCTCATAACGGATTATACTCGATTTTGAAGGAAAACTTTGATAAAGTTTAAGAACAAAGAAGAGCAGGTTTTGGTGGTTGAGGGTAATTGTAATAATTTTCGACAAAATCAACTCAAGCTGCATAGGCACCAAAATTTTGCAAATTAGGAGTAGCGACTATCTGGTCAAGCGGAAAATACATTTGCCTTCTAAGTAAGAGGACGCAAGTTCGAATCGTCAGAAAATACCACTTTTTGGAATTTTGTTTACTACTTTTCTTTGGATGTTTGTTACAAATTTTTTAATTCTGTTTCGATTGTTTTTATTTTCTGAAATAAATTTTGAAAATTAAATAATAAATTATGCCAATAAATAGAGATCCGCTGAATACATCAACAGACCCACCGTCCGAATCAGAGCCTGCGACGAGGACATCATTACTTTTTTAATGCGTTTAAAATCAAACCTTTGTTCAAAGGCATACTATTAACGACTACTTCAACGATAAAAATAGTTGGTCGCTGTGATTAACTCAAGACAATGTTTGTGTTCTTTCTCCAGAATTAGCTTACCTACTGACAGGTTATATCAGTTATATAATTGTGTTTTTATTTTGACAGTATAAGTCAATTTATTATAATTTAATTGTCATATTATTGACATAATCGACTCACTACAAGGTTTTTTTTTTAATGAGTTGTATTGCAATATGTGGTTAGCTAGCGACCTCGACAGTGGATCATATATTATTCTTGCCAAACTGTTGATTTATTTTTTACTTCTATGGTCCTAGTTTATCATAATTATGTGACTTCGAGTTACAGCTGTATTAGCTATATGTAGGCGGGCACGCCCTTTATGTCTGGAGGCTTTATAATTCGGGTACTAAGTGCTGTTTACCTTTTTATTTTTAGTTTTTATTTTCGCTTGAGTTTAGATTTCGATGTTTTTGTTGGTATATTAGCGTGTGCTAGCTGTCATTATGGCAAATATATTTTATTTTAATTTTTTGTGTTGAGTAATGTAAATTATTTGCATACTATTGTATAGAATCAAGTTTTTGTTTTTTTTCTAACTGAACAGACAGCTGTGCTGCTGGTGAGTTTGTTTCGCCACTTCTCCTTCCCAGCCTTAGTGCTTTTGCACTAGGAAGTGGTGAAAGGCGGGCGTTTTTGGGGGACTGTCTTATGTAATTTTGACTTTCGGAAAGTGCTGATTCTCAGCCTAGTTTGAATAAATGACTTTTGAATTTATGCCTGCCTCGAAAAGATCTAAAAGTCACTCAGCGAGATCCAAGCGAAAATATCAACAAGGGGATGATAATCCAGCATATACTTTGGCTGAAATGAGAAAGATGTTTGCAGATTTCAAGCAGGAACAGAATGAAAAGTATAACTCGCTGTTCACAATAGAAACCGATATTAAGGAACAATATAATGAGATAGAGTCCTTAAAATTTGTATCTGAAAATTATGAGAAAATAAAAGCTCAATTTCACAGAATGGAGCCTGATAACAAGGAAAAGGCTGCCTACATACAGAATCTGGAAGAAAGAATTGAAAATCTTGACGTTATTAGCAAGTCATCTTGCATAGAGATTAGGAATGTTCCAGAAAATAAAGGAGAAACCAAGACAACCTTGTCACAAATTATCGTGAACGTTGTGAAATCTCTAGACGTTCAAGTTGACAAGTCAGAAATAAGAGATGTTTTTCGCTTAAAACCCAAAATCCGTACGAAAAACACCAACGCGAACACGATAGTTGTTGAGCTTACAACGGGCTTAAAAAAGGATGACTAATTGCAGGCTTATAAAAACTACAATAAGAACCAAAAAAAGAATAGACTAACCACTACTGACGTAAATCTCGTTGAACCATCAAACCTTATATTCATGTCTGAACATCTTACATTCAAGAAAAAGAGACTATTTTATCTTGCTCGAGATTACGCTAAATCAAACAATATTCAGTACTGCTAGACATCGTATGGGAAGATTTACATTCGTAAGGAGGAGAGATAAAACGCTGTAAGAATTAATTCCGAATCGGATCTAATTAAGATAAGAAATGTTATATGACTGACGGATTTATTTCATGTTTTAGTTATAAAGGTCCCTCAGACAAACTTTTATCACCATTTTCAATTTGGCATGCTTTTTAGGTCTAATATGTTATCAATAACTAAGGTCCTTCAATCTATTTATCACAGTGTATGTACTGGTTAAGACTAACTGTTATCGGTATTTTAAATTGAGCATGCTCTTTTTGTCTGTTATAGTGTCAATAATTATAGTTGTAAAACTTCTGTCTATCGCCAAAACACCGGTTCAGGTTCTGCAAATTCTATTGCCAATACACAAACATAAAAAACAGATTTTCACTCACACCAAGCCCCGTGTCACACTTCCACTACTTCAACTACAATTTCAACACAAACAAATCTACTACAACAAAAAAATACCCCAATCAAACAAATATCAATCAATAAATACTCGCATCTACTACATAACGAGGTGTCCAATAATTTATAAAACTACTAAACTCTCCTCAAAACTCTTTCGTACCCATTTTTATTCCGTTATTAACACATTACGTATCTATCTTAACAAGGTAACTATTGTTTTTGTAGATCTATTGCCCATTAACTTGTTCCTTTCTTTAAGTTATACTAAAATTCAGTAACGTGAATGAACTATCTTCGGATATTGATAATATAACTGTATCTAAAGTAACTGTCTTTGATATTGATGACTGTCATAAAACTTTGTCCACATACTCAATCTAGACACTTAGCAATCCTCACTCAGAATATACGGAGTATAAACTGTAACATGCATGGGTTAGAAATAATACTATCGCGCCTATAAAGGGAATGTGATGTGCTGGTCCTAACTGAATGCTGGCTGTCAGACTCATCCATCATTCCCAAAATGCCAGGATATTGCTCATCGGCAACCACAAGAAACCCCAAGCAAAATGATGGAGTGGTTGTCTACTACAAAGATTATCTTAATTTCGCAATACACGAGCCTCATTTCACAGATGGTAGTTGTTTGGCCATTGTAGGCGACCACCGCACCGTAATTATATCAATTTACCGCTCCCTCTCTAACAAAAATATTGATATATTTCTGTCGTCATTAAACGATGTCTTGTCACAATTTGGTCATTTCGAAAACCTTATGATAGTTGGGGATATAAACATCCCCATTAACTTATCAAATTTAGAACATCCTGGCGAACGTTATTTCACTTTAGCTGCCTCTCACGGGCTGTTACCAGCTCACACAGAAGTGACCCGTGAAGCTTAGGCTTCTGGAACATGCCTTGATCACGTACTGCTAAAAACGAAATATCCTTCTCTCACAATTATACCCAAAACCTATCTAACAGATCTTAACATGCATCGACTATTTTTGCTACCACTACCGTTAATAAGACTAATACTGAATCCTTAAAACTGGCTATTTCATCCATAGACTTTGAACCCATTTATGCATCTCAAGATCCGGACTATTCCCTTATCTACTTTATAACTAACTTACAAGAATCTATAGAGAAAAATACTAAAGTCATAACTTTATCGCAGCGCAAAAAGATTATTAAGCCTTGGATTACTCAGGGTTTACTTCGATGTATGAAAAATCGAGATATGCTACACCGTAAGTCAAAAATGTCACCTGATAATGAGACTTTAAAAGTAATTTATGTCCGATACAGAAACTATTACAATAGGATTCTGAAAAAGGTTAGAACGGAATATAACCGATCACTTATTGAAAAAGTTTGAGACGACCCCAAAACCCTTTGGAAAAATATCAAAACCATCACCAACACCACTAAAGAATTCAATCATCCGGATGAACTTCTCAAACTACGTTCTACGCCTGAATTATCTGTTAATGACATCAATAAATATTTTGCAAATGTAGGTAGAAACTTAACAAAAGCATGTATCGAAACGCATTACAACCCGACGCCTGGTCTTTTATTGTGAGGCTAAAAACTGATTCGACAGTAGGCTGGCCGGCAAAATCTCAAATCATCTGCTCAAAAACAACAAAAATGTCCTAATTCCTCCCCTTACACACATCTTCAATGTCTGCCTTGAGAGTGGCATATTTCCCAATTCTTTAAAAAAACAGTTTTCCGCCTTATACACAAAAGTGGAGACACAAATATCTTATCTAACTATAGACCAATATCAATCCTACCCGCTTTGTCAATAATTTTAGAAAAGGTTATAAATATAAGACTGACAAACTATCTGGAAAAGCACCTTACTCTCTGAGAAACAGTTTGGCTTTAGGAAGGGTAGATCTACTGAAGGATCAGTGCATATTTTAACTAATTACATATCTACCAACCTAGATATTGTACCTATTTTCTGTTCCTTCTTTTTGTCTATGTATTATGTGTGTGTACATTAATGGTTAAATAAATAAATAAAAATATGAAGGAAATGCCTGTCTATCTTTCTTGACTTAAGAAAAGCTTTTGACACTATCTCGGTTCCTATATTGATAAATAAACTGGAGACACTGGGAATCAGAGGAACGCAATTGAGTCTCTTTCGGAGCTATCTTGCAGAGTGAAAAGAGTGCGTGCGAGTGGGTGAACACACGAGCAGTGACCATGCCGTCAATTATGGTGTACCACAGGGTAGTATTCTAGGACCGACTCTATTTCTCGTTTACAATAATGACCTCATTAACCTCCAACTACCCCGAGGCGAACTGATCTCCTATGCAGATGACACTGCTCTCCTTTTCTCCACTGATACTTGGGATGAGGTATTCGATGCTGCCCAGGAAGAATTTAATGTTGTGAAGAGATGGCTCAGGTCCAGTATCCTAACCTTAAATATCAATAAAACTAAATATTTAACTTTTAGTACTCGCTGCCTCAGTGAGGCCATTATATATCGTCGCATCACATCACATGAATGCTTGCCTGGGGTGGGCTGCTCGTGCGGATCCCTGGAGCGCGTCAATGAAATCAGGTACCTGGGTATTATTATTGATAGCAACCTTAGTTTCAGGGAACATATTAAAAAACTAAGTGCTCGGGTACGGAAACTTATTTATGTCTTCAGAAAACTCAGACACGCGGCTGATAACAAATTACTTAAGCAAGTCTATTTTGTGCTTTGCCAGTCTATAATTTCTTACTGCATCTCGTCTTGGGGAGGAGCTCCGAAAACCACCCTAAAGAGAGTAGAAATAGCCCAACGAGCTATTTTAAAAACTATCTCTTTCCACCCCTTTCTTTATCCTACAAAGTGTGAAGTTTTCTTCAGAAAACTTTGCCGTGTTATTCGTCGTAGATATAATGCAAACAGACGAGAGCAAATTAAACATACTTTATTAATATTATTAGGAAGGAAATTTTTCTATACATCCATTGACAGTGTCAAACAATCAACGACCAACATTGCTTGGTAACCGGTAGGACCATAGAGTTCATTAAAGGCATAGAGGACCTATGCCTTCACATCCACGATACTTTTTTAGAATTTGGACAAATCTTTAAGTCCAATTCTAGAGCTCAACTCGATTAGTCTGGGTCCGAACAATGGCTTGGTAAACATATCTGCTAATTGAAGTTCTGTTGAAACTTGTTTCACAGTGAAGTCTCCATTCTGTATGCATTCTCTGATGAAGAAATGCTTTAGCTTTATGTGTTTAGTTCTCCTATGGAACTGGTAAGGAGGGTTCTCAGACAATTTAATAGTAGACTCGTTATCAACATATATCGTTGGTTTTTCATTCAACTGTGTTATGTCCGTTAATTCTCCTAGGAGCTCTTTTAGCCACAAAGCTTCTCTGGCTGTTTCTGTCAGGGCTATGAGTTCTGCCTCTGTTGAAGAAATCGCTATTGTTGGCTGTTTTTGGCTCTTCCACATTATCGGGCCGGAGAATAGGAAAACCATCCCTGACGTTGAATGTCCTGTCGTTGCGTCGCCTCCAAAATCAGCGTCACTAAAGCACATCAGCTTCTTGTTCCGGCTTTTTGCGAAGACGAGTCCTTTGTCTGTAGTACCTTTGAGGTATCTAAAAATTCGCTTGACTCTCATGACATCTTGCTTAGATGGAGTCTCTAGATTCCTCGACGCAACGCTCACAGCATATCTTATATCTGGCCTTGTAGCGATCATTAGGTATGCTAAGGCTCCCACAGCTTGACGATATGGAAAATTCGGATTCGCGTCATCTTCATTTTCGTCGTTGCTGACTTTTACTGCTGGCGTTGGAGCTGCTTTGCAGTCAGCCATTCCAAATTTTTCAAGTACTTTCTTAGTGTAAGACTTTTGGCTTAATGTTATACTGCCTTCTTTTGTTTTGTTGATCTCAAGTCCAAGAAAATATGAAGCTGGTTTTGTGGTTATTTTAAATTTATTTTTCAACTCTTCAATGAATTTTCTTCCGGAATATTCATTGGTTGAAGCCACTAAACCATCATCAACATATAGCGCAATTATCACTTGCTCACGCAGGTAGAGTCAAGGAACTTTTGTGCTTTGCTTGAATCCTGAGTTGATGAGATACTCTGATATGCAAGTGTTCCAGCATAATGGGGCTTGCTTAAGTCCGTAAAGGCTGCGTTTAAGTTTATACACTTTCTTGGTGCCATCATTAAATCCTTCTGGTTGCTTCATAAATATTTCTTCTTTTACAGCACCATTTAGGAACGCAGTTGATACATCGAATTGTGTAAGTACCAGGTTTTCTTCAGCAGCCATTCCTAGAACAGCTCTTATAGTACTGAGGCGTGCAACTGGACTGAATGTCTTCAAATAGTCAACGCCTGGTTTTTGTGAAAAGCCTTTTACTACTAGTCTAGCCTTATAACGTTCAATTGTACCATCTGGATTTTTCTTAATTTTATAGACCCATTTGCATGGCAATGGTTTACGATTTTTAGGGGGGTCAACCATTTCCCAGGTCTTCATTTCTACCAAAGATGTCATTTCGTTGTGCATGGCATCTAACCATTTGGATTTATCTTTGCTATTCATAGCATCTTTAAATGTTTGAGGTTCTCTTTCATTTTCCATATCCATGGCGGCCATTACGAAATCTTCAAATAGTTTGGGTTTACCAATTCGGGATCTATCACGAAGATTATATGTCCTTCGTTCTTCTGGAACATGGACCGGAGCATCAACTTCTATGTCTGTTTCATTGTTTTCATTTGGCTCATTAGCTTCATTTTCATTTGGTTCATTAGTTTCGTTAATTCCTCTGTTTTCGTCGATTTCGAAGGTGTCATAAAACTCTTCGTTGCTATTTTCCGTTTCGTTTCGTACGGTTGAATCGATAGAGCTTGCAATAACATTTTCTTGTACTGCTGTTGGACTACTGACATTTTTCTTTCTGATATCTTCAAAATACATTTCCAATGTGAAGTTTTCTTCAGTTTCTGTATCACTTGATTGTTTGTGATCATTCAACTCTTGGAACGGAATAGAGGTGCCATTTTCTCTAACTTCGTAGAACATTTTATTTAAAATACGAACATCCTTGGCAATGAGTATTTGTTTCTTCGATGGTTCGTATATTCTGAAGGCTTTCGAAACTTCTGAGTAACCGACAAACATCCCGGGTATAGCTTTAGAAGACAATTTGTCTCCACGTTTACCTTTCTTTAGGAAGAATGTCTTAGCGCCAAATACATAAAGGTGATTTACAGAGGGCTTTCTTCCTACCCACCTTTCAAATGGAGTTTGACTGCCGATGCTCTGATTAATGCTTCGATTTGACAGATAGTTTGCAGTGTATACCGCTTCTGCCCATAAATACAAAGGTGCTTTTGATTCCAGCATCATGCATCTTGCTTTTTCCATAATGGTTCTATTTTTTCTTTCGGCAATTCCATTTTGATGGGGTGTGTACGGAGCTGTTAACCTTCTTGTAATGCCATTTAGTTTTAAAAATGAGTCGAACTTCAAATTTCGGTATTCAGTACCGTTGTCGCTTTGTAAGCATTTAATTTTAGTTCCTGTGAAGTTCTCCACTTCCGCTTTGTAGTCCATGAATTTTTGTAATACTTCATTTTTATTTCAATCAATGAAATATACTCGACAATATCTACTGTAGTCGTCGATGAAACTGACAATATATCTATTCCCATGAAGTGTGGGTTGTTTGAATGGACCACAGACATCACTGTGTACGATCTCTAAGCGTTAAGCCGTACGTGAAGTATTCTGGTCGCTGGGTTTACTTGGTACTCTGCTTAGTTTGCCTTGTATGCATATTTCGCATTCTCCTAAAGAATTATTCTTGTTAAAGTTTAGTCCAATCAGGCTTTCGTTCTTAAGTGCGAGCTTCAAGTCCCTTTCGTTCATGTGTCCCAATTTACAGTGCCATTGCTTAATATCATCCGACTCAGAGTTTGTACAATCATTATCACTACATTTTGCAGCATTGGCTTTGTGTCTGTTAACATCATTATTTTTGGTTTCTAAATAGTACAGGCCATCATCTTTTGTTATTGCTTCCATTTGTACTCCTCGCTTGTGATCTTTAATTATTGCTTTCTTTTTATTGAATAGGATAGTGAGTCCTTGGTCAGTCATCTTTCCAACTGATAAAAGATTAGCACACAGGCTTGGTACATACAGTGCATTTGTTAAGCCGATTTTTCCTTCCTTAATTTCTATTTCAGCAGGGCCAGTGCCTTTTATTTCAGCAGTTTTGTCCTTCGACGCAAGTTTAAGAGTTTTCGAAATTTGTTTTATCTCGGTGAAGGGCTTGTCTGAATATGTCATGTGAGACGTACATCCACTGTCCAGTATCCAGCTTTTTTCAAAAAACAATATTTGCTAAATAGCAACAGAAGAGGTTTGAATCATTTTTATAAATTTTGATAAAGTTGCTTTTAGACTTTTCTGCTTTCTTGCGAGTATTTTTGTTCTTTGACCAGCATTTTGACGTATCGTGACCTTTCTTCTTGCAAATCTTACAGAAAGTGTAAAAACAGTCTTCATTATTGTTTGTTGCGCTGATACTTTGTGTATCACGACGACGAGCATCACTCTCTTCAATTATTTTGATCTTTAGCTTTTCAGGATCTGGTAGGGAGTCTTGAGACTCAATTGCAGTTCTGAATGTATCAAATTCTTTCGAAAGGCTGTAGAGCATCATTATTGACAGCAAATCATTGTTAATATCAATATCCATGTCTTTTAGTTTATCAACTGTATCCATGAATTTCATTAAGTGTGCACGGACATCTTCGCCTTCCTCAAGTTTGGCTAAGATCAACTGCTTGAGTAGGGTAGCCTTTCTGGCAGGACCCTTACTAGCATAAGTAGCTTCCAGCGTAATCCATACGTCTCTGGCATATTTACATTTTTTTACTTGTTTTAGCTCTGAAGGTGCGATGAGCAACATCAGTTCTGATTTGGCCAGTTCATCTTCGTCGACCTCGTCTTGTGAAGCATTTTCCTTAGGGTAATTGTTCACATGTTTCCACAGTTTATTTTTTACTAGGTACGCTTTGGCGTGTATGCACCATGTGTCGTAATTATCTTTTCCCAAGGCTTGAATTTTTATGCTTGACATTATCGTAATTTGAATTTTTGTTTGCAAATATATAAACTTACAATTTTCGCTCTGCTACCATGTGAAGTTTTCTTCAGAAAACTTTGCCGTGTTATTTGTCGTAGATATAATGCAAACAGACGAGAGCAAATTAAACATACTTTATTAATATTATTAGGAAGGAAATTTTTCTATACATCCATTGACAGTGTCAAACAATCAACGACCAACATTGCTTGGTAACCGGTAGGACCATAGAGTTTATTAAAGGCATAGAGGACCTATGCCTTTACACAAAGCAACTTTACCAACTAAGTAAAGTTCACACCATTCGCCAACATTTTATTCTTTGCATAATTCTTAAGCAACATAGTGATCTCACATATGACGCAGGTACTCTACTTAAACGTAGGAAATATGCAGTTTGTAAACGCACACATGTTGCCAAAACATCTTTCATCAGGAGATTCTTCATTTTTCTTGGTCCTTACCTATATGACAAAGTCAATGCAATTATAAACATATATCCATTTAATAAGAAAAAATCGGGCCTATCTACAAGGACTCTCTTATGATGAAACAGAAGCGCTTTTGAACATTCCTAAATAGATACCTAAGCTACATAAACGCTTTCTTTAATCATTCATAATATTGCTCATATTAATACAAATACACACACCACACACTCACCACACCCCCACACACATACAAAACACACACACAACACACGCATACACAACACACTCACACACAACTTCACATGAAATGGCATTCAAATAGGATTATTTTATAATGGAAGGCTACTAAAGGATCATTCTTATTTAAAGAAGGGTATAAACTGCAATCCGAGATAGTATAATTAGTTTGGATGCAGAAAATCCTATATGTACCAACTCTTAGCCGTACATTCTCATTTTATCTTTTTCTGTAATATGTGTGTAATTTCTTAGTGGAATAAATGTTATTTGATTTATTTATTTGAGGAATATTTTTTTCCCGTTTTTGCAACATTTTTCATTTATGCTCCACTCCTATTGGTTGTAGCGTGGTGTTATATAGCCTTCCCCGATAAATGGAATAAACAAAAATGTCCAACACAAAAATATTTTTTCTTCTTCCAACATTTTCAGCAATTATCGTCATATTTTAACAAATTTACACAAAATCTTAACAAACTATACATCTAAACCTTCCTTATGAATCACTCTGTCTTTTTGTGAAAACCGCATGAAAAGCCGTTAATTTTTGAGTTTATCGCGAACAGACAGATGCGGCGGGGGCTTTGTTTTGTAATATGTAGTGATAGCGAAGTAAGTCCTGTTTCACATTACCTCGAATAGTCACTCTCTATTCTCTAAAGACGCTACCAAGCTTACCTTTCTTGACAGAGAAGCTGACGCCCTTGATGGCATTGACATAGTCCCCGAAGAACGACACGTAGTTCTTATGTATATCGTCCACTAGCATCGCGTCCGGGATCTGCTTCGGAGCTGGAATTAACGCACAACGTTATTTTACTTAATAATTCTTCATTATCATCATTTCATCCGAAAGTCGTCAACTGCTGGACATAGGCATCCATCCAGCTTCACCTCACTGATCGGTCCTACTAAAACTTATTAATTTATCCCAAAAAGGATTCACGGTCCGGTGCGATGTACCTGGGCGAAATCGCAGAAAAAGGGTTACGTATTATAATATCTAATGTTATTCAAACTATTTTTGATAAGTAAGTAGGTCTTTTGACAGTAGTTATATCGAAAATAACCTACTTTTTAAAATACCTAAAGATTGTTTCACAGATATTTGTAATAAATAATGAACGAAATTTGGGTGGACGGTTGGCGCAGTGGTTGAGCAATTGACTGCTGTGCTGCGTGTCGCGGGTTCGATTCCCGCAAATATTTGTATGACCTACAGATAGTTGTTCCGGCTCTGGATATTGTGTATGTGAGTTTATATGTTTGTAAACGCACCCAAGATACAGGAAGAAATCCTAGTGAAAATCCTAGTGTGGGGCAACGTTTTTTTTAAAGAAAAAAATACTTAAAGGAGAATTCATCTATAGGCATTTCTATAAAATAGCATTTTTAACCTTAAATTAAAATTGAAATATTGTCTTAAAAGTCAATATTTCAATTTGTAACATAACATTGTGTTACAAAAGTAAGTGACAGAAACGAATCGCTGCAAAACCGACTCCGCGTAGTCTTGTCTGTTCTACCCCTAGAGTGCAATTTAAGCCCGCGTAGGCGCGGAGGGGCGAGGCGGCCTACGAGCTGAGGAGCAGGTGGTTTAATAACGGTGGCCGCCGCGGCTAGGCTGGCCGGTGAAGCCGGCCAGCAAGCCGAAGTTGCGGTAGGGAACGTTAAAACCATCTGCGACGATAAGCTCGCGTGGGACCGCCGGAGCCCCGGTGTGGATATGAGGATTGTTCAGATGCACAGAGTGGTGGTGATCATGTAGACAGACCTGTCAGAGAACGTAAAGCACCAAGTAGATATGGTTTTGGTGGTGTTTGTTACACAGAGAATAAACCTGATCTCACAATCAAGCAAGCATTGGAAGGGCCTGAGAGGAACCAATGGTTACAGGCAGTACAGAAGGAGTTGAAGAGCTTCGAAGAAAATGATGCTTGGGAGATAGTAGATGTTCCTAATAATTCTACTATAGTGCAGTGTAAGTGGGTGCTCAAGAAGAAAATTGAGTGTGACAATAAAGTTTATTTTCGTGCTAGGTTAGTGGCTAAAGGCTTTACTCAACAACCGGGTGTGGACTATTTTTACTCTTAGTTTATTATTTGCTATTTCAGTGAAACTTGGGCTTGATATCATACACCTTAATGAAAATATTTACATGCAAATACCTGAAGGATTTAACTGTTCTGATTCTAGTAAAGTTCTGAAGTTTAAGAAAGCAATTTACGGATTAAGGCAGTCATCCAGGATGTGGTATGATAAAGTAAATATTTGTTTAACTAAAAATGGATTTCAAAATCTAAATATAAACCTTTAAAAACGAAAAAAAAACGTGGACGTGCGCTGTCAAGTCAGAAAAATACGAATATAATATATTTAACATTTTTACAAACAGATGATTTAGAAGAGAGATCAAACAATAATTTTGAAGCGCCCAAAACTCGAAGAAATTAACACTATTAATTAACAATTACGGAGTTGTGGCCGCCTTTTACCACACGCGAGTAAGGGTTACAGTATTTTGACGCAGAGTTGAAGCAGATTTCTAATAATGTACAATACATATTGACCCTGAAAATAAAAAACAAAAAGAAACCAAATAACACAACGCGACACCTCGCCCGTTGCCAAGGCGAGAGTTGCGAAGGGTGTAGGCCTCCTGCGTCCCGCAGCCGTCATAAAAGACATTTTCTGTGTGACATTCATTGTTAACAATTTGATATTTTTATTTGTGTTTTTCTATTATGTTTTTAATTTGTAAGTTCTTGTATGTAATAGTATGTATAGTTTTATATTAGGGTAAGTTTTTCTTTTCTTTAATGAATAATGCAGACTGTAGCGAGGCCGGAACCTGTAGCAGTCATTGAGGTATTAATGTACTACGCACGTAATGACAGAACTTGTTCACGATCACATCCCAGTTGCTCACGTAATGGTGACAATCATAGTTTGCGAGAAAAGTCTAGGTCACGTACACATCGTCGTTGTGGTAGATCTCGATCCCACCCTCATGTGTTTGTGAAAAATGTGTTGGGCACTATAATGTCGCAATTGACTGCTATTGAGACTAGCACCGCTAGTGGTTCGCGTGTTACGCCGTCAATTCGTGACAGCACACCCCCTTAAGATAAAAAATAATGTAATACGACCCAAGCGCTTGTTGATGCGTTGGGGGTATTAACAAAAAATAAATTTAACAACTACTACCTGCCAAATTTTGATCCCGCTAAAAACAATTTTGAGGTGTGGTGTAATGAAGTGTATAGGGCTAGGCGTGCACCATTGGGACGATCTTGAGTGTTTCTCACGTGTGGCACGTTGTTTGAAAGGTGATGTAAAAACCTGGTTAAACCTGGCTACAAATTTCGTTAAGGAATCTAAGTCATTGTGTCCGCAAAAGATTATTAATAAGAGTCATAAACACCACGTCCGACAAGTTTTCTTCCTACGCAGAGTATGCGCGTCGTTCGTTATTAAAAGTACGTTTAGTGAAAGGGTTAAGCGAAGAACTTAGGGTTCAAATAGTGGTTCAACGTATCAGTGATGTACAGCCGCTATCAATGCTGACCTAACGTCAGAATGCCTAGTTTCCTTTTTAGCTAATTGTGTAAAGCCTATTCGTAAGTCTGATAATCATAACCCAGATAAATCAGCGTCATTCAGTAATATGACTAAAAGGCATAATTCTAACGGCCCTAATAAATCTGAAAACAAATATTTTAATCGCGACCAAACAGGGCATTATAAAGAGAAGTGCACCAATTATAGGCGAAATGTCAATGATAAAGACGGTAGAAGTATTAATGCTAGACAGATTGGTTCTTTCTATAAGAAGGTAGGGCTAATAAAGATTTGAATTTGAATCAGCGGTAGTAAATTACTCATCCGGTTCGCGTAAACAAATGAAGTGTTCTTTGAAAGGATTAAGTGATAAAGAGTTTGTTGCTCGCGAATACATCAGTTTGACTGTAGAGTTAGTAATATCGCGCCTCAAGTAGTTTTGTCATAGTACCCGCGTCGTGTATGAATAAACCCATTATCATAGCGATGGTGTCCCGTTTATTCGCACAAAACATGGACAGTACTTGACTCGTGTATCAGATAAGGTACTAAAAGTAAACACTGAGTGTTGTGTTGTGTGTGTGTGAACCTGACAATAATAAATACACCCCTCATAGTTATATTAGTCGTGGTCAGATAAGACCGAGCATAAAGACAAAGTGTTACTTGATCCTCTATCAGAAGCAAAGTATGAGACGAGTCGACAAATAGCTTCGGAGCGGCTTAAAAAATTAAAACGTACAAGACGCTTTTGTTAATGTGGGGAGTAAGCCTCCTCGTACTTTTAACGTTGATTCAAGTTTTTGCAGAAAACAAGCCCAGTCGACCGGCAAGTTGTAGCTTGCGGGGCCCGCCCATATGGCTCCTTCACTGCGCATTGAAGAGATATGCTGCGTATGAGCTGCTCCTTCTGGCTGGCACCTGTGAACTGCTGCCGCACCTGGTTGGTGCCTGTGCACTGCTGCAGCTGGTTGGTGCCTGTGCACTGCTGCAGCTGGTTGGTGCATGTGCACTGCTGCAGCTGGTTGGTGCCTGTGCACTGCTGCAGCTGGTTGGTGCCTGTGCACTGCTGCAGCTGGTTGGTGCCTGTGCACTGCTGCAGCTGGTTAGTGCCTTTGCACTGCTGCACCTGCACGGTGCCTAAGCACCGATGCCCCTGCGCGGTGCGTGTGCGCTGTTGCACCTGATCGGTGCGTGTGCGCTGTTGCACCTGATCGGTGCATGTGCGCTGTTGCACCTGATCGGTGCATGTGCGCTGTTGCACCTGATCGGTGCCTGTGCGCTGTTGCACCTGATCGGTGTTTGTGCGCTGTTGCACCTGGTTGGTGCCTGTGCGCTGTTGCACCTGGTCGGTGCCTGTGCGCTGTCGCACCTGGTCGGTGCTTGTGCACTGTCGCACCTGGTCGGTGCTTGTGCGTTGTCGCACCTAGTCAGTGCCTGTGCGCTGTTGCACCTGGTCAGTGCCTGTGTGTAAGTGTAAGTGCTAGTCGCTGTGGTACTAGTCACTCGGGCGTTCGTCGCTTGGCGTTAATCGCTACACTTGATCAAAGTTGTCCTTTTGTCATGTATGGACATGGCCTGCATGTTGGACAGGCTTGCACGTATGAATACGGTCTGCGTCAAGCATTGTTTCAGATAACTAAGACTGGTCGTCAAGGACAGTCGGTACGAGGTGCAAGGAGCTGCCCCGAGGACAACGGAGACCTTCAAAATAAAGGGCTCAGTCGGGTTTGAATTTTTAAAAGAGATGAATGTGAGGTTGCTGTGTGAATATTTTGATAGATGATATGTGAATTAATTGAAAGATGACGTAGAGAAAGTTGTGAATGGTGAAATGTGTTCATTTAGTCTTGTTGAATTGTCTTCTTAATGTAATTTTGTATCCAGGTGAGCATGCGGAATCAGATGAGACGGTGCCTGCAGCCGGATCACAGCGTGTGGCTGACCGTCTATGCCTGCTGGATGACGACTCTGGACGATGTGGGTGAGCCTTCAGGTGCATCTGCTGGTCCTACTGGTGCTTCAACAACGGACAAGACCAAGTCGGACGAAAGCGGCGATCAAGTTCTCGCTGTACCTGGCAGTGCTTCCGAAGAAGAAGTCCAAGGTGCAGCCGAGGACGTTACAAGATCAAGAGAGGCCGTATAAGCAGAATTTATTGTTGGTAGTGGTGGTACCTACCGATTAATATAAAAGCGTGTGCTCGAGCGAGTATCGATCCTTGGCTCCTATATCGTCGCACGGTAAGGTTGTCTGTACTTTCGCTACTTTGCAGTAAGTTCGTTCCATATGGTGCTATTTGGGTTTTTGTGTTATTGGTTCTCGTTTTGAACATTAAAGGTCGTTTGTGATTGCTCGAATTTTAATGATTACTTGAACTATTGTTAAAATTAAGTCTATTCTGAAATAAATTCGTTTTAGTTTGTTTGAATTGTTTTTTATTTGTTTTTCCATCCTGGTCGCTAAAAATACAATATGTCAATACGTTGGGCACAGCAATTAGAATATTATCTAATAAATACATAGCATAAAGTTCAGGTAATATAATTTTGAATAATTTTACTTAAGTATTAACTGTAATTATAATTTTGATGCCACAGAATAAATTGTAAAATAGAATAGATGTCAAGGTTTATTTTAGGACCCGTGCTATGTAATTTTAACTTTGATGATGGTACTACGAGTGTGTTTTCATATCGTGAACGCGGTGCATATCGGCGATCTTGTTCAGTTATTTTTTAGTAGAAGTTTGGGTTCTGTATCACAAATTTACAACTTTCTAGAATGTAGATTGATGGCAGAGTTAGGATTTCTAATTGCCTGAAATGCGGTCTACACGTTTCATCGTTAGCAATGTGAACCAATATTCTGATATTTTTTTTTGTAGAATAAACAAATCGTTGCCATCTACACTATTTCCCCAGGGAATTATTCCGTACTTCAGCCATGAATATGCGTATGCATAGTATGTAGATAGTGCTGTTTTCAAGTCGGTTGTGTTTTTGTTCTATGCCAGCGTTCAACCAAACCATTTGACTGTGGATGATAACTGGTGGTTCTGGTCTTCTTAATACCGAGTGACTTGGTCAGAGTGATAAATAAGTCTGACTCGAACTGTCGTCCCTGGTCCGTTGTTATGGTGTTTGGGCATCCGAATCTCGCTATCCAGGTGCTTATGAGAACTTCCGCTACAACTTTTGCTGTTATCTCTGCTACTGGTACAGCTTCCGGCCATCTCGTTTCTCTGTCGATCATTGTCACGATGTATCTGTTTCCGTTGGATTCTGGTAGTGGTCCGACAATGTCTACGTGCACGTGGTCTAATCGTGCTGTGGGTGGAAAAATTCCGATTGGGGCCGAGTTGTGCCTATGTGTCTTGCTTTTCTGGCATGCCTGGCATGTTTTCGCCCAAATGCCGACGTCAGTATTCATGCGGGGCCAGAAATAGTGCTCGGAGATCATTTTTTTTGATAATCTTATTCCGGGATGTGTTATGTTGTGCATGGTGTCGAATACTTGTTTTCGAAGTGATTTCGGCACATACGGTCGTAAACTTGGTTTTGTATTTTCGCAGTGTAGTTGTCTTGTTCCTGATAATGTCGTTGTTTTCCAGTTAAGGTTGCAATTTTTTAACAGCTGAGTGAGTTCAGTGTCATTGCGTTGCATATCTGCTAACTCAGTCCAATCCACAGGTGTGGGGCAATCTATTTGCTCGAGTCGCGATAACGCGTCGGCCACCGGGTTCATGTTACCGGATAGGTGACGTATGTCTGTCGTGAACTGTGCGATGAACTCGAGGTGACGTAGCCGTCTTGGGGCTATCGTTTTACTTGTGCAGGTTTGTTTTGTAGTGAAAGCATGACATAACGGCTTATGATCGGTGTAAACTATCAACTCACTTCCCTCGACATAAGGTTGAAAATGCGTTACTGCCATGTAAATGGCTAGCAATTCCCGATCATACGTGCTGTACTTTGACTGCGTTTCACTCAGTCCCTTTGAGAAAAAGGAGAGTGGCTTCCAGTTTCCGTTTTCATACTGTTGTAAAACGGCGCCCACGCACGTTTGAGATGCGTCTGTCATTAGTGATAACGGGCAATGCGTTGTTGGTGAAGACAATGTAACGGCGTCGCTTAGACTTGCTTTACATTGATCGAATGCTTCTAATGCCTCTGGAGTCCATTGTATTTCGGTTTTGTCATTTTTCTTCGATCCAATGAGGTATTTGTTTAACCGAGCTTGGTGTTTGGCTGCTTGTGGTATATTGTTCCGGTAGAAGTTGATCATGCCTAAAAATCTTCGCAAATCTTGTACGGTTTTTGGTATAGGGTATTTGGTTATTGCTTCGACCTTGTCTGGTAATGGTTTGATACCATCTTTTGTGATCTGATATCCGAGGAACTCTACTTGCTGTTTGCCCAGTTTGCATTTGGCTTGATTTATTGCGATGCCATGTTCGTCTAACCGTTTGAACGTTTCTTGTAAATGTCGACGGTGTTCGCTGGTTGAAGATGACGCCACTAGTATATCGTCTATATATACGAATACGAAGTCAAGTCCTGCTAAGACTGTGTTTAGGAATCTGACAAAGGTTTGCCCTGCGTTTCGTAGTCCAAACGGCATTCTTGGAAATTCGAATAGACCGAACGGGGTTATTACTGCAGTCTTTTCTACGTCTTGTACTGGAATCTGATTGTAAGCCCTTTTTAAATCGATCGTTGAATAAATACTGGTTCCTGGTAGTAGGTATGTGAAATCTAGTAGTCTCGGAATTGGGTATCTGTCCGGTACCGTGATCGCGTTCAATCTCCTGTAGTCACCACATAGTCGCAACTCGCCGTTTTTCTTCGATGTCACGTGCAAAGGACTTGCCCACGGACTCTTGGAAGGCCTGCATAACCCTGTCTCTAGCATGTGTTCTATCTCCTTCTTCACTCTTAGGTATTTGTCCGCTGGCAAAGGTCTTGACTTGGAGTAAACAGGATGTCCATTGGTGATGATTTGGTGAACAACGTCGTGCTTCGGTCGTGACTCTGTATCGAGAGGTTTCAAAATGTTCGGGAAATCTGCTAAAATGTCTGCGTAGTCTTCGGTTAATTTTACGGTCCGAAGTGTAGGCGTGCTTGACTTCATTAACTTTGCGTTACTCTGAAGTCCAGTTGTACCATCAATCAAACGTTTATTCCGAACATCCACCAAAATGTTGTTTCTTTCTAGAAAATCGGCTCCAAGTATTGGTTGCGTAATGTCAGCTACGATGAAAGTCCAACGGTACGGGCGTCTCATATTCAGATTCAACGTCAGCGTTTTGTCGCCGTATGTTTTTATTTGTGTACCGTTTGCAGCGTATATTTTATATGTGTCGTCAGCTTTTAAACGATTCCCTCTTCTAGGTATGGCTGAAATGTTAGCGCCTGTATCTACCAAAAAACGATACCCACTTTTTCGGTCGGTAACGCATAGGCGGTTTGACGGTATGATAGCGCTGACGACCGCCTCTGTCAACGCTGAATTTAGTTTTCCGACGGTTTCTTCCAATTGCATGGATTTTCACAGTTCCGAGCTCGATTCCTGTACCGATGATGATACCTACATAACCAGTTGGGACTGTCGGGTGTAATCCTCGTCCTGGAGTGTGATCTTGTGCGCGACTGGCTTCGGTTGCGCCTGTAACTACGGTGTCTACCATTATTTGCATTGGATTTCAAGGCTGCTATTTCTATGGTTAGCTTCTTCATTTGGTTGACCATCTCAACCATAAGCTGTGTTTGTCCGCTTGATATTTCCGACACTTCGCCTGATCGTCCTTCCAATATCTTGTCTGCTATGGCGGCGAGGTTGTCAAGTTTCTGATCTTGACTGACCGTTAACACTGCTCGAACGTGATCGGGGAGTCTTGATATCCACAAACCATGGAGGGTTTTTTCGGCCACCTGACTCTTACGTGCCAATTCCCTCATTCGTCTCAACAGTTGCGACGGCTTTTGGTCGCCTAATTCCACTTCACTGACCAGCTTTTGAAATTGCCGCTCCTCCGATTCTTCGTACACGGCTAGGAGTCTTTCTTTAATAGCACCATATTTATTAGTGGCGGGGGGTGACATTATTATGTCGGCCACTTGACTTACTGCGTCTTTGTGGAGCTTGGACAGTACGACTCCGTATTTTACTTCGTCACCCTGTTTTTGGGGAGCCATCATTGTCTCAAACTGCGCGAACCACACCCTGGGCATCTCTATCCAAAAATCCGGGATCTTCGAGGATATTCCTAATGCTGCGACTTCGGCCTGACTGCTGTCCGTCGCTCCGCATGCTGGTAACACACCACAATTTCCACTTGTGCTCATGTCTTCGGTAACTATATGCCTCTTGAAAACCAAAACCAGTGAGATCCGCTTGTGGAAGGCTGGTAAGGTTGTGCAGTGCAGTTACCACGACACGAGGAAATCACTTTAAATCGCGGCGCGTGTTAATTCAAATCGGGGTCACCAGATGTAAGTGTATCTTCTGTGTACGTGTTGTTGGGTGTTATGAGTCATGTAAATAAAACAACTGGTTTCGGTGAGCACTAGTACACAACTCTATATATAATTATTTATTTGACCATTATAATATTTGCTGTGCATGCGACATGTAATGTGTCGATGCACCACAAGCTCACGTGTGTAACGCACATGCGTAAATGAAGCTGGACAATTTAGATTTTATTTTCTGGATGTGTGCTTTCCATGTCATATGAATGTCTAAGTCCAAACCTAACAAAGTAAAACTCTCAACGCATTCTAAATTTGTACCGTTAAAAGTAAAATTAATCTTTAAAGGTTTTTCTGATAAGGCCTAAATTGCATAATTTTTGTTTTCGAAAAGTTGATTTCTAGGTTATGATCTTTCATCCAGTTTTGTATATTAAGCATTACATTATTGAGATTCACATGTAGTTGTTGAGAGTAAATACAGGAAGTCATTATAGAAATGTCGTCGGAAAACAGTACACACGACTCCGTTATAATTTTAGGGAGATCGTTGATGTAAATCAAAAAACTTTTTACAAAAATTACAACCGACTTCCAAACAAAAACACTACAAAGTGAAAAATAACTTCAATTTCGGAAGTCGGTGTCAAACAAAGAAACGAAAACAGGAACACCGGCTTTCGAAATTGAAGTTATTTTTCACTTTGTAGTGTTTTAGTTATTTTTCACTCTTTAGTTGTGGTACATAATGGACCAGTTCTATAGGCTAGGTACCTATAACGCCCAAAGTGAAGCCAGAATAGATTAACCCAATAACATGAAACTAAAATAAACAAAATCGGTGGAATGAGAGTATAGCAGGGTGAACTGTTCACACCTGCGTACTCCTTTAAAGCGATGTGATGATATGTTATGAAATAGTGTAAACAATAAACAAATATGCGATTGCAGCTATACCGAGTGATTTGCCGTCATTTATTGAAGAGTTCTGATGTATATCTTCGAAGTTCTTCATCAAATCTTGATGAAAATTAAATGGGACCACATGACAAACACCAGCTTTCGAATAAAAAAAGAATCATCAAAATCGGTTCACCCAATAAAAAGTTCTGAGGTAACGCACATAAAAAAAATACAATCGAATTGATAACCTCCTCCTTTTTGCGAAGTCGGTTAAAAACAATGAGCACCCGACAACACCATCCTGTGGAATAGAATGTTCTATGCAAATACAATTAGAGCGTATTAGACTTAATTCTCCGGTGTTGTGATCCCAGTGTTCTATTTCTAAAAATTGTTCTCGGTTTTTTAAGTATGATGCGAACCATTCAAGGGTTATTCCTCGTACACCGATACCATATAATTTATCTAATAAGATTTTATATATCACTTTATCGTATGCCTTAGTCATATCCAGTAGGATACCAATCGCATATTTTTTATTATTTAAAACGTTCAATATTTCTTGTGTAACTTTATACGTTGCCAAAACTGTGGAGCGGTTTTTCCGAAAACCGTGCTGGCAATCATCATAAACATTAAATTTTTCGCAAAAGTTGTAAACGCGTTTGCACATTGTTTTTTCAAATATCTTAGATGATGTTGGTAAAAGTGCAATTGGTCGGTAGTTTTTTGGATCTGACTTCGAGTTTTTCTTATGAATGGGTTTTATTAAGGATTTTTTTAACACGTCTGGGAATATCCCTTCAGAAAATGATTGCTTAATTAATAAATAAAACGGTAGTGTAAGCTCTTCAGCACATGTTTTTATAAGTATGGGGGGAAGCTCATCTAATCCGTGACTGTATTTGGTTTTGAGATTTTTAATAATACTTTTATTTCTTGCGGTGTGGGTGGATCTAAAAACATAGTGTTATCAGTTGGTCGTAGCACAGGTCGGCCGCACGGCTCTGAGTCCCCACTCTGCCTTGTTTGTCCCACTGATGCGAAGAAATCATTGAATGAGTTTGAAACTTGTTTTGGGTCCGACGTAAGTTTATCGTGGACCATCAATGTAATATAATGTTTTGTTGTGTTTTTTGAAGGTTTTTATTTGTACGCTCTTTAATAATTTTCCACATTGACTTTGTTTTGTTAGTTGAATTTTTAATTTCCTGAATACATTCTAGTTTTTTTGATTTATTGCATATATGTTTTAAAGTTTTTTCATAGATTTTATAGTGTTTTTTCAATATTGGATCATTAGAATATTGACTGAAAACTTGTGCGCCTGAATTGTCTCAGATCCTGACACGCCTATATCGCCTTTTGTTAGTGACTGGAAAGGTGCCGAAGGCTTGGAAGCAAGCTAACGTTCAGCCAGTCCCCAAAAAGGGTAGTCGGGCTGACCCGGCAAACTACAGACCCATCTCGGTAACGTCCATCCTCTGTAAGAGTATGGAACGTGTGCTGAACAATAAGCTCCTGGCATACCTTGAAGACAACGACATCCTCAGTGACCGCCAATACAGCTTCCGCCGAAATTGGTCAACTAGGGATCTTCTAGCGTATGCCATTCACGTCTGGAGTGAGGCCATCGAGAGGCACGGGGAAGCGCTTGCTGTCTCCCTTGACATCTCGAAGGCTTTCGACAGGGTCTGGCATGAGAGCCTTATTGGTAAGCTTCCTTCCTTCGGTCTGCCTAGTGGTCTGTGTGACTGGATTGCTGACTTCCTGAGGGTGAGGTCCATCCGAGTGGTTATCGATGGCTGCTCGTCCGGTCAGCTAGGTATTAATGCCGGAGTCCCTCAGGGGTCGGTGCTCTCGGCTACACTGTTTTTGCTGCACATTAATGACCTGCTAAAACCCGGAACCTTTGGGTACGCAGACGACAGCACGGTTGCTGAGAGATACGTGTCTGGCGCACGGGCTACTGGGACTGAGATCCGGTCTCTCCGGGAGGCCATGGTTGAGCGCTTGAACCTGTCTTTGGGGGCAGTCTCCGAATGGGACAATGCCAATCTAGTCAATTTCAATGCAGCTTCTTAGCTGCATTTAAATTGTGGGTCTTCCCAGGCGTGTCTTTTTTCCGCAAAAAAGAGCCTTTTCCACCCGGCTCCATCTTTCCGTGGTGTAACCGTGCCGATAACTGACCATCTCGACCTTCTTGGTGTTACTTTAACATCGACCCTCAATTTTGGTCCATTCATTGAGGCAAAGGCTCAGTTGGCTGCAAAAAAGTTGGGGATCCTTGCAAAGGTGAGACGGTACTTCACGCCTGAACAGCTGCTCAATTTGTATAAAGCGCAAGTTCGGTCATGCATGGAGTACTGCTCTCACCTCTGGGACGGATCTGCCAAATATCAACTTGATGCACTTGAGTCGATTGACAAACGGGCCAAGAGGCTTATCGGCCACAATGCACTGGTCGCCTCAAAGCTCCAGAGCCTTGAACATCGACGCCAAGTGGCCAGTCTGTCGGTTTGTTATCGGTTACATTTCGGGGAGTGTGCGATGGAACTGCACAATTTGATTCCGCCTAGCCCTTTCCATCACCGGACAACAAGACGCACGGCAATGCGCTACCGATACATGGTGGACATCCCACCCATACGTACAAAGCGTTTTGCGAATACTTTCATTGTACGCACAGCTAAGGAGTGGAATTCCCTGCCGGAGTCTTTGTTTCCTGATAGCTACAACCTTGGGGTCTTCAAGTCAAGAGTGAATAGGTTACTTCTAGGCAAGCGTGCTTCACCGTCGACCATATCATCGCTTACCATCAGGCGAGATAGTGGTCAAACGCGAGCCTATCAATAAATAAATAAAAAAAAAATAAAAAAAAGCATGGTGTTATTCACTATAGCTTTCTCCGATCTGGTGAAGCAATAATGGCAGATGTCTACTGTGCTAAACTCCGAACCATGATGACAAAACTAGCTGTGAAACAGCCCCGACTCATGAATCGATCTTCACCATTATTGCTCTATGATAACGCGAGACCTTATACAGCACGAGAAACCGTATTAACTCTACAGGAACTAATTAGAAACCATTCGTCACCCTCCGTATTCGCCAGACCTTGCTCCAACGGACTACCATTTTTTTCGTTTTTTGGACAATTTTTATTGTGATTTGGACGATGAAGAACCTCAACCAAAGCACCCAGGAATTAAAGTCTGAAATAGCCGGTATCAGAGAAGAATATACAAAGATGAAAAATACCGTTCATAGTTTGGAGTCTAGACAGACCAAGATGGCAGAGGGACTTGATTCACTTCAAAAGTCGATGCAATTCCACAGCAGCGAATATGAAGACGTAAAGAAGAAACTCGAAGTTCATGCTAAAGAATTGAAGAATTTAAATACTCTTAAAACTGAATTGGCGGAAATCAAGGACCAGAATAGGAAACTAAGATCTGATGTAAACGCAAACGAGCAACGTGAAAGGCAACTGAATATTGAAATTGTTGGCATACCTGAACATAAAGATGAAAACTTGAATGAAATTATCTTAAAGATAAGTAAACATACTGATATAGAAGTAACAAAGGATGATATTCTTCAAGTGAACAGAGTTACTGCGAAGTCTAATATAGTAGCGAAAAGCGCAATCGTCAGCTGAAAGACAACATTATTTCTCAAGCACGTAAACGTCGCCTGTCAACCAAGGACCTGGAAATTCAGGGCAAAGGTGTTCCGGCGTATGTTAATGAGCACTTATCAGTATTCAATAAAAGTTTTCTAAAGAAAACCAAAGAGATGGCCAAAATTAAGGAATACCAGTTCACGTGGACAAAAAACTGCAAAATCCACGTGAAGAAAGCAGCTGCTATCCCTGCTATATTTATCAAGCACGAAGAGGATCTAAAAAAAATCGTTTAACTTGTCGGGCAAGTCTTCTACTCAATGTTTATAAAGTTGATATTTTGTTTTGTCGTTATATTTTTGTTTGTAATTTTTTCAGGATTGTTTACATAATATTGAAGAAATCGTATCGATCGAGAAAATATCTAATCAAACCATTTCTGATAAGCAAGAAGTCGCTGAGACATTAGAAAATTTCTTTACCAACATTCCGTTAGAGGTTACGAAGTCACTTCCCTCCTCATCTAAATTGGCTGCAGCTCTTCTTAAGGTTACACTAGTCGAAAATTCTTGCATACAAAGGTAGTCTAGGGATAACTCCACTGTTTGACGATGTACGTTCAAAATAAAAAATTATTTCAATATGTCTCATCATTATCTAGCCCTGTATGGAGCCAAAAAAATCAAAAATATATTTATTTGAAAGTTATGAGCGTCGAAAGTTCCACATTTCGACACTAATTTTAACGCATTTTTGGGCGCAAATAAATACCATAAGCATAAATTGCAAAACGCCATACAAGGATAGATTATTAGTTCAACAATGTAAATAATTTTATTTTGAACAGATACATTTAGTCGTTTTTTCATGATATCCAGACTGCCAAAGGTCTGTTTATAAAATTTCGCGCACTCGGTTTCGTCCTAAATCATTATCCATTTCTCTACAAATTCGCAAAAGTGTGTATTCTTACGCGAACTAGCTTCCTACTGGTCATCACAGCATATATCTCTTCCGCACGTGTTGTCGGTTGATATAAAATGCATTTCAACTCCGCGCACAAAATAGTTCGTGCCGTCGACTAGTGTACCCTTAAGGATTACTTTACTAAATACATACCAACCTTTAAATTTAAACCAATATGCATTGATACAATTAAAAACGCGTTCAAAAGTCTCAATATAAAAAACACTGAAGACTTATGGGGGATATCCGTTAGGGTTCTTGGAGATATTATTGACTCAATTGCTCCTGTCCTAACAGGCATATTCAATCAATGTTTGGACAGCGGCACGTTTCCTGACTTAATGAAACACAGTAAAGTAGTACCAATTTTCAAATCAGGCTGTAAGAGCGATCCCTCTAATTATAGACCTATATCCGTGCTACCAGCATTGAGTAAAATCTATGAAAAAATCATGCTGGACTAGATGTTGTCTCATTCCAATTCAAATGGGATCCTGCATAGTCAGCAGTTTGGTTTCATGAAAGGTAGGTCGACAACGGACGCGGGAGTAAAACTCATCAGCCACATCTTGGAATCTTGGGAGAAGTCCCAGGATGCTATTGGCATTTTCTGTGATCTGTCAAAAGCGTTCGACTGCGTCGACCACAACACACTGATCTGTAAATTACAACACTACGGAATTCGAGGACAAGCTGCTGATCTTGTGCTTACCTATTTATCAAACAGACAGCATAAAGTAAATGTTAATGGGGCGACGTCCTCCGGGTCTCTAGTCAAAATGGGCGTGCCCCAAGGTTCAATTCTCGGCCCTTTCCTTTTTCTTGTTTACATTAATGATCTCCCTTTTATGATGGCCAAATTATCGGATATAATTCTATTTGCTGATGATACTTCGCTAATTTTTAAAATAGATAGGAAAGATACGGATGTCGTATATGCCAACGAAAGTCTGATTGTTCTTTCGGAATGGTTCGCAGCTAACAATCTTTTACTGAATGCGAAAAAAACAAAATGTCTAAAGTTCTCTTTACCAAATGTACCTCAACGTGACCTAAATCTAAATGTTGACGGCAAAAATCTTGAAATAATAACGAAAACTGTATTCTTGGGGATTACTATTGATTCAAAATTGCAGTGGACTGCGCACATTAGAACTCATTCGGGCAGGTTAAGTTCGGCTGCCTATGCAGTAAGGAAGATAAGGCAGTTAACCGATGTAGCCACAGCTAGACTATGCTTATTTCCACAGTATTATGTCTTATGGCATTCTGCTGTGGGGGTCAGCAGCAGACGTTGACTCATTTTTTATCTTACAAAAGAGGGCATTCCGCGCGATTTATAAAATGGGTCCTCGCGAGTCCCTCAGAGAAAAATTTAAAGAGATCGATATACTGACTCTACCTTCACTTTATATTTTGGAATGTATTTTGTATGTCCGCAAAAATCGAGGGCTTTTCAAAACTAGAAGTGACTTCCATAATTTAAATACACGCAGTAAGCACGAAATTGTAATACCCAAATTCAGATTAACGAAAACTAGCAAGTCTTTTCTTATAAACAGTATACGCTTTTATAACAAGTTGCCTAAGTCAGTTATAGAACTGACCGATGGAATGTTCAAAAACTACATCAAACGTGTCATATTATAAAATCAAGGACTATGTTGAAGATAAAAATTTTGGCTTTAGCTCCCTCTGTGCATGCGGCTTCCCTGGTAAATCATAAACGACACAAATATATGGATGTCTCTAACTATTCTCAATCTCATTTTTTTTTCTCTTTTAATTAGACTTTTTACACTGTTTTTCAATCATCTTTATAGTCCTTTACTAAGAATAGTTACAGCACTGATAACAGTATTTGTGCCACATGTTAAATTTAGTGTTGTGTTTTTTAATTTTTTTCAATTTGTTTTTCTTTATTTTACCTTTGTATAGATTCTTTTACCGATTGTGAATGTGTGAACATTGTAGGCTGTTCGCATTCGATTGTGCAACTAAAGTATGTAAGGTTAATAAGTTAGTTCCATCGCCGTCGATAGATGGCGTTGTTCATTTGGACAGCATTCCTGAATCGCGGTGTTAAAAGTTGCAGTTGATTTCTTATAGGATTAAGATTAAATTGTTTTTTTTTGAGTTTGAGATTGAGTACACGGGGGTGACCATAAACTCTTAGAGCGATATCAATTTGAGATCGAATAAGGGACAGATGTATATGACTTGTATACATCTGTCACTTACTCGATATCAAATTGATACCGCTCTAAGAGCTTATGGTCACCCCCCTGATGTAAAACGATTACATATACTGTCAAAGTATCCGGTGTTTCATTTATCCGAGTTCCGCGGTATATTTATACTTGATCATGGTCCTTATCGAGTCGGATAAGTGTGATCCTGAAGTGTTTTGTGATTCTTGGCGTAGAAACTAGGGTGGATCGCCCTGAAGCGCCGCATACCCAAGCTGGTGTGCCGGACACCAGCGGAGTGAGAGACCAGCAGGGCGATCTGGAGTTGGACATTATGAGCACCAGCTGCGTGAGGCGCAGGGCGAGACGTCTGGGTGACGCAGTCACCAGTGGAGTGAATACGGATTCAGAGTTAGTGAAGTGTGGTTTGTCGAAGAAAAATCGTGAGTACATTTTATTGTTGTTACATATTTGCAAGTCGGGTTTTCTGAAGATAGAAAATTTAGTCTGAAAAGGTTTATTCGACTTTAGTAGATTTATTGGACTTTATTACTTGTGTGAGATTTTATGTACCAATCTGTGCAATATTGAACCATTTGTATTTGTAATATTTCAATAATTGAATTTATTTTGCTGGTGTATCTTGGGTAATTTTTTTTTTTTTTTGTGAAGTGAAAATTAACCACATCAGCGCGTATGCCGTCATCCAGACGGCATACGCGCTGATGATAACATCAGCGACGCAGCGTCTGTCAGCGGGCTTTTGGTGGGGCAGGCTCTCAGCGGCGACAGTGGTGGGAGCCACTTGCCGGTTTTGAGCGGGCTTGGGGACGGCAGGAGCCTGAGTGGGGGCCGGAGTGGGTTGTTCCAGCAGGCCTGCGGTTGGCTGTTGGACGGTGTGGGGAGCCACCTTTTGGTGGTCTAGTTTGCCCCATGGCGAAGTCCTCTGAGGGGCTAGCCGGGCGGGGGGTAGTCCGGAGGGAGCTGTGTGAGCTTGGCGCTCAGCTTGGCGCTTGGCCATTTTGGGCGCCAGCTTGGGGGCTTTAGGGCAACCCTTGAAGTTGGCCGTGTGACCGACCTGGTCACATAGCACGCAGCTGGGAGGCTCCGTGCAATCAGCCGGGTTTTTGGGGCGGGGACAATCTTTTGTGCTATGGTCGCCTCGGCACTTAACGCACCTGGGGCGGCCAAAGCAATTTTTTTGACTATGTCCATATTGTTGGCAGTTATGACACAGACCACTGGGTCCGTTTTTATTCCTGGTTTATATTAACGATCTGCCATTCTATTTAAAGGATGTTTGCGACGTTGTACTGTTTGCAGATGATACTTCTCTGATCTTTAAAGTAGATAGGAATAGACAAGTTTTTGATGACGTGAATAACGCACTATCAATGGTCACAGATTGGTTCACAACAAATAATCTTGTTCTTAATGCCAAGAAGACTAAATGCATAAAGTTCGCTTTGCCCAATGTTAGAAATCTGGGTCCCAACATTGTGCTCGGCAATGAGAAGCTCGAAACTGTTGATTCAGCTGTGTTTCTGGGTATAACAGTAGACTCAAAAATTCAATGGGGGCCACATATATCAAGCCTAGCGGGTAGGCTTAGCTCGGCCGCCTACGCCGTCAGAAAGGTTAGACAATACACTGACGTTGATACAGCAAGGTTGGTCTACTTTAGTTATTTTCACAGTATCATGTCCTACGGTATTCTACTGTGGGGCAGAGCCGCTGATATTCAAAATATATTTGTGCCTCAAAAACGAGCTGTTCGTGCCATTTACCAATTAGGTGCGCGTGTTTATCTAAGAGATTTTTTTAAAGAGATTGGTATTCTCACAGCGGCTTCACAGTACATATTCGCCAACATTTTATATATTAGGCAGAACATTCATTTGTACAGTAACAATAGTGATATTCACAACTTTAACACCAGAAATAAGGACAAATTACGAGCTCCCTTTCATCGACTTCATAAGGTGCATAGTTCATTCGTTGGGGTTGGTATAACTTTTTACAACAAGTTACCGTCTTCTTTTCTAGATTTGCCATTTAACGCATTTAAAGCAAAGGTAAAAGCTAATCTCTGTTCTAAGGCATACTATTCTATTAATGATTATTTAGATGATAAGCATAGTTGGTCGCTGTGTTGAACTCAAGACAATGTTCGTGTTCTTTTACCAAAATTAGCTTGCTGTCAGGTTAAATATTATTATTTTTTAATTTCGTTTTTATGTGTATTTTTTTTAATTTTATTTTCTGGTAAGACTGTCGTAGGTATCGTTTACTGTTATTGTCGGAGCTGATGAAGATTGCTACTATCTTTGCATTATATAGAGTTAATCTTTCTAGTATTATACTTCGTGCCTCGTCCTCGAGATTAGTTCCTGTAATTAATTATTATTATATACACATGTAGTAGGCGGCTATAGGCGACTGCGCAAATCACTAGTTTTCAGAGGTTTTTTTTTTTTTTTTCTTGCCTGGCATCACTGTGTCAACTTGTCATTCGCGATTATAGTGCGTCGCTGCGCGTCACGTAATTAAACTTTTAAATAAAAATAACAGTTTTTCAAAGTGAAAAATGCCAAAAAGGACACATTCAACCGAGGAATAAAGAGAATCAGGAGAAACATGAAAAAATCTGGAAGCAATTTAAAAACGTGCTCGACTTAAACAAAGTAAAACAAAATAGTCTCAAGACTCGACGCCATATTTAGACCCACAAGGTACCTACCTAACTCTGTTAAGAGGGTACTCTATTGGGCCTTTCTCCATACAAAAACATTCCGCTGTTTTCTTCGTGGATAATGCGTCCAGAGCAATGATCTTTTCCCATAAAATCAAGGTCTAATTAATACGTGCCCCTGTCATTTCCTTTTTTCGAAAACATAATAACTAAAAGAAATATGACAATCCAAAAACCCGAAAAAAATGCCCGTATTTATCGCCATGTTCAGACGACTTTCAGACAAAATTGATAAGTTTTTAACAAAAAAGAAAATGATAGAAGCATAGATATACTTTTCCTATAAATTTTGATATAAGAATTTTTAAGATCAGGCGAGTTTTGAAGAAGAAAACGGAGGAATACGAAACGCCTTTTAGCCAAGGTTTTTGTAGGTAAAATCAGCCTGAGCTGCAGTTGTCCCTTTCGCACTTTACGGGGGGAGGTTGGAGGCGAGGGAGGGTAAGGCTTACACGTACACTAATAGGCAAGTGGCGGTTGTCGATATTTTTATCGATTTTCTAGTGATATACACCGATGTCGATATTTACACTATACAAAGATTTTATTTAATAAATCGTGTGATTGTGAGTATTACTTATTATTGTTGAAGGCAATTGTCGAATGATTAACTTTGGCATGCATAAGATCTGAAAAATGCAGTTGCGAATACACGATCGAAAGTTGTTTAGAAAATTAAGCCAGGATCCAGAATAAAGCTCGGTACAGACCAACCGAACGAACTAACAAATGTTGTTGAAAAGAAATAGCTGATTTTTGTTATTATAGATAGGCTCTCTCTTGACCACTATCTCATCTGATGGTAAGCGATGATGTAGTCTACGGTGTAGCAAACTTGCCCAGAAGTAACTTCACTCTTGACTTAAAGACCCCGAGGTTGTAGCTATCGGGCAACACAGACGCAAGGAATTCCACTCCTTGATGTACGCAAAATTAAAGTATTTCCAAAATGTTTAGTGCCTATGGGCGGGATGTCTACCTTGTACCGATGGCGCATCGCTGTAAGTCTTGTAGTCCGATGATGAAACAGGCTATATGGAATTAGATCATGCAATTCCATCGCAAAATCCCCGAAATGCAACCGATAAAAACCGTCAAGCTGGCACCTCTGCGACGATGTTCAAGGTTCTGGAGCTTTGACTCGACCTCATTGCCGATGAGCCTCCTGACCCGTTTTTCGATCAAATCTAGTGCATGAAGCTGGTATTTGGCAGATCCTTCCCAGAGACGAGAACAGTACTTCATGCAAGAACGAACTTGCGCTTGATACAATTTAAGCAGCTGTTCTGGCTTGAAGTACCGTCTCAACTTCTCAGCAGCATGTTGAGGCATTCCTCAATATAATGGTCAAAAATTGAGTGTCGATGTCAACGTTACGCCAAGAAGCTCCTCAATATGGTCCGTTATCGGCACGGTTACACCTCGGAAAGATGGAGCCGGATGAAATTGGCTCTTTGTAGTGAACAAAAGACGCTCGCTGTATTATATAAATATAATAAATTTATTTTTTCCAAAGGTTCCCTTCTAGAAATGGTATTTGACCTTTTTCGGTGCAATAACTTGCAAATAAAATGTTACTTTAAAATTGCAATATAAAACAAATTCATAATACGAATGGTATATTGCATCTTATTTTTTAAAGTGGCTGCATACGTGCTCACTGCCCTCTGCGACCAGTCTCCCGATACATCCATAACAGCGTGAGTCTGGCCAGCCTGCCATCAGTGGAACAGCTATCTCGACCCAACTCCTCTAATGGCTGCACCGGGCATCGTAACCGGATCAAGGCTAGGCCACGTGGCGGTATGTCTTTGTGGTCACAAGCCCTTCGGTCGAAACCTACCACCAGTACTTCACATGATTAGCACCATCCGGGGACCACGTGTAGGGATTCAAAACGCTTATTTTCCTACGGACGCGGGTGACCCGGCCCTCAAAATGATAGCTCAGATCTTCTGAATCGTTCGCTCACCTTACGTCCTGTCTGCTGATTTGCAGTCTTTCGGTTGGTCTTACACCCAGTATTATGCAAACTAAATTTTGATTTCTTATAAAGCAGATACTTATAAAAATGATTTATGAATTTTGGAGAAGTGGGGTTTGTGGGTATTTAAATTAAAATATAGAATTTTATATAAAAATAATAAAAAAAAGAATTAAAAACACGCTTATTAATTAAAAGCACTTTTTGACAAGGCAGCTTGTCGAAAAGTGAATGAAAAAATTGAACAAAAAATTAAAAACAAGCGAAATTATTTTTGTGTTGAATGGGCTCAACTGAAAACCAATCTTTTCAACGAAGTCGGGGGACCTGTAAAAAACTGATTCAAGGAACCATCCCCCGACTGCAAGGCAGGCGTGTTTTTAATTACTTTTAATGATTTATTTTTTATATCATACCTCTTTTAGTAATAAAACGATATTTTTGGAAAAACAATTTATTTTATACGTTTTCTATGGGATGTTGAATAGTACCTACTGTTATATTTAGTTAATTTCTTTTGGTATGTTATTAGGGAAAGAATGATTATTTAATACTACTGTTATATATTATTATTTATATACTAAATAAGCTCTAGAATAGCTAGACGATGATAGAATAGGTAGTAATTATTTTATGAAATACTTTTTGTTTCCTTTTTTCCCATTAGTTTTTTTTTTTAATTTTAATAACGTTACGCTTCTAAAGATACCACATAAATATATACCGGTTGAGCCGTTGAGAATTTATGGTGGAATAAAGAAACTCACAAACATACATGAGCCCTATAAACATTACACTCCTCTTTTGGGCAGTCGTGTAAAAATGTGCATTTATCTATCGTAATTTCAATCCTTTCACTTGCAGGTAAATTTCGTGGTATACGACCATCAATAATTTCTGGCGGAAGGCATTTAAAAAAACCGGCCAAGTGCGAGTCGGACTCGCGCACGAAAGGTTCCGTACCATTATCGCAAAAAACGGCCAAAAATTCACGTTTGTTGTATGGGAGCCCCACTTAAATATTTATTTTATTCTGTTTTTAGTATTTGTTGTTATAGCGGCAATAGAAATACATCATCTGTGTAAATTTCAACTGCCTAGCTATCACGGTTCATGAGATACAGCCTGGTGACAGACGGACAGACAGACAGACAGACGGATCGCGGTGTCTCAGTAATAGGGTCCCGTTTTTACCCTTTGGGTACGGAACACTAAAAAAACTACATTTCTCCAAAATTCATCGTCTCTTTAATTTTTTTCGTAAAGTGTAAAGCGGCTCGGTACTCGCGGTGAGGGCGCGTGCACCGGAGTCTATCGGTCGCTGCGGCGCGCTCTTACACACACAAATACACTACTCGTTCACACATTGATAGCTCGCTTGGTCGGGCGAAGCGCGACGGCAATAGTTTCTTCAAATACCTATTTTTCAAATTCTTGTTGACTAGAGTCCGCTCTTAAAATGTATTGTATGTATTACTACATATCTACAACTATTTTATCAATCCTCCGCCCTAAACTTGCATCTCAAACAAATAATGCACTTCGGGCAAGCCATCGGGCCGTCCCACTGTATATGTATTTACGAGATTATCAATCAAAACAAAATTTATTTCTTAAACATAACGAATATATTCGAGCTGATTATCGGACTGTCTCAAATAATGAAACAAATAATGCATTTCGGGCTAGCCATCGGGCTGTCTCACCACGTATTTACGAGATCATCAAATATAATTTATATCTTTTATCTAACGAATGTATTCGAGCAGATCATTGGACTGTATCAAAACATTCAATAATACACTGGTTTCGTTCAATTCTTTGGAATTGCTACACCCACCAGATTGCAAAAATCAGTTATCAACCGGAAGTAAAACAATGGTTTATAATCATTCCAGGCGAAGTCCTAGACGACGACGTCACAAATGAAATGGAAACAAAGTCGAATACGACTAACTTAACAATAGTGATCTTCCACACAATTCAAACCTGAATAACACAGACGCTCTCGAAATTCTCGGGGTTGACCCAACATTGAACACGGAGTATGGTGATGGGGCCGAACTCCACAAGGAAGTGACCAGCTGTCTGGAGTGTCTTGCAACGTGAGGTCTGTCTCCCTAGAGACCACAGGCGGGTACTTCCCCTACAGATCCTTCAGTAGGAAATATACCCGCTGACATTAAATGTGAAAAACGTGAGGCTCTTATGCTATACAGCAATATAAAAGCAAAATTCTCAAATTATTGATAACCAAGGCCATAGAATCGAAACAAAGACTACTCAGCACCGTCTCCTGCTTAAAAGCAGCATTATCCAAAGTACTGGATACAAAAGAAAATGATACAGAACTACTAACTTAAATAATGGATGCCACTCGCACCTTATGTGAAGTTCAATAATGTGACTCAATGACTAGATGCAAATTTAGCTGCAGCTCAAATTAAAAAGGATCTTAAGGACCAAGTTCAAAACACAAAGATAGATAAATATCTGTTCGGGAAAACACTTGCTGAAACTATTTGAGTTGGTAAAGCGGCTTCTAAATCAGGACTGCTACAGCACCTAAACCCAAGCAAAAACCCAACACATTCCAAACAAAATACTGGAAAGCTCACCAGCGCCACAAGGACGACAGGAGAACTGGGAGCATGGCTATAGCCTGATTCAGCCGTACAAAACTTTAAGTGGTTGTCTCACCCGACCAAACAACCTTGACACCGCTAAACTCAGTAAGGTACGTTGGTTGCTTATAAAATTCTTATAAACAGAAATAACTTATCACTGATCATAAGACCATGTTATCATGGATTGAGGGTTTCATAGGTACCCACAACACTTCACCAGGGAAAAAACATACTATAAGGAGACAATTATCTAATTGATCTCCATTGGTGCAATATTTAAGTGCTAGCCTTGAAAAGGGCAAAATTGTCTCAAGTGTTTCTTACGTAAGACCAAAACTCAATGGCAGTATGCATTTTAAAGTTAAAACCTTAATAAGTTCATTAATGCAAACCGTTCAAACTTGAAGATTTGTGCATAGAATTAAAGATGACATCAAATGATAGTTCCATGGCCATATGTTACATAACATACCTTAATAATAATTAACATATTAATATTTAACATACCTTAATGCATAATATCTTATAAAATATCACAAAAATTCTAGCAAATATCTAGAATCTCTTTCATGAAAAATTGTATGAGTTCAATCTACTGCTGTTTGGGTAAAACACTGCACCTAACATTTTCACTTAAGTTATGAAAACTCAACAAATACTGAGATCCTGTGGCTCTTGATTGGTAACTGAAAACATTCAAAACACTAAGAAGTTAATCACAAGTTATTAAATAACAAACTTACACCCACTAATATTAGTACAATTAAAGGATATATCATTGACACAAGATTCTTACCTATCATGTAACGTTACCTCCAGATAAGAAAAATCTTATTAATTATGAAATCAGAAAATTAACATGCTTTGTAGGACTAGGTACTGGTCTCAGCATGCCCTTCTATTTAATATGGATGGCTTTATATAGGTATATAACTAAAAACTATAATGTTGTAAAAGCCTAAACCTCCAAGGTGAAGAAAATTATAAAAAATACATGAATATTCCCAGAAGAATTTCCTGAATGGTGGCCATATGCCATTCAAAATTGAGTAAATAAAATCAAACTTAATTATGCAACCGAAATGGTTTCTGACGCCTCAACCAAAGGGGGGGGGGCTGCCTGTGGTGATGAGACTGCTAGGGGCAAGTGGTCAGACAAGAAATGTAAATATCACATGATTTTTATTTGGAATTAGTAACATCATTCAATCATGAAATAATTGTGAAATACCGTCATGTATAGACAATTCAACAGCAATATAGGCTGCATTATTAATCAAATGGGTGGAACTCAACACTCATCTCTTCAACTTAGCCTGCGGCATTGGTTGAAAACTGTTATGTATTATTTTCATTTTAGTATAACATAATTTCATTTTCGCTTCTTACATTAGGTCGACTGGAAATCAAGAAGCTGATACTGTATTGCAGAAGTCACATTCCGACGTAGAATGGGAACTAAAAGAAAATGCTTATGCATTGAGTTATAATGTACTTACGTAGTAGTATAACTCCAATGTGCTTATGACCAATTATTGAAAGATAAATTTGGAACACCTGAAATTTACCTATTGCCAATTCACATTAACTATAAATATGATAAATACATAACATGGCATAACAACCCAAATGCCTTCACAATTGACACATTCACAGTATACTGGTAACCAATTTTCTCTAAAGCTTTTCCACCATTCTCAATCATGTTAAAAGATCTACAAAAAATCATAATGGATAAAGCTTAGGGCATCATGTTGATCACCATGCCCAACTGGTTCCCTTTACTTAGGGAACTTCTCATAATTCAGGGATGCTCATACTCAAACCTAATGAAAATGTTATAGTATTTCACAGCAAGGGAAACCCCTACATACCCTGGCTGTCGGAGTCCAGTGGGTAGTGAAGTCTATTGCAATGAAGCATACCACCATCATCAATTGATAAGATAGCATCTCTATCAGAAAACTCTTTCAAACAATATGACACATGTTTAATAAACTGGGTATAACTTTTTTAGAAAATATAATATAAAAATCTTGAAATCATATACATCAACGGTGATATAATTACTTAACAGAACTTTCTAATTACAGTAAAAAATATAACAAATGATTAACTGTCAAAAATTTATAATACCTACTTTAATAAACATTAGAATGTCCAGGAATGTCCTCTGATGACAGATTAAAAATAATGGTTAAGGGCTTGTTCAGACTGCGAACACCTGCCCAAAAATACAATGTCACCTGGGACACATCCCAAATGCTGGAAGCCTTAGGAATTTGGTACCCAAATGAGATGTTGTCTCTAGAACTGTCAAAATTAAAATCAAAGCATAGTAATACAATCAATGTATATAACCATCAAAATTTCAGACCTCATAAAATCTCTAATTTATGAACTAAATAATCAATCAATTCTTCAGACAAAGAACAGGAATAATTCCAGCTGAAACCTTGTAGCCTACATTAACAAAACCTCTAACCACTTTAGGCACTAAGAAACCGTACCACATAGTGTACTTTAAACACTAACAGTCTTAAGCCAGGTGTAACATGATCATTGATCAGATACTAAAAACAGCAGGCTGGAGTTGCAATTCAAGTAGATTTGGTAAATTTTATAACAGTTTCTTAGTGTAAAGCATAAAAATAATTTAGCAAGAAAAATCTTAAGATGTGATTAAACAAGTACATTTGGTAAATTTTATAACAGACCTTTAGTTTAAAGGATCAAAATGATTTAGCAAAATAAATCTTTAGCTGTGATTAAAGATATCTTATTTAACTTACATGTACTAATTATTACAACAACTAACAACTTTAACTTATAACGAAGGAGCTTAAATGTATTGATAATGAAACTAAGAATAGTAATAAAAAAGCTAAAATGGATTTTGATAAGACAGTTATATTTATTATTATCTGAATGGTTAATCAAGAACTTTCTTTTTCAAATGACAACTATGATTGTTACTCTTTAAAATAACTTTAATATTGATAGCAAGCAGGCAATAAATATTCGGTTGAAAAGATAATTAAAAATTTATATAAACATTTTGGTTAAGAACCTATGTTACTTAATAGCAACTGTGATACCTAGTATTTATAAAACTGAAATACTTAATGATAATATATAGGCAAAAATATTTTGTTAATAAATATAATTAAGATGAGAATAGTAATTAAGAAAATTACTGAATAAGAATCTTTGTTATTTAATGATAACTATGATGGTCTATAAACATTATAACAATGATAATAAGAAAGTAAATAATACATTTTTTTTAAAACAGATAATTAAGAATATATAAACTGATTAAGAACCTGTGTGTAACCTATGGACAACCATGAATGATGGTTAGTCCACAAAAAAAAAAAAAATATATATATATATATGATTTTAAAGAAAGAAAGCTTTTACTTCAAAAAGTCATCATATTTTATGCGATAATTCCAGAACTTAACTCTCAAAGTCTACATGTGTATATAATAATAATTAATTACAGGAACTAATCTCGAGGACGAGGCACGAAGTATAATTTATGATTAAACGAACTTACCCTAAGTGAAGTTCTATCAAAATTATACGAAGTGCCTCGTCCGAAGAGATTAGTGACACCCTCCCAACCCTAAGGTATAACCCAGAAGCGTTCTGGAAATATCTAAAACATCAGTAACTCTAAACTAAATGACAAGTTGACACAGTGATGCCAGGCAAGAAAAAAAAAAAAAACCTCTGAAAACTAGTGATTTGCGCAGTCGCCTATAGCCGCCTACTACATGTGTATATAATAATAATTAATTCGTCTTCGGACGAGGCACTTCGTATAATTTTGATAGAACTTCACTTAGGGTAAGTTCGTTTAATCATAAATTATATAGCAGCATAGCCAGCATTGTGTGAGTACCATGTACTTCAGAGCTATCATTGTCTAGATACCTACGTCTTCTATTGACTTGAATGACTCCGGTGGTTGAGAGTATGTCATGCCCACTCAAATGTCTCGCCGATGGTGGCGCGTGTGTCGGATCATTTAGCTCCCTTCAAAATGGTTGAGCTGAATGGTGCTGATACATGTGTCATGTTCGTGAACGGGCGCTGTCGGTTGGGACTGGTCATCTCTTAGCTGCCATGGTTTATTTTAATTGATTCTAATTTTATTTCTGAATTGTCTTTTTATATTTACTATGGACACTTTTAACTTTCTACATCGTTCTCACATAATGTGTAATCTCAACATGAATGATGTAACAAATGATTTGTAATAATTACCTAATTGAAAAAGAGTGTCCATGGAGTTTCTTGCCCGTTCTTCTCCATAGAGATCTACGCCTTGGAATGGGCATCTACGGTACTTTCACAGTTATTATGTCTTGTGACTGGGACTGTAGCACCATAATTTTGTAATATTTTATTTTGTCTTTTGACAATTCAAAAGTGCCTGTAACTGGCCTACTTGAAATAAAGTGCTTTGACTTTTGACTTTGACCAACAACAGTGGGACGGTAGGGTTTCTCGATGGAGATCCCTGACAGCGAGCACAACGATTTTATTTTAAAAATCGGGTTGAAAGACTCGGTTGGGTCGCATTCGACCGAAACCATGTCATATTCTTGTCCGCCTCTAGCTTTACGCATGCGGTGGACAGCAATGACTGGGACCTTCTGAGCGGTGAGATCCTCAAAGATGTCCTCAGCGGAAATCTCCTTCGGGATGCGCCGGATCACTACACGGACGGGCGCCTCTGAGGGGAGGGTGTACGTGTGAAATGGGATCCTCTGGGTTTTCAGGAGCCTGGTAAGGTTCCTGAAATCAGTAGGAGTTTGGAGAGTGATTTTGATGCCCGCCTGACAGGAGGTGGCACTCAAGAAGTTGATTTTGCGTTCAACGCAAACTTTTGACAAGTCAGTCCACTTGGATTTTTCGTGGACGAAGATGGGTGGGACTTTCTGCTTCTTAGTATGAGCAGGACTGGGGGCGCGGCTCGACTTTGGGGAAGTGTCGGCCAAAGTCAGAGGGCTACGGGAGCGGCTCCTGGGGGTGGGGGAGCGAGCCGGACGCCTGGACCGCTGGGAAGCGGTGGCGGGGGTGGGTTGCACGTCGGCGGAGGTGGACGGCCGAGCTGGGGAAGCGGACGATGCTACCTTTTTGGCCTTAGAGACCTTGGGGTGCGTCTTGATTTTCCTCCTCTTTCTGACACCCTCAGAGGGAGCTTTACAGCTTTCTGAGGCGGAGGAGGCGTCGGTGTAATAGTTGTCAGAATTGTCATCATCTGACATGGGAGCGTCGATTGGAATGTCGACTTGAGGGGAGGCGGGATTCGAAAACACTATCGGGAATTTTATTTTGTTGCCGTCAGCAACAAAAGGGGTTTGACTTACGTCGTCAGAGTCGGGGGCCGGGGTGCCTAAGGCAGAGCAGGTGGCAAGTGATTGCCGGATGGTGGCGTACCTTTCAAGGTTTACGCTGCGCGGACTGGGGTCATCCGACAGCATACCCTCGATGAGGAACATCAGCAACTCTACAGGATGCATAGTTGCTAATGTAACTAATCAAGGAGAAAAAATAAGAATTATCAAGATAAGATAAGGTATTGCAAACAATACCCTATCTTATCTATCTGAAGGGGATAGAGAGAGAGTCCCCGGGTAGGTGGGCCCGGGGTGTGTGGTCCTACCCTCCCAGCCGGGTTAGACCGGGAGGTGTGTGCCTGGTGAGCCCTAAGCTGGTAACCCTGCACCAATCTTGTGTGTGCCAGGGGCCCTACTGTACCGGTAAACCCACCGAAGGTGGGCCACCCACCACTGTGTACCGAAAGTCTGGCACGTCGGGGTAGAAACACCCGACCGTGCCAGGTGAATGCTGTGGAACGAAGACAGGGGTTGACTAGGCTATCTACCAAGGCCAACGATCCTGCTCCCGAATCCAATGACTGCCGTGCCCTGAAGGGGCTTGGCGGGTGCTTGGGTCGGCACCCCCTTGGGTTAGTTAACACCGTTAGGTATCCGCCAAGGACCACCCAAGAAGTGGATTTGAAAACGCGACGGCCCGCAGATGTGCGGCGGGGCGAGGGCGAGGCGCGGGGCGCGCAGCGGTGAGGCGGCGGGCGGGGGGCGCGTCGGCCGCAGTGACGTCACGCAAGAGCGAGACGGGGCGAAGAGTGCGGGCTCGCAGCGGTGAGCGGCGAGCGGAGCGGCAACGTGCAGCGAGACGGGCAGCGAGACGACCGCGCAGGGCGGTGGCTGGTGAAGAGTATCAGGCGCGCGGTCAAAGGTGACGGGCATATTTATATGACATCGCCCCCCGCCTCACTACTATAAAAACAAATGGTACCATCGGAAAACCTTATTCTTATATTATGCGTCGTAGAGGTAAGATCTCACAATTACAATATTATAATATGAAAATATAGACTCGAATACATCTTATTACAGTGAAGGAATGGTTATAAGTATGTAAACAAAGGTAATATAAATAAAAGAAGTTCATCTCCATACATTTACTCAAAAATCCTACTTGATTGTGATTGGCTCGGTGTCAGGTCGCCTCACCCACTACATGCACCCAGTGTTTTAAAGGTGTCGTGCACATTCTCCCGCCGTCGCCACGCTGCGACTCTGTTGGTAGCACGACGATCTTCCGGGTCGGACGATGCAGGACGTGGCCGCTGCTGGTCGTGACGTCCAAAACTCGTATTTCCCCGTCGGCGCCTGGATACAGCTGGCTTACTCTTCCTCGTGGCCAGGTATTGCGGGAGAGGTTGCTGTCGCAGATGATGACGAGGTCACCGACCTTTGGCTGGGTTCCGGTGTTTGTAGGCTCCCGCCGGTATTGGAGTAAGGGTACATACTCTTTCACCCATCGCCCGACTCCGTTATGAATCGCTCTTGAAGTCATGCAGGTGAAGAGCGCCCTATATCTCTTCTCGTGGTGGCGTGCAACTGTCACTTTATTTGGGCCGAAGTAGTCAAGCCCCGTGAAGGTAAAGGGACGTGCGTGATGTGCGAGGCGCGCTGGTGGCAAGTCTCCTGTAAGTGGACGTGCAGGCTTCGCTTTTCTGATTCGGCACGGTGGACAGCCCTTCACTATACATCTTACTGCTGGACGTATCTTGGAGATCCATTCAGCATTGAGGTATACGCTGCGATGACTGAGACGATCGTTGCTGCTGGGTGTGCCTACCTCCTTGATGCGTTGTATTTCGGCTCTGAAGCTCTTATTTCGGCTGGCTTGAACCCACAGTTGTTCTGCTTTGAATATATGTGAAGTGGGCAGTTCGAGGTAGCGACGATCGTTATGAGGCATATCTTTCCTGGTTTGCGTGGCTGCTGTTTTCTTCTTAGTCCACCAAGGTGGCTTATGCGGCTTCGCTGGATTGGTAACTGGAAAATATGGCAGGTACCATGTTCTTCCCTTTGACTCTGGTATGGCAGCTGTTACTGCGAACCCCCACTGGAACAGGTTCTCCATTCTTCCTTCATACTTTGATTTGAAGTCTTCGATTCTGTCCAGTCTGTATTCTAGGGAACACAGGCGTTTTTCGGCTTCTTTGTAGTTGTTTTGAATCTGATAGTTCTCCTTCCATGGAAGACCGGTGATGAATCTTTCTTCTGGCAGACGCTTGCTTTTATCTTCTAGGATTTCAAAGGCTCGTTGCTCGGGATCTTCTCTTGGTCTTCGCCAGACCAGCTCTTCAATAGAATGTTCTTCATCTTTGCACTGGAGTTTCCCGCAGAAGTTTATCTTGGCTATGAGCGAACTATGGCAGCCATGAAGAACCCAGCCGAGTTGAGTGTAGGAAGCGACTGGTTGGTTACGACGACCGGTGCGGAGCTTTCTTGACACGATGAGATGCCAGTTGTCTTGTCCGATTAACAACTTCGGTGAAGCGTGCTGATATGTAATCTGATCCTTGATGTTGATCAGATGTTCGCAATCTTCTAAGTGCCGATCGTATATTGATTCAGGTGTGAAGCTCATTTGATTGACAGTCCGCGCGGCTTCTATGTTGTATTCTTCCTCCGCGTATTTTCCTTTTATACTGAGGTTGACGAGCTTGCTGTTTTCATACTTCATCTCGTTGCTGAAACCTTGAATACACATTGTGTTTTCAGGGCCGTCTGCTCCGATTACGTCAGCTATTGAAGCATCCAGCAGGGTAACTGTGCTTCCTTCATCTAGTAGTGCGTATGTTTCAATGCTGGTGAGCGGCCCCCTTAATATGACGGGTGCTATCTTCAGGTACGCACGTCGACGGTCGCCTGGTTTCGTTGCTGATATGACTTCTATTGCAGGTGTTGTCATCTCTTTCTTTTCTGAGTCATCCATGCTGATCTGTTCCTTGTCGTGATTCAGCAGCTTATGATGTCTCATGGTACACCCATGTCGTCCACACGGTGGTGCCTTGCATTGAAGTCGTCGGTGTTTGCTTCGAAGACAGCGATAGCAAATGTTATTCTTCTTAGCAACTTCCCATCTTGCATTAGTGTCGAGAGCGGAGAATTGCTTGCAGTCTGTTAGCTTATGGTCTTGCTTGCACTGAGGACATTGATCTTCTGACATTGTTCTCTTCCCAGTGGTGAATGTGCGTTCCACTTTCCAGTGTCTTCTTTCTTTTCCCCAATGTTCGTCGCTAGCCAGTTCAGGTAAGGCATAGGCGCCACACTTGTCGGCTTCTTCATTCAGGAATGTAGATATCTTCTTTAATTCTGGGACGTCTTCTTTCTTAATGGCTGCGTAGTCGTACCACTTGTTCTTCAAAATAGGTGTGAGCTTCTCAGTGATTATTCTTGCCATCTCAGGATTGTGTAAGTATTGTGTTCTCTTCAATGCTTCAACTGTGCCCACTATGTTTGCTATTCTCCCAGCGAAGATGCACAAGTCACGTGGATTGTCAGTGACTCGACTCAATGACTTCAGCTTCTCCATTTCGACGTGAATTAGTGCTTCAGGTCTTCCAAATCTTCTTGCTAGTGCTTCTATGACGACTCCAGGATCTGGTTGGCTTAATAGTAGGCAACCAACAGCTTCCTTTGCAGTACCACGCAGGCTTCGACGTATGCGTGCTGTGTTTTCATTTGACGTGAAGTACTTGTATGTTTCTTCATATGCTGCCTTGAAACTGAGCCAGTCTGCGCTGCTTCCATTGAATAGTGGCAGCTCTTGAATATACCTCGGTGGTTCCCTCGTGCTCCTCACCGCTTGGGATAACGCGGCGGCTAGAGTTGAAACATTTATCAATGACTGGTTCAATTTCGTTGTATCTTCTTGCATCTTTTTATTTTCAACGGGCACTTCTTTCTTTTTCTTGGCCTCTACATGATGTGTTTCTATGTTTGCTGGCTGTGGGCAGTCCGTCTCGGTGTCTTTCAACCAAGTGCTGATGCGAACTGAAGCCAGGTCATCATCTAATTCTTCTTCTTCATCATCTGAGGCGTCGGCTTCTGCTTGAAGTCGTTGAACCCGTATTTCCAGTAGCTCTATTTGAGCTTGCATCTGCGCTTGCTTGAGTTTGAGCTCGGCTAGTCGCTCTTTCGCCTCTAACTCCGCGAGGAGTCTCTTGCGGGAGGCTACGGAGCGACGTGACCGCGCGTCTGCAGGTTTCAAAGTGCGCTGCGAGGTCTGATCCTTCTGGGACGCAGCATTGGTATCTTCAGTTTCAGTCGAAGAGTTCGCCTTGGTGGTCGTTGAATTACTAGTTCCGCTGCTAGTACCTGACGTCTCGGTAGCGGTGTTCGACGCGCCCCATTTTTCGGCGATTTTGAAGTCGCGGCCTCTTCAGCGGCCCTATGTGCATTAAGCTCTTCCTGTCGACGTTTCGCTTGTTCTCCGTCTTTACTTCGCGTTAGTACCATTTTCTAGTTACTTTTTCATCCGGTTCTCGAAGGACCAATAATGTTAAGGATCGCCTTAACTCCGTCAATAAAACGCGAAGAAAATTGATATGGAGGCAAACGGCGGCGAGGAAATTACTCGGGAGCTGGCTTTCTTTATGTACATAGACTTCTTTACTTGTATAGTACTGTAAACTGACTGACACCTTGTGCAAACAGTGGCACCTCTTTTATACTAAATCGAAAATGCTGGCCAGTGGACCATTTCCTCACCCCCGATTATGTTTATTTACTATCAATCTTTTTACAAATGCCTTGAGCTGGTGAGTCTTTAATAATATTAAAGTTTATTAAATGATATTTATAATAACATATCGATCGTCCCTCTACGACGTTTCATCACGGAATGGCGCGCGGTCAAAGGTGACGGGCATATTTATATGACACCGCCCCCCGCCTCACTACTATAAAAACAAATGGTACCATCGGAAAACCTTATTCTTATATTATGCGTCGTAGAGGTAAGATCTCACAATTACAATATTATAATATGAAAATATAGACTCGAATACATCTTATTACAGTGAAGGAATGGTTATAAGTATGTAAACAAAGGTAATATAAATAAAAGAAGTTCATCTCCATACATTTACTCAAAAATCCTACTTGATTGTGATTGGCTCGGTATCAGGTCGCCTCACCCACTACATGCACCCAGTGTTTTAAAGGTGTCGTGCACACATAGAAAATTGACAGAGTTACTTAACCAAGGTCAGTTTCAACTCCAAAAATGGGTTAGCAGCTGCGATGAATTAAACAAGATAATTCAAGAATATACGGTAACAAAGATAATACAGAATGAAGAAGAGAAAAAGGAACAGGGAAAGGATATCAAGTTGGAATCAGTTATAAAAAATTTAGGAATTTCATTGGATCGTGAGAGCGATGAATTTAAATATTCAGTGCAACTTGGTCCACAGCAGACTCCAGTCACCAAGAGAAAGGTAATATCCGACATCGCACACCTGTTCGATCCGCTTGGCTGGGTGGCACCTTGCATTGTTACCTCCAAGATCTTCATTCAAAAGCTTTGGCTTGCTGGCCTGGAATGGGATGAAGAATTGCCTCCGGAACTTCTATCAGAATGGGAAAATTACCGTTCAAGCCTTGTAGAGACGAACAAGTTCAGCATCCCCAGATGGTTAACATAAAAGCCGACGATCTACTGGTAGAGTTACATGGATTTTGCGACGCGTCAATTGCAGCTTATGCCGCTGTAGTGTATATTAGAGTCATCGATGCCCACAATATCATTCACGTCAGTTTAATCACTTCTCGAACTAAGGTTGCACCAGTCAAGCAGCAGTCAATTCCGCGTTTAGAGCTGATGGGGCAGTGTTACTTTCCGAACTCATTTCTGAAGTGGCTGAAGTAATGAGAATCGCAACCCCTCAAATACACGCCTGAACTGACTCGTCAGTGGTTTTGGTTTGGCTCAGTAAACATCCTAGTCACTGGACTACTTTCGTTGGAAACAGAGTGGCTACTATTCTCTCTCACGTCGACAGCTCACATTGGGCTCACGTCCAATCTACGCATAACCCTGCAGATTTGGCATCCAGAGGTGTTAAACCACAAGAACTGGTATGCAGCTCACTGTGGAGTCAAGGACCCTCATGGCTTCATGATGAAACGATAGAATATACAAGACCAAAGTCAATTGTCACCAACACGGAGCGAAGATCAATCAAGGTTCACGTCGTAACTGAACCTCTACAGGAAGATCTTTTTTGGACAAGGTATTCATCATTACAAAGGTTAGTTCGGGTTATAGCGTACTGCAGAAGAGTTTTGAGTTGGAGGAAACAATCACATGATGAAAAGAGATTCGAAGGGTATCTTACTAAGGAAGAAATACAAGAAGCAACAAAAACGTGTATAAAACTTGCTCAGAATCAAGAGTTTTCGGAAGAAATTAAGGATATAAGAAAAACAGGAAGCGTGAAAGCAAAAAGCAAGCTTAAAAGTCTCTGTCCAGTTATTGATGATGAAGGCATTCTTCGTGTCAGTGGACGTATTCAAAATGCTAATTTAGACGAAGCTGTCAAACATCCCATCATTCTACCACCTAACAGTCACTTTACCAATCTAGTGATTGATGAAGCTCATAAGAGGACTTTACATGGGGGACCAACACTAATGTTGAGCCAGCTGCGTACTAAGTATTGGATCCTTTCCGCCAAAACAAAGATTAAGGCTCACGTACACAAATGTGTAAAGTGCAGGCGGTACTCGGCATCTATTCAATCCCCACTTATGGGTCAGTTACCGTCTAGTAGAGTCACTCCAGCAAGACCATTCCTAAATAGTGGCGTGGATTTTGCTGGTCCCATCAGCATTCGAACGTCAAAGGGTCGAGGCCACCAATCATACAAAGGGTACAGTTGTGTCTTTGTATGCATGGTGACCAAGGCTATTCATTTAGAAGCCATCAGTGACTTGACGTCGCAAGGTTTCATCGCTGGCTTTAAAAGATTTGTGGCTTGGCGAGGTTTTGTCAGTAATATTTGGAGCGACAACGGTACTAATTTTGTTGGTGCTTCCAAGGAGCTTCAGCATTTAGTCGCTGTGGAATAATCTTCCGTGGCTGTAGAGATAAAAGAGTAGTTAGGCAACAACAGCACTTCTTGGCATTCCATTCCGCCTCATGCCCCTAATTTCGGTGGCTTGTGGGAAGGCCGGCGTGAAATCAACCAAATTCCACCTAAAACGCGTAATAGGTAATTCTACACTTACTTTCGAAGAAATAACAACACTTTTGTCCCAGGTAGAAGCATGCCTTAACTCCGTGTTGGCTGACAATGCCATAGATCCCACTCCTTTAACACCAGGCCATTTCCTGATAGGTGAGCCTCTGATAGCAGTGCCTGAATTCAAACATCAGCAACCTGAGACGTTGGCAGGTTACACAACGCATGTTGCAAGACTTTTGGAGGCGATGGTCAGATGAGTACTTGGTTTATTTGTTCTTGGTTTGTAACCTATTCCAGAACCAAATATCGGAGATGTTGTTTTAGTCAAGGAGGATAACTTACCTCCTGCCCGTTGGCTTTTGGGCAAGGTGATAGACAAGCATCCTGGTTTGGATAAGGTTATACGAGTGGTGACTCTCAAGTGTAATGGATCCACTATCAAACGACCTACGTCAAGATTGTGCATTTTGCCAATTGCAAAGTGATGTAAAGTTAAGTTAGGTTTTGATTAAGCAATTTTTTTTTGTAAATTGTTATTTTTTGATAAGTTTATACAGTCCACAAGGTATTGTAAGTTAGATAAGTTATACAGTCCACAAAGTATTGTAAGTTTTTTGTAGATTTATTACTTTCCATAGTATATTGTAATTCTCATTTTTTTTGTTCGTCACTTTTCGTTGCACTCGTAATGTATTGTGATTCTAGTTTGACTCCTGACCTCATGGTGGGCGGTTTTGTGTAATGAAGGACATATCATAATGTCCTTGGTGGGCGGTATGTTCGCATTCGATTGTGCAACTAAAGTATGTTAGATTAATAAGTTATTTCCATCGCCGTCGATAGATGGCCTTGTTCATTTGGATAGCATTCCTGAATCGCGCTGTTAAAAGTTTCCGATGATTAGTTAGAGAATTCCCACGATAGATGGCGTTGTTCATTTGGACAGCATTCCTGAATCGCGGTGTTAAAAGTTGTAGTTGATTTCTTATAGGATTAAGATTAAGATTGTTTTTTTTTGAGTTGAGATTGAGTACAGATGTAATACGATTACATATACTGTCAAAGTATCCGGAGTTTCATTTATCCGAGTTCCGCGGTATATATATACTTGTTCATAGGCTTTCTAAATTTCTAGATGATTGTTAACATTTGTTAACTTTTCATTTCGTTTAACATTATTTTTTTTTTTATTTTTTTTATTTCGTACGACTTATTGTCGGGCCTACGTTGTCCCCCCATATCCAAGTACTAATGCTGTAACATGGAAATATTGTAAACACAAAATTTTTAAAAGAGTAACCATGGAGTTTCTTGACGGTTCTTCTCCATAGGAAACGACTAACCCGAACCGTGCACCTTTTGTCGACGTTTTATAAGTGCCCATGTAGGCCTTTGTAAAATAAAAATAAAATTGATTGATTGATTGATTGATCGAGGTTGGTTGTTTGTCGCTCGTTTTTGTCGAGTCTGTGTTTACCATGTTCTGTGTTTTGTTTGAGCAATGTGCGGTAGTTGAAGATCGTGTAAAGGAAACGCGCGTAGTGAGGGTGCGACGATTGAGGTACGCAACATACTTAAATAATTTGTTAGCTCATGGGTGTGACTGTTACGGGAACGAAAATACGGTTGCCGGACCCGATTAATTATTATTATTGTACCCCCGAGTGGCTCGTTATTTTTGCTCAGTTTTTGCCTAATTGTCCGTTGTTTGTTATTTTTACTGGATATGCTTTTAGTCAAAGAAACCTTTTACAATGAAGCCCTGAATCCTAAACGTTTACAATCAGAACTGCCGTGGTTTAAGGACTAAAACTACACAATTCCATCAAAACATTATGTGTAATTGCTATGATTTAATTATTATAAAGGAAACGTGGTTGCACGGCAGCATTTTTGGTAGGGAATTGTGTGACGATAGATATGACGTGTTTCGTAAAGACTGTGATTTAGGCGCGACTGGCAAATCCTCAGGTGGCGGTGTGGTGATACTCTCGCGACACGAGCTGGGTGCGTATACTTAGCAGGTAGACGTGATCTACACGGATTTCGAAAAAGCTTTTGATCGTGTGGATCACGTCATCTTGCTCAGTAACCTGTACAGACTGGGTATACGAGGGGATCTTTTGCGATAGGTGCAGTCGTATTTATTTAAACGCTCACAAGCTGTCGTACTTGGAGGTTACCGTTCCAACTTTATTGAAATCCCTAGCGGTGTACCACAGGGATCTCATTTGGGACCTCTTTTTTACAACGCATATCTATTTGACCTCACTGATTCTTTTAAACACTCTGATCACTTAATGTATGCTGATGACAAAAAAATATTTTATAAAATAAGAACATCCGATGATTGTAAGGCCCTTCAAGAGGATTTTAATAACTTAAGTAACTATTACAAAAAAAAATAAGATCACTGTAAACGTTGCAAAATGTCAATGTAGCAGTTACCTAGTTAACTAATAAGTTAACCCTATTACCCATAAGTTATTATTTCTGATAGATAAATGCTATTACACGCTTGATTAGTTTCTCTGTGACACTTACACCTAGACTATTACCAAATCTTAATGACATTATATTTTTACTATTGAAATTTATAATCAAATTTGAATTTAATTGTTTTTATATTTGCATAAGACATCTTTAAATGACATAACTGGATATTTTATAAAAAACATTTGACATATTTGTATATATTTTTTTGACTTTGTTGAAGATTGAAATAGCATTATAATAATTATCGTTTAATGAATATCTTTTGCTGATTGTTTGTAATGCTTTCGGAGTTGACGTGTATAAAGGTGTAATAGGGCATTTACAACTACATTGTTACCAACTCTATATTATTGTTTTTTTTCCTTTTTTCGCTTTTGCATTTATAATGGAATTTGTTGAATTTATTGTTGTATTTTTGTTTGACATGTCTGGATACTACGTACATAAAAATTATTTGACATATTTTCATAATTTTTTGACATTTTTAAAGAGTCAATTAGCAGTACCTATTGTTTAATGGATAATTCTTGCTGATTGTCTGTAAAGCTTTCATTTCTGTCCTTAAGACGACATTATATTTTACGATTGACATCTCTAATGGAATCTGAATTTATATGTTTTTTATATTTGCGTTTGACATTTTTATTTGACATAATAACTGTATATTTGAATATCGATTTGACATCATTTAATACTTGTCTGACTATTTGAAGGTTGAAATAGAATTAATGTATTATTGTTTATTGTAAAATTTTGGCTCATTATCTTGTAATTCTTTCAAAGTTAGTTTGTATCGTGTAGTGGTGCTTGGCCAACTATGATTTTTCGACACAATGTAAAATTGTTTGGCATAAATAAATACAAAAAAAAATACACACGTAAGAGGAACCCGATTGTTTACTCATATAACTTTAATGGAATTGTCATGTTAGGGATTTAGGAGTTATGTTTGACAATAAATTAATGTTCTAAGATCACATAGATCTTTATTTATTTTTAGCTTATAAGAACCTAGGATTTGTTCTTAGGTCATGTAAGGTATTTTTAAACATTGGGGCTCTTAAATTTGTTTATTTTGCATATGTGCGCAGCATTTTAGAGTATGCGTGCCCAATCTGGTCCCCACAATACATAATTAATAAGAACCAAATAGAAAAGATATAAAAAAATATATTAACCATCTTAACTATCGCCTTTGTAAACCTCAAATGTCTTAGGCAGATAGCTGTCGAACATACGGTCTGCTAACACTCGAAGAAAGGCGTAAAGTGATGGACATGTGTCTTCTCTATGACATACTCAATAGGCGCCTTGATTGCCCAGAGTTGGTCGCACAAATAACTTTTAACACTCCCCTACGGCGCACTCGTCACACGCCAATATTACACGTTCCTCGGCACTCCACTAACTACGAGTATGCCAAGAATTGTGTTCCGACTCGCATTTCTCGAATTTATAACTCGGAATTCTCAGAAGTTGATATATTTAACTGCAATAAATATTACTATTTTCTTTTTGAATGTAGGTTACATTCAAAAAGAAAATAGTGAATGCTAAAGATAGAGATGAGTGACAGTCAACCGATCTTCTGTCTTCTGTTATTCAACCTTATTTGTTTTTACCAATTCAAAATTGTGATTAAACTTGACTTTATGTAAATTTGGATTGTATTGCATCTTTTATTTTAAACAACATGTTTAAACAACTGCCCTTAGCATGAATAGAAATTGTTCACTAGCTCGTAACATTCAAATATTCATTAATGAATTATTACAGTTTTATTATTCTTCTAGAACTTTCGCGAATTAATCAAATAATTAAAAGTGTTTTCATGTTTTTGTTTGACAAAAAATTGTAGTCAATAAACCTACTTTTAAAGACATTTGCGTAAATTAAAACGAACAGTATTTATTATTATTTATTTTCGTACCTTTCGCTAAACAACTCAAACCTTAGAGATAGAACCTTAGATGTTGATTTCTTTAATTGCATTTATCTGTTTTCTAGAAATTATTGGCAAAAACTGGAAAGAAACGGCACGGCACTTCTAGATTACACTTGATTCGATTAGAACCAAATAAAAAAATACATGTTGGGGGTGTCGTGGGAACTCACTTTGAACGAAGTTCCTTTCGCCGGGTTTTATGTATTTATACAGAACCAACTAGTATGGCCTTAAGTTTCAATTGCGTATTGATTCATCATGAGATGCATAAACTGTGGTGTAGCCACAAATGACAGATCTTCAAATGACAGCCGGGACCAACGGCTTAACTAGCTTTCCAAGGAACGAAGGAACCTCGGAATGACCTCGGCTAGCGTTGCTTAACCTTGAAGATCGACCTGTGCGGCTGTTATTATTAAACCACGAGCTCCTCTAAACGCCTTAATAAAGTATCATAGCAAAATTTTACAAGTTTGTGTACCTATTAATGTAGGAGTTTCTACGATTTTAGTTTCAGGATTGTGACGATATAAAAAGTTCCAGTAACTTTTTTCATACGAAATAATAATATTCAGCTATTCAGCATTACATATTACTAGTTAAAAAGTTTATATATTGCTAGGGAAGTCATCCATACTTTATTTAGCCATGTCCTTTGTGGCATTAGTCCGTTCGCATGTTTTATACAATTATCCCAGTTACACAGGGAAACCTATAATTGGCCATACAAATTCTAATACGCATATTTTGTAAAATATCTTAAGAATCGCTGTTGGTTACCTAAATAAATTAAAAAAAAAAAAAAAGACGGGGGTGCAGCTAAAACCTAGTCGGATTCTGCAAAGGACAGAAATAGCGGTGGTGGGTGCGAAGCGATGCGGGTGGAATAAATAAAAAAATAAAAAAATGGATGCGTTTGGTCAAACGAGAGGCAAGCGGGAGATTAATTTATGAGCGGAGCGAGCGAAGGTATTGTCCGACGTACGTCCACCCAGAGGATATAGAGAAGCACTTACCTGACTGCAGCAGTCACGCGGCCCTGGAAGTATCTTCTCGGCGCACTCGGTATTACGTTGTTCGGTACAGCGAAGACAATCGATGGTTATGCACGTCCCGTGGACTTTTAATGAAACACGTAAATTGGCGAGCTGAAATGCGCGTAGCTCAAGCCGTTTTTAGAACTATGGCGGTGCGGTAATTAAATATAGCGGAAATAGTAGCGGAGATACGTATGACCTATGTCGTTGCGGCTCACGGACTCTGATTTGCCGGTCAGGCGTTCACATGTGAACGGTAAAAGAGTGCATCTCCCATTCCCGACTGAATGAATGAACAGCCGAACCATCCTCCCCCCTTTGGAAATCCGTAGGATTTTCGAAACAAAAAGGAAAGGATAATTAAAGGATCTTAGATAGAGCGGAGCGGGATCAAATGAATTGACGTAGAGTCAAAGGTTACAAGAGATGAATGGAAAAGGTGTGGATTAAATTATAGATATACTAAATTATATACTTAAAATTAACGAATTATAACTGTGCTAATTGATAAATTAAGTTTAAATTATTGCGAAGGAAGAGGACACAACTTAACGACGGGGCGTTTGAAAGTCCCTGATGTAGTGCGTACTAATGCGACTCGCACGATTCCATCGTTACCCGGATACACTTGTTCAATAATGCCAGTAGGCCAGCGAAGCGGCGGTGAATCATCCTGGTGGATGAGAACAAGTAAACCTGGCCGAATAGGTACATCAGGAGTATTCCACTTTTGCCTCAGTTGGAGTGTATGCAAATAATCCACATGCCATTTTTTCCAATAGCTTTGGACTAAACTGTCTAACAGTTTTTTCCTATTATGAAGGCTTACAGATGCGTCAACCTCATAAGCAGGCATTGACTGTAAAGGGGTTGTGTTTAAAAAATGCGCAGGAGTTATAATTGTATGCGGCTGGTCAGACAGCGCACACAATGGACGAGAGTTTAAAACGATCTCAATTTGAGTTAACACTGTCAACAATTCCTCATAGCACAGTAATTGCTGTCCAATGCAACGATATAAATGAGTTTTTATGCATTTTATATTGCTTTCCCAAATTCCCCCAAAGTGGGGTGCGCGAGCGGGAATTAAATAATCGTAAAATAATATTCCGCAATGTTATTTTACGATTATTTAATTCATTTTGAAACGCGGTAGATGTGTCTTTTGACGAAAGGAAAGGGTATAATTCGTCCAATTGACGCTTTGCACCAATGAAATTTGTTCCGTTATCGGAATAGAGAACAGATACTGGCCCTCGCCTAGACAGAAAACGCTTGAAAGCATCGAGAAACGTTTCTGAACTCAAGTCTGAGGCAAGTTCAATGTGTATGGCTTTAGTAGTCAAGCACACGAAGAGACAAATGTACGCCTTTTGACTTTTAACGCCCCTTTTTCGCGTGATAGTAATATTGATAGGTCCAGCGTAATCAACGCCAGCGTGCGTGAAGGCCTTAGCTTCTTGCACCCGAGAAGGGGGTAAACTTGCCATCATAGGCGTAGGATGAGAGGGCGCTACCTTAAAACAAAAGTTACATTGGCGTATGCGCTGAAGAATAATATTTCGAGCGGAGATGATCCAATATCGTTGCCTTAATAAAGACATAAGAAGATGTGAACCGGTATGGCAATTGGATCGATGACAATCATCTATTAGTAGGTCGACTAAGTGATGTCGACGAGGACGCAACAATGGATGCCGACTGCCATATGGTATATGAGCATTTGTCAGGCGGCCACCCACGCGGAGCAGTCCGTTGTCACCAACGAAAGGATTTAGCTTTCTTAAATAAGGCGAGGGCAATCTACCCTTTTTAATATTTTTTATTTCATCAGCAAAGTGTTTGCTTTGCAACTCGCGAAGAATCACGAGTTCAGCGGTTTCAAGGTCAGAGACCTGAATTAGCGGAGCGGGAGGTAGCTTACGTAGAAATCGCAAGACATATACCAGAATATGTAATAATTTTTTCCACGACGAGACTCTGAGAGCTAGCTCAAGAAGTATCGAAGTATCTGAATCAGGAATGACTGTTAGAGTAACAGAACTTTTTGCTTCAGGTATAGGACCTTCAACACAGTATGGTTTGAATGGTGCAATTGGCCATTCCGCGGTTGGATGGCCAATCCAAGGCGGACCGTGCCACCACAGCGGATGATTAATGAGTTGTGAGGGTAATAAACCTCTTGATAAACAATCACTGGGGTTTTCTATCCCATTTATATGAAAAAAGCGGTCAGGAGATAAGTTTTCCTGTATCTCAGTCACACGGTTGGCCACAAATACTTGCCACCGGTGTGGAGATGAATGAATCCATGACAGAGCGATCGTAGAATCACTAAAAGCGAAAATCTCTTTTATAGGATAGCGATTATTAAAAACGTTATGTACTTGTTTGACAAGTTTAGCCAGAAGTAGCGAGGCACACAATTCAAGCCTTGCCAGCGAAACAGTCTTTAGCGGAGCCACTTTGGACTTAGCGCATACTAAATGAACTGATATATTACCGTTAGGGTTCGTTACGTGCAGGTATAGGACGCAACCGTAAGCCTTCATACTAGCGTCTCCAAAGCCAATCAAATTGACGACACAGCCGGCCGCGACACCTAAGTGACGAGGTATTTGTAAATTAGATAATAACGGTAATTCAGATTTGAGTTTAACGAAACATTTAGTAATGATTTCCGGGGGTTCTTCATCCCACCCCAGCTTAGCAAGCCAAAGATCCTGTATTAAAAGTTTTGCGTAAAGAATTACAGGTGCGACGAACCCTAGCACGTCAAACAAGCGAGCAATAGTAGATAATATAGCACGTTTAGTGTTACAGGTAGTCGCAGGGGATGTGACGAACGAGAACACATCAGAAGCGGGTATCCATTTTAAGCCTAAAACTTTCAGGGTGTCATAATCATCTGTGAACTCGATCACCGCACGATACGACTCCGGCAAATGAGCGAGAAGTTCTGATAAGTTGCTCGCCCACTTGACGAGATCAAATCCGCCGCCCCTGAATAAAGTGAGCAGCTCGTCTGCTAAACGAGTACCATCTTCTGCAGAGGGCACAGAAGTAGTTAAATCGTCCATGTACAACTCTCTCATGGCGACATCTGCCGCGAGAGGAAAGCGTTCACGATAGTCCTCCGCCAGTTGACGGACGGTACGCATCGCCAAAAATGGACTCGAGCGCAGGCCGAAAGCCACAGAGTTAAATTGAAAAATACGAATTTTCTCGGTATTATTAAAGCGATATAATATTTTTTGATATTTACGATCGTTATCTGACAATAAAATTCTGAGATACATTTGACGTATATCAGCGGTAATTGCTACTTTAAAATATCTAAAGTTAAGCAAAAGCGAAAATAAGTCTGCCTGCAAATTAGGCCCTGTATACAACAAGTCGTTGAGCGACTTGCCGCTATCAGTTTTCGCGCTTGCATCTAAAACAATGCGGGTTTTTGTTGTTGACTTGTCAGGCCGTACAACAGCGTGGTGCGGGATGAAGTAGCCTTCATTTATATCGGATAAAGAATAAGGTATTTCCGAAAGGTAACCTTTATCTATATAATCATTAATTACGTCGTCATAAGCTTGACGTAAAGCGGGAAGCGAATGAAATTTGCGCTCCAACGCAGACAGTCTGCGCTGAGCGTGAATAAAGGAGTTACCTAAATACTTAGGGTCCTCTTTAAAAGGTAACGAAACAATATATCGCCCACATGAATTTCGTGAAACGGTCGATTTATAAAAATCTTCACATTCTCGATATTCCGGGATCTTTTTGTTGACAGTCGGTACTTCCTCTAACTCCCAGAATTTTAAAATTAAATTATTTAAATTATCTACTAACGGGCCGAAGGACCAGGCTACACTGTCACGGTTGGAAGAAGATGTCTCCCCCATTACAATATAACCAAGCGTGGTTTCTAAAGCATAAGGCAAGGAACGAGCGCTGATCGCCAAATCAGCTGACTGAGAGATAGATGGAGGTATAACCTTTTTTTCGAGCAAAACAAATGCGAACATTTGTGTACCAAGAATCGCGTCTATATTCCCAGGTACATCCCAGCATTCATCTGCGAGCGGTAAATCTTTGAAATGATCCATCATCGAACCTTGTACCGCGCGCATTGGCAACGTGTCGGCTATGTGGTCAATCACTAAAAACGTTAATTCGTATTGAGCGTCACTTATGCGCGATTGTATTGTAAGCGACACGTAACCATTAATGGGTGTGGAAATCGTACCTACTGATTTTAAAGACGAATTAACAAGCGGTTGAATATTTAGTTTTAATTTTTTACAACATGCGCGGGTGATAAGGTTATTTTGAGAACCACTATCCATTAAACATCTTATAATAATGCGTTTTCCATTTATCGGTACATAAACTTGTGCCGTCGGTAAAACCACTGACGTATTCACCTGGTCACAAGATAAGTCTATATTATTATTACGTGAAGTCAACACGATCGAATTCGTAGAATTAGTACATTCTTTCAAATCGGCACACACAGGTGCGGAAACCGGTTCGCGCGGCGGCGCCGCCGCGTCTACGCGTGCACACATGCACACCGAGCGCGCGCTTTTATCAGGCGCGCGCGCAAGTTGAGATTGTTGCGGTAATAACTCGCGATTATTAAAATGCAACAATGAATGATGCCGTTTATTACAAGATTTACAAGTGTTTGAAGAACCGCAATTAGACGTGGAATGTTTATCACTAAAACAATTGATGCACATTTTATTATCCTTAATGAATTTAAAACGATCTTTCACGTCTAATTGTTTAAATTCTGAACACTCGTATATGTTGCGAGTTTTTACAAAAAATACAAGCGGATATATTATTAATTTCCTTGTCGGTTACCGCAAAACTATGCGAAGTTTTTGTAGTAGAAGAATGCGACCGAGTCTGTGAATTAGTCCCCTGATTATTTTGAGGTGATGTGTTTTGACGAACAGCTGTTGTTCGTTCAAGAACTTTTATGTGATGACGTACAAAATTTACTAAATCACCACTTGTGGGTATATCCTTATCACGGACGGATAATTCGAAACTTTGTAGTACTTGCGAATCTAACCTTTTTAAAACGAGATGAGTAAACATGAAATCAGATAAGTCGCTAATGTCTAACCGTTTTAACGCACACCACTATGAATGAACCTTTTCAATAAAATTATTTAATTGAACGGGTGAACCCGAAGTAGTTTTTAGGTCGAGTATATTATTTAAGTACATCGACCCAAGTAATCTCTTATCTTGGTATTTTGTTACTAACGAATCCCATATCGTGTTATAGTTAGAACCATTAGGAATTATTCCCGCGAATATATTTTTTGCGTTTCCACTCAGCTTACCCACTAAATATTGAACACGTTGATCATCAGTTAAGTTTTTATTATCATGAACGTTAGTTTTAAAACATTGGTAAAAAAGTGACCAAGTGTCGGGTTGACCTGAGAAATGTATTAATTCCAATGGCGGTAGGCGACAATTGTATGATTCGCCCGTGGCGGGTTTATCCATATTTGCGCGGTTAGACTCTAATAAGTTATTACGTATATATTGAATTTCTGAAAATAATGTTTCGAATGAACTCCAATTACTAAAACTTATTTTATAATCAGGGTCTATCTCTAATAATAATGTATTATGTTGATCACAAAGATCATTAAAGTTATTGTATAATTTTTCGATATTCGAAGAAGCGGCTAGGAATTCTTGTTTACTCCTAGTATCTATATTGGAAGGAACTATTTTCTTTGCTATCTTGAATAAGTCATTGATTTTTTCGAAAATAGTTTCCTTCTTTGCAATTATCATTTTTAATTTTGCTTGAGACGCCATATTGGCGTTAGGTACCTACCTAAAAGTCCCGGTATTCGAATTAAACTGTTACAGAAAATGTGTTTTAGGATTATTGAACAAGTAAATCAGGTATTATTCCTAGTTATAAACTTTAAACTGAACGATGGGACTATTATCTACTAGCCACGTCGAGTAGTCACTCGAAGCACGACAACGTGGGTGGCTTCTTTGTGAAGTTAAATATGTTTAATTTACTTGAACAAAGCACAGTTATAAACGTAATTATGTATAGGGAATACTTAGGTAGGGAGATAGGGAATATTTTAAGGTATATACTGGCTCAGTCCGGCTCGAATGGACCAAAATTATGGTGGGTGCGATGCGATGCGGGTGGAATAAATAAAAAAATAAAAAAATGGATGCGTTTGGTCAAACGAGAGGCAAGCGGGAGATTAATTTATGAGCGGAGCGAGCGAAGGTATGGTCCGACGTACGTCCACCCAGAGGATATAGAGAAGCACTTACCTGACTGCAGCAGTCACGCGGCCCTGGAAGTATCTTCTCGGCGCACTCGGTATTACGTTGTTCGGTACAGCGAAGACAATCGATGGTTATGCACGTCCCGTGGACTTTTAATGAAACACGTAAATTGGCGAGCTGAAATGCGCGTAGCTCAAGCCGTTTTTAGAACTATGGCGGTGCGGTAATTAAATATAGCGGAAATAATAGCGGAGATACGTATGACCTATGTCGTTGCGGCTCACGGACTCTGATTTGCCGGTCAGGCGTTCACATGTGAACGGTAAAAGAGTGCATCTCCCATTCCCGACTGAATGAATGAACGGCCGAACCAAGCGGTTTTGGAAACCTTTCTGAAACCAAATAACCATTTGTGGTTGGTTTTGGATTTAAGACCGGTTGGACAGCATGGAAAATTTTTCCTTTCTTTCTACTAGAGATATTCCAATGCTCCAGCCATGAACTCTGGAGATTCAATTTGGGAAGGGATAACAGGTCATAACTCAGGTGAGTATTATGTGAGAGATCAGCCGTTCCAGATGTGCACGCATCTTTAGCCAATACGTCAACCCATTCGTTACCCTTGATGCCACAATGGCTAGGTATCCAAACTATCTGAACATCTCTTTGACTGCTAGCACATGCGAATAAAGATTGTTTAATTTTGAAGATTAAAGGGCTATGAAGTCTACTTTTAAACGGAATTTGAGCTAAGGCCTGCAAACTACTAAGGGAATCTGTAAAAATTACGCCTTTCTCAATATTAGTGTGTGATTCAATAAAAACACAGGCTTCCAATATAGCCACACACTCACCAGTGAATACAGAATTCTCTTTCGGACATTTAAATTGTAAGATAATTCTGGAGCTTTGGTAGAAAACCGCGGCACCAGTGTTTTCAGTACCATTTAGTTTTGAAGCGTCAGTAAAAAATAGTTGAAACCCATCCCATCGCTCTCCTACCACCGCATTGAAGGCCAAATTCGCCGATGGAGATGATTTTGATATGCCAATATGATAAAAAAAATTGGGGGAAAAACAAATAACTTCATAAACGAAGCTAAAAAGTGGGAGTCTAGGATACTGGAAAATCGGACACGCAAAATTTTAAATAGTTCGGAGAGCTCTAAGGATTAAGGGAATTTCTTTGTTTCTCCAAAAACTTGAGCTTCTGCATATGGCATTAAGCTCATTCGATCTCGCTAAAAGGGGGTGGGACGATCTGGAAATTATCCTAGACAGAAAACAGGCTAGATATTGTCACCTCAGGGCAAGGGAGGATCAGCGCATTCAACCTGCAAGGCGTTAATAGGAGTGGACTTCATACAACCTGAGATGATCCGAAGGCATTTGGACTAAACCCTATCCAGCCCCGCCAAAGCGCCCTTGTTACAAGGAATCAGGTGAAATGTTCCATAATCTAAAACGCTGCGAATTAAAGCGTTGTATACTAATTTCATGGTGTAAGGGTGAGCACCCCACCAAACACCAGCTAAGACTTTTAAAATTGAAATTGTCCTTTCACATTTTTGGATAAGTGAATTTACGTGATACTTACCTGTTAGTTTTGTATCCAAAATGACGCCTAAAAATTTAGATTTATCTACTACAGGGATATTATGACCAGAAATATTCACTGAGACTTGAGGAATCTGTCTTTTGCGAGAGAATATTACTGCCGAGCTTTTAGTTGCGGAAAGAGAAAGGCCATGGCTTAAAAGCCACTGGTTCAAAGAATCCAAAGCACAGCATAGAGATGAAGCAGCGTCGACGATCGAAGGATCTGTCACGTACAAAACAATGTCATCGGCGTATTGTAGTATTTGGCAATCATTGTTTAAACAGGAACCAATGTCGGCCATATACAAATTGTTTAGAAGAGGACTGAGGACAGAGCCCTGTGGAAGTCCCTTCCACGTCTGCCTCTCCCCAAACTCCTCTCCCTGGACTCTCAAAACCAGTGACCGGGACATAAGGAGTCCACATATGCATTGGATTATCTTAGCCGGAAGACTCAGCTGTTGCAATTTTTGCCTGAGTACGGGAAGGAGAATGTTATCATATGCGGAGGAGATGTCTAGGAAAGCGGCAACAAGAGATTGGTTTTTCGAAAAGCCTAGTCGAATATCCGTAACTAGGACACCGATACTGTCTATTGTACTAAGCCTTTTTCTGAAACCAAATTGGAAATTCGTCAGTAAATCTCTCGACTCGATCAACCACTCGAAACGATTTTTAATTAAGTGTTCCAGTAGTTTGGCCAGGACTGAGGACAAAGCAATTGGCCGAAGGCCATTCGGTTTATCTGCATGTTTGCCAGGTTTCAATAGGGGAATTATAATTTGGAGCTTCCATTGGTCTGGTACCCAGCCATGATTATAACAAAAATTAATTATATTTAGAAAGTAGGTTTTAGCCTTGTCACCAGCATAACAAATAAAATAATATGGCACCCCATCAATACCAGGAGCTGAGTCCCGGACATGACGGAGAACCACATTCAGTTCTTCCAAAGTAAATGGCACATCACAAGGATCCTCTGCTAAATTAGAAACATTACCTACATTCACACATTCGGACATGAGGGGAACATATGGTGGAGCTATTTTGTCATAGAATAGTTCAGCTGTTTCCCTAGTTAGTGGCGAAGAAGTAGAGGGGGAACACCCACGTCTAAACCTTTTAATGTTTTGCCAGACAACTGAGATTGGAGTAGATGGAGACAAGGGGGTGCAGAATTTCACCCAGCCAGCACGTTTCTTCTTGCGAAGAAGACGTTTGACTCTAGCGTTACTCTGGAGGTATAACAGAAGGTTATTGGTACACATATTTGTATTGTAGCGTCTCTCGGCCTCCTTTCTTTCTTTAACTGCAGAAGTGCATTCTGAATCAGGGTGAAGGGATTTTATTTCTGGCACTGTTTCTTAGCGGAAAAGAGGAATCTGCATTCGAAGTAACAGCTGTGACAAACCCCTCATAACAACTTTTGGCATGGTGGTGATCAGAAGGGTTTAATAAACATTAATTTAAATTAGGAAGAGCAATTTTATCCTCCAATAATGAGACAAACCTAGTCCAATCTGGTTTTGATAGGTTGTATTTCAAAAGTGGAGGAGAAGTTTTTTTCTAAATAAGTTCTATTAATTAAAGATATAGATAACAATAGGGTAATTATCACTACCATGCGACAAGGTTGTACATTCCCAGTGAGTAGATGCAGCCAATTCCACCGAACAAAATGTTAGGTCTACACAACTCTTTTGTTGACCAGGAAGGGATCTACAAGTTGGACATCCATTATTTAAAATGCAGAGATTTAGATCGTCCAAAATCTCAACCAGCGCTACACCGAAGGCATCACAGCGTTCAGAACCCCATCTATAATGGTGCCAATTAAAGTCACCCATGACCATCAATGGGCCTTGCAAATTGGTAAAAACGTTTCTTAGAACACCTAGAAAATCAGGGTGAGGATGTGCAATATAAATGGAAAACACAGTGATGCCTTCGACCCTTCCTGCTACAATACTCAAATTGCCCTCGAGTAGGGGCAAAGAAACGGGAGAAAGTGGGACCCGATTATTAGGTACCGAAGCGAGCCGACCCTCCGTACCCATCGGATCTATCACACCTAAGAATGTTAAAATGTGGCATACGGAAGCTAAGACTTGGGGTGAGCTAAGTCTCAGCTATGGAACAAGCCAATGGCTTGTTTTTGTTCAAGAGGAATATGAGGTCGTGCTTTTTATGCCACACTCTCCTCACATTCCACTGAAGAAATATTTGGTGGGACGTCATTTTTAATGTTTAATAATATAGAAATAAGTTGATCGGCAACGTTGGACGGTAACTGAGAGTTATTTGAAGTAGAGGAAATAAGTGACGGTAAGATTTTAAGTAAAAGTTCAATGATTGAAAAGTTATTATTATTAAAATTACTGGGGATATTATTATTAAGCGCACAGCCATTAGACTGTGAAGATTGGGGAGTGTTTGCAATTTGTAGATGAGCAGTTTTATTATATGATTGAGAAAGTGGGGCATGGGTCCTGGGCTTGAGAGTAACAGTTTTACGGTAAGACTGCGACTTAGTGGCATTGGCGTAGTTGCAGGACACTGCTGGAATCGCTTTGCTGGCCTCAATATACGAGATTGATTTCTCAGCCATGACAGTCTTAATGGCTTTCTGCCTACCATGCTCAGGGCAAGACTTGCTATTAGCGAAGTGGTTTCCCGAGCAGAGCACACAGAAGGCCTCGCCCTCAGAAATGTTGCAACCATCACCAGGGTGATCGTGGCCACATTTACTGCAGCGTGGGTTTGACCTGCAAACATTTGCTACATGTCCAAATCTACAGCACTTACAGCATTAGATAGTGGGATAAATGTATTGTTCAACAGGAAGGGAAGTGTAACAGCAATATACCCGCTTTGGTAAGGCCTGACCATCGAATGTAAGCACACAGGTTTCTGTAGGCTTCCACTCCACTCTCCTTTCAGCCTGAACCTTCCGGTTAATCCTACGCACTTTCAGAATTTGCCCACAACCTGAGGGCACAGACAAATATGTTAATGCCTCCTCTTCACTGATGTCCGAGGGAACCCCTGTTACAACACCCATCCTGGTTATGTTGAACGTCGGAATAGCTGCTGTATATCCATGTTTAGACAACAAGGTGTTAACAATAAAAGCGTTTGCATCTTGAGGAGATGCAAACTCCACTGAAACCCTATTTCTGCCAACTTTGTTGACTCCATCGCGGATATTTGAAATTTTATTAATTATTAAAAATTTCCCGAAATTAACAGGATGCAGAGTGGTGCCAGAATTAACCTGCGCCTTCACGCGAGAAACGTGAACAACGAATGGTCCCTTATTCAAAACAGAGTATATTACGCGGCCAATTTGACTCTTGGGCTGTTTGTTTGGAGATGTCGGTGTCGGTATTTCTGCGTTACTGGGACGTTTACGCGTACTTTGCAGGACTTCTATGTCAGACACACTGCAGACTACATCTGCAAACTGCAATAGGGGGTTCGGCGAGGGCGGAAAAGAAGTTAGAGAAGCTGAAATATCAGGAGGGTCAGGATCAGGAGGTTTGCTTCTATCCATTATGGATGAAACCGGAGCAAGAGGTGGACAAACACGATACAAACCTGTTTCAACAGTCTAGGACAACACACAAAAATAAAAACAAGTCACAAAAGTAGTAAAATAAAATTAAAACTGAATTATAAACACAAGAAACTAGAAAAAACTTGCGCTCCAAGAAACCCGTGGCGAGAATCCTCCTCAGCAGCGGTTGACAGATTTCGTAATTTGATTTGACAGGTGACGATTAACATTGCCATATGAAAAACACAAATTAAAAAAAAATGCCATGAGATTCCGGTTGACCTATATAAATAATATTTTTAACCAATAATTTCAGATGTTTTACCTTCCAAACCGAAGAAATTTCACATAAAGTTTCAACCCCTATTTTATCCCCTTAGAGGTAGAATTGCCAAAAACCAATAAATACATGAATTCTTTTTATTAACCAAAAGCGTAAATCTCAAATTTCATGTGTCCAATTCACAAACTGTAAAAAATGCATACAAACTTTCAACCCTTTTTTACTTTTCAACCCTTTTTTACTCTTAACGGGTGGAATTGTCAAAAACCAATAAATACATGAATTATTTTTAGTAATCAAGAGCGTCAATGTGAAATTTCACTTTTACATTTAACAAACTGTAGAAATGTTATACAAACTTTCAACCCCCTTTTAACTCCCTTAGGAATAGAATTACCGAAAAAGTTATTATGTCACAATTGTGAGATTATAAATAAAAAATAATCTTTTTGCACGAGGAGAATTGAGAGTTGGCATCAGAGAGATTGCTAGGACACTTATTAATAACTAGCTGACCCTCCGCGGCTTCGCTCCCGTCAACTGGCTACCTACCCTATTTTTTTTATTTCTCATAACTACCCTAGTCACCTACCCTACCTACCCTACCCTACCTTACCTACCCTAACCTATATATATAGACAACTGGCGTTGCCTGACGCTGATTTTCAACAGGACCTGGTTGAGAGGTGAACATACAAACATAAGTAATGTGTCCTGTATATTTACATAAATCTGTTATTGTCGTATGAGTTTGAAATAATATTCTACGATCAATAACCACTATCTAAAAACTATCCATAAATAATAATAATAAGAAGTACCTACAAAATACAAACCGAACGGGCGTACCGCGGGAGATGCATTAAGTTTGTGCATTACCCCCGCCACACGGCGCACACAGTCACTGCGAGCGGCCGCGTGCATCGGTGCAAGACAAAACAAACGGATAATTTGTTCTTTATTTTGTATTTTATAAGGTACCTACTTTCTATAAAAAAACTAATTAGGTGCTAGATTACAGTGAAATATAACATGTAATTAAAACAAACAAGTATACATGAATGAAATAATACGAGGTGAGTGTGCTTATTACATTATAAAGATCTTACATTTTATGATAAGTAAAGTATCTACATCGAAACAAGTGGGTGTATCATTTTACACAGTACTAACTATTATATTACTTCTTATTCAGTTCTTTGATGGAGTGGAACTAAAATCTCATTATGCATACGAAGACCATCTATGTATCCCGCATTTGGATGATTGGACAGAGTTACACCGCGCAACCCCGATCCGGTACGTCACGGAAACAAGAAAGCAAGACACGTTGGGTAAGTAGATGATAAAATAATAATTATTTGTCAGCATTTGTGGTGTTAAAAATATGTTATATTAATTATTTGTTTATATTTGGGTAGGTTTCTTTTCCGCGACGGCACGTCACTGCGGGCAGCGCAACTGTAACCTCCAGCACCAAGCCAGGGGACACGACAGGCACCCAAAGGAGCGCACTACCTACCCGGGCGAGCAACAGCAGATGACCGCAGTCATCCACATCACAATAATAATAATGGATAGGTATAAATTATATTATTGAAATATTCTGCTGCACCATATCCAGTTTCCGTTACGCATCTATTAAGTATTGCCGTAAACGCGTCCGAAATGTGTGTATTGTACCCACCACCCTTATCGGAGGTGGAATGTTATTCCACACCTTGGATGCAGCATATCTAAAGCTGCCTCTAAAAGCTGCTGTCCTGTGAGACTGCGTTGCTAATTGCTGTGCACAGAGCCTGGGCGCGCAATCTCGTCCACCGGTCATCCAACACAGCTTGTCATATAGATATTTCGGTTTTTTGTGTTTTATTATACCGAACAGAAGACATGCCAGGTGTAATTTACGCCTCGACTTCATTTTAAGAACAAAATGCCTATTAAGGAAAGGAGTGATGTGACTTCTAGGGGGAACAATATAGCAAAATCGCGCACACGCATTTTGAACCCTTTGTATGAGTCTCTCTGTTCGTGCTAGCAAGCGAAGGCCGTAAACCGTGTCAGTGTAGTTGAGTTTAGATAGTACAAGGGTTTCGACTAACTGCTCGCGAAGCTTTTCAGACAAAAAGGGCCTCATTTTGTATAATAATTTCAGTCTATAAAAGCAATTTTGAACCAAGTTAGCGATATGTTTTTCAAATCTTAGGCTGTAATCCACACATAGTCCAAGGTTGCGGGCTTCGTTTACACGGTCAATAGGCTCTCCCATCAAAGTTAAACTCAGTGTTAAAGGAACCTTCTTTATCTGCTGCCTAGTACCAAACAACATATATTTAGTCTTTGTCGGGTTAAGTACTAAACAATGCTCATCTGACCAGGCGGCAATTCTATTTAAGTCATCATTTAACTGCTTTAAAGCTAAACTATAGTCCTCCGGCTTAAAAGATAGATAAACTTGGACATCATCTGCATAAATGTGATACTTGCAATTTTCTAGACACTTAATAATATCAGCACAGTATAAAACAAATAATATTGGTCCCAAAATTGAGCCTTGAGGAACTCCCCTTTCCAAAGAAGCTAGGGCTGATGTCAAAGTAGTACCGTCACTCAAGCGCAACTCAACAAATTGTTTTCGGTCAGTGAGGTAGCTGCGGAACCATTTTATAGCATTGTCGTCGAAACCATAGTAGCTTAACTTAGACAGTAACAGGGATACATTTATGCAGTCAAAAGCGCGAGAAAAATCAAGTAGCACCATCAGTGTACACATACCCTTATCTTGGGCAGTCAAAATGTTGTCAGTAACATCTAGCAACGCCGTGGAAGTACTGCGCTGCTTTCTGAAACCGGACTGTAGGTCAGGTAACATTTGGTTTTCTTCCAAGAAACGTGTAAGTTGTAGGCACACTGCTCTCTCCATTACTTTAGAAAGACAGGGAAGTACACTGATAGACCGCAAGTCACTAATTTCTAAGGGGTTTGATTTTTTTGGTAGGGGTCTAACAGTAGCAATTTTCCATTGGCTAGGAAACGTAGCAGTCCATATTGAATAATTTATAATATATGTAATAATTTCCAAAGTAAACGGTAAAGTTAAATTAAGCATATTTAATGTAATGTGGTCGCAGCCTTCAGCGTTCGATTGTAAATGAAAAAAGATGCGTGAGATTTCATCGCAATCCAAAGGAGAAATGGTGAAGGTTGCTGCATTAAATCTATGAGATTCATAGTATGCTATAAGTGACGGGCTGGCCACTCGATGGCCAGGCACATTTAAAAAGGTATTATTTATTAAGTCAGGATTTTTAAAATGTGACGGTAGTTCTTGGCCAGGCTTAGAGGAAGAAATTGTGGATTTAATGTTTTTCCATAACAATTTAGGATTTTTAATTTGATTATTTATATTATGTTTAAAATACGCAGATTTTTCGTAAAACAAAGAACTTTCCACTAAAGATTTTAATTGTTTATAGTAATCTTTTTTTGGTTCTGTTTTGGTTTTCTTATATTTAGCCAATGCTTTGTCCCGCAACCGCATCATGAGCCTAATTGTGTCGGTTATCCAAGGATATGACACTTCCTTTATTCTACAGGTCTTGACCGGTGCATGTCTGTCAAATAACGAAATTATGCGCCTATTGAAGCTATCAACCATTTCGTGGACATTCTGAAATTTAATAATATTGTCTTGACTCAACTGTGATGATAAGTCATAGTTAAAACTATCCCTACAAATATTTTTAATAGGCCTATAACTTGCCACGTATGGTAAAAATTTGTCACGTTTTATATGAAATTGACTGACTATGATGGCATGACCAGTATACGTTCCAAAGGATTCCACTCTCGTGTATCGCGCACTAAGGTTCGCGCAGAGCAGGTCAATCAGAGTTTCACTCGTGTCAGTGAAATGTGTTGGTGAAGTTACTAATTGAGCCAGGCTCAAACATTTCAGAAACTCGTGCACCTTTTTAGTTCCGGACTCGTAGGTATTTAACATATTTATGTTGAAATCACCGAGTAGAATGTGTTGGTCACAATTTCCCAGGGCAGCCAACGTGTTAGTTAAACCATCCAAGAAAAGATCAGTGTCAAACCATGGAGGCCGATAAGCGGTACCGACAGCAATTTTCTTACCTGCCATTGTAAACGTTAGCCACATTTGCTCGACGGAATCGAACCTGGTATCTATCGAGCCGGTATAGGTACGCGTACTCAGTCCTCGCCCCCGGCCTGCGCGAACGCAGGACGGCCGCGGCAAGTGGCGCAGGCGATAGCCAGGCACAACAGGCGCACGCCCCTCCTCGCCCGAGCGTAACCAAGTTTCGTTAATAGCCAGAATATCGAAATTATACCTTAGTACTGCACAAATAAAATCATCATGGCCTTTACCTAAAGAACCTGCGTTCAAAAAGCCAATCTTAAAATATTTGTCTATTTTAGTCATTACTGCTACATAATTTTATTTAGATTAAGAACACCAATTCTGTTAAATTTACTGTTATTCCTGACTCAATTTTAAAACTTCCCACCTTTATTTCTATTTTAATTCTAATTTTATAACGTTTCTCGGTTATTAATGCAACACTTTTAATGTCAATAAAGCACTTAAAAAACAAAAATACAAATAATAAAAAAGTTACTATAAAATTAAACAAAACACCAGGCATATTTGGCGACTGTACGTGATCGCAAACAGTCAATGTTCGGTAAGAACAATTGTTATAAAACCGGTTCCAGTTGAACATTTCCAGTGGCGCGGGCGTGATACAATCAATATGCTTACAAACAATGACATGTTATAATACCACACTATACTTGTGACATTTAGTGACAGGTATGGAACGTAAACAAAATAATAAAAGGAAAAAAATATTTAGATATAATGAAAAACTAAAACTATATAAGAGGGCCTTAAAATTATCACGAAGGGGGATTATTGGCAGCAGCCTGCATGGGCACATTGGGCATAGCGGCAAACACGCGATTGATATCAGCCTCACAACGGATCTGGTAAGCAGAGTCCCCAGGTTTGTAACGGGCGAGTATACGGCCTCGCTTTGCCCATACAAATTGCCAACCGAGGCGACCACCAACCTCCCGCGCCCCACGAAACAACTCCCTATTGGTCTTCGTAAGGCGCTCGTTGACATATAGGCGCACCGCTGGACCAGGCAAATCTAAATCAGCCGAAGTCATACCGCGACGTACTCGGGCGGCTTCCAACATCTCGTCGCGCAGATCACGGCGCGCGAAGCGCACGACAAGGAAACGCGGGCGAGTCTCGACCGGCGCCGGCTGCGTCGCATTTACGCGCCTACCCCCAACTCGTTCAGCGCTCACAATGTCGCGCGCCTCAGCTTTTACGCCTAACTTTGACGCCACTAGTAATACCGTATGCACTGGGTTTTCACCGCGGGGCTCAGGCAGATTCGAGATTTGTATGTCGGTACCGAGGAGTTCCTGGTCACGGTCGTTAATGTCGCTTCGTAGCTGAGCTATAACCTCGGTCACATTCGATGACCCCTGTTCAGCCAGTTTCCGGCTCTCCAACGCAGCGACCCTCTCCTCCAGAGTACTCATACGGTCGTTCGTTTTTTGGATGGAAGAGCGCAGCTCAGCCAGATCATCGCGCATCAATTGGAATTCGCGCCGTACCGTAGAAATAAATTCTTCTTTAAACTGTCTCATTTCCGCTGTGAGATCACGAGCCAACTCCTGCGTGGCATCTAAAGCCGTGGTATTGATAGGACTGGTGTCCATTAGATTCACCAGGCTATCCTCCAGTGGCGCCACTGCATGCCCCCTCATGGGTGTTTCAGCTTGATTTTTAGTACAATCTGGACAGTGCCAGGGTGTCGTTATAAGAAGAATAAAGTAAGTTACTAGGAATCGATAATTATCTTCTATGGGACTTGGTGAACTTATACAAGTTGGTGGCCGATTTAATAGTAACCAATATTTGGTAATATTACGTGCCACTTGCTACAACTTATAGAGATAGTGCTCCACTTCGCTATAAAGACAGCACCAATGCACCGCCCGCAGAAAACCAGTGTCAGTGTGTGTGTTAAATAAACTGTTGTTATCATAATTTCTAAGGAATCGTTTTATTAAATGCATAATGAGGCAGAGCTCTTATCGTCCATCCGGCTTGAGGTACCAGGTACAAATTCCCAAAATGTCTGAGGAGCCTTAACGGCAGTTTACGGTTTGCACCAAGAAAACGCCGTTTTCACAACGAGAAACATGAAATTCGAATCTTAACAATTAGTGTAGGTGTAGAAAATTATTCCCTATTTCCCTTGGTCACGCCTATCTTGAGAACTGTTTTACCAATTTCATTCAACTTTTAAGTTTTCTAATTCTTTATAGAAGGTTGGAAGAAGTAGGAAGTAGGAAGGCTGATGGTGGTCACCGAGGTGGTTTTAGTGAGGTAATAATCCCACACACCGTGGTCTTTTCCCCAAAAGTCCAGGGGCCTTTTGAAGGATTCCCCCGGCAACAAAAAAAACACGAAGGCAGGCAGTTGACGGGAGCGAAGCCTCGGGCTCAGCTAGTAAATTATAATTTTATGAATGTAATGCATCGCTTTCGAAACATTGAGCTTATAACAAAATTTGCTTTGTAGATCGTAGTATCTGTCAATTAAAAAAAATTACAACTTTTTCTAAATCCCGATGGCACGCTGTATGTGGCTATCACCACCCGGGTAATAATAATATGTAATTTAACAATGGTTAGGTAGGGGCCCATAGTCCTCCTCCTCCTCATAGTTCTAAGAATTCGATCCACCCATGACCCAGTATCTTTTGTCTCCATATTTTGCAATAGTCCTGTATCACCCTGGGATTGTCCTTGGGTGCAGATCGTTATACCCACTATTGATGATGATGAAACGGGATGATGTCCGCAACTCCACGTCTAAGCGCGTATTTTGCGTACGGTATACCCACTATTTGAGGTATGTTACTATGTCAATTTTTATTTCTTGTATGTTTTTTTTTTCCTTTTTTATTTTTTTAAATTTATTAAAAAATATATTGCGATTTTGCGTGTGGTGCTGTGTCGTTTGTGTGCACTAAATAAATGTTTTATCTATCTATCTATCAGTTACATAGTGCATACAGGGACAATAGTCGGTTGGTGTTTTGACACCTTAAATATGTAAAGCTTTTGCGAGTTGGCTCCGCTCCTGGCACGCCTTTGAAAGGTCTTTAAAGACTTTTAAAATAAATAATTATTCTTTATTATCAGGCAATTAATAAGATATAGATAGATCAAATATACAAATTAAACATAAGTACAACAAGTTAACTAAACATAATTATTAATAAAATATAACAAATAATGCATGTACTCACGCAGTGTGATAGACTTGCTGACGTACTCCTTCTCCGCGCGCACCTTGTCTTCTAGTTCGGCTGGCTGCTCCGCTTGGTATTTCGCGTTCATCACTTTGTCTATAAGCCCGTTGAAGATCCCGCGCTGTGTTAGTAGTACCATAATCTGTGAAACAGTAAAATATATCAGCATAGGCCCCTGTATCTGGAAAATACCGAGTGGACACAGAGAAGGATCTAAAAAAAAATGCTAGCCTGGAACGTGATGGATTTACTCACGATTAATGAACTAATTTTAATACAATAAATTATTATGCCTAGAACTTCGCTTGTGTGTTACAGTGTATTTTCAAGGCAATTATAATTCCATTAAAGTTGACAGCTGTTGGAGAGCAGTGGTGGCCCAGTGGTATCGGCAGCGACTTACAAGTTGTAGGTCGTGGGTTCGAGCCCAGGCAGGCGCTTTACTTTGTGTAAATTATTTCATCACCACTGCTCTCAAAACGGTGAAGGAAAACATCGTGAGGAAACCGGCATGTCCTAGAGCCATAAATTCGAAGACATGTGACATCCACCAATCCGCACTGGGCCCGCGTGGTGGACGCGAAGAGGCCTGTGTCCCAGTAGTGGGAACATTAATAGGCTGATGATGTGATGTGTGACAGCTGTTCGCGCCGTTTCATTGGCGCTCCTTTGTTTTAGGTATAGTTTTTATTCTACCCACTTTTAACTTTATATTTTTAATTTTCGCTGCTTGGTTTTGTGCTGAGGTAAGATATACGACCGACACCGCCGCCGCGTGGTCGTGTCTGTGCCGCTCCGATTGGTTTACCCACAATTTCGGATTAAAACCGCCCTTTGAGGTTTTTTTATACCGAACACAACCCTCATGTAATATTGTCCTAACCATTAAAAAGACCGAGAAGAGCGCATCAAGATCGCAGCAGCATTGGTACGTGAAGCGAGACCCTGAGCTGGACTGCCCACCGTGGTGCTAAGGTCGGTCAATTTTCTTTCCTTAGTCACAGATAATATAATACTAGCACACAGATGCCTTATCCCATACAGAGTTTTTTTTGCACCAAATTGTGTTACAATGCAAATTTTAACAATTAAAATTAATAAATGCGCCATCTGTGGGCATCAATTTTAAATGATCCGTTCAAATAATCTTTGAAATGTGAATGAAGAGCCCAATATTCCATAATTTTGTACTTAGGAGAGTTGATTAAACAAGAACATACAATTTTTATGTTCAATTCCAGAAAATGTTAATTTTACACACAATTTAATGGAATTATATATATAATTATTATTCATTTTTTAATACAATGAAATTATTTTATTTTACAAAATTAGTTCTTATTGGCAATTAAATACGGTTAAAAGGCAGAAATAAAGTTCTGTTCTTGCTGATTTCATATGACAAAGTTGTACCAATGAGTAACTAAAGTTACAATGTTATTCATATTGGGTGTCGATATGTGGTCTCATACTAGACGTTAATACAGTGATTGTTAAAGAATGTGGATTATTGAAGTTCATAGCATCGAACATTGTAAGGGATGACGGAAAAGCAGACTATTTTAAGGAGCGTGCTAAAATAAAACTAAACATAATCACTATCACCACACAACAAAAATATCTAGAATTTTTTGCTTCTTGTATATTTTGTATTGCTAACTGTACACTGCCTACTCGAAGCGGGGCGCGGGATATCGAGAAGCTTTATAACAAAAAAGCGGTAGGTAGGTACGCCGATACCTACCTACCTACCGCTTTTTTGTTATACGGCTAATTTGAATCTGTAAGTTATAGGTAGGTATGCCGATACCTACCTACCTATCGCTTTCAGGTTCAAATTCGAAGCGAATCGAAGCGGCAATCTAATATAATATTGACCACATTGACCGTCTTCTAAGCATTGACCATTGACATTCGTAGGCAATGAGAATGCAGACACGCGCGCTTTGTACATAATTAGCACGTCATTATTTTTATCTCTATAGGTTACCTACACATTTGTTCATTACGTGGCGGAGGTAAGAGTCAATCAATACTCAATATGATAGTTATGTTATTTATATAGGAACGCTTCGCATCTAAAAAGAAATCGTACCGAACGAACAATTGTGCGTGCGTAATGACGCCTGGCCGCTTCCGCCCGCTTCGAGTGCCCGCTTCGAACGCAACCATTGTTTTTGTGTTTTATTCATTTAAATACTTATCGTGCATGAAAATGACACAAATTTAGGATGTCGATTTTTCATGCGATTATGATATTGATTATATGAACTCTAATGATTATAATATTTTTTGAAGCGTTTGTAGCCTGGAAAAACAAAACAATAAAATATCTTAAAATTGCGTGCCCTAATTTGGCACAAATTTAAATAAAATCTTTAATTTTTTTTTTACACTGTTTTTACTTACTGACCCTATGTCAGTTTGCACTGGGCAAATATGACACAAATTGGGTTTGCACACTCCACAGGCTATCATAGATGTGATACCATAATTATTTTTAACTTTAAATATTTTTTGTCAGTTTTGATTTGAATAAAAATAATCAACCACAAATCATCGAATTACTGAAAATGCAAGTAACAGATGTGACACAAAACGCAATAATAAGCTAGATAGATACGACAGTATCCATAGGCAATAAATAAGTAACTTTAGAATTTTTTAAACTTATGACATCAAAATAGGCCAGCTCTATCGGTCTAATAGTTTAAAGGCGCGACATGCCTTTCTTGTTGCTGACTTCATAGTGCGACATAATCTGAATAGCCGACCAAATAAAATAATACGTATAAAAGTGTGCCGTGCATACAGCTAAACAAATTTTTAATTTTGTTGGGACCAAATTAATATTTGACTCACTACGTTTGTATATGGAATAAAAGAAAATAATTACAAAAAAAAAAAAAAAAAAAAATTATACTTGATTAAAAATAAGAATAATAAAATAATAATACCTTAGACACCTCTCCTCGACCGAAACTTACAAGTATTTGGATATGTCGGAAGCGTTGGGCATCAACAGTACTGACATGAAGCAACTGCTGAAGGAGCGTTTCTTTGGCCGCCTGAAAAAGGTATTAAATAGCCTTTTGTCGGGCGGCAATAAGGTGTGCGCCTTTAACAGTTGGGTCATGCCGGTTTTGATGTACTCTTTCGGCATACTCAATGGACTCAGACCGAGCTCGACGCCCTCGATAGGAGGGTCCGGACACTGCTGACTGCAAACCGGATGCATCACCCACGATCATCGGTGATGAGACTGTACATCCCGCGGAAGTGTGGGGGTCGAGGCTTTTTAAACGCCAAGACTCTTCACAACCGCGAGGTGTGCAGTCTCAGAGAATACTTTTTAAAAGCTGAAGTGGGTATGCACCGGGATGTGGTCGCAGTGGACAAGGGACTCACCCCGTTGTCCATGGCTAAAGCGAACTGGCGCAAGCCTGTAATACTATCGACTGATGAACGCAAAGAGGTATGGCAAGGCAAGGAGCTACACGGGCGCTTCTATCGGGCTCTCCATGGGCCCGATGTAGATTGCCCAGCGTCCGTATCCTGGCTACGTTTCGGCGACCTTTTCGGGGAAACTGAAGGTTTTGACTGTGCAATTATGGACGAAGTTATCCTGACGAATAACTACCGGAGACATATAATGAAGGACGGGACGGTTGACATATGTCGGGCATGCCACCGTCCGGGTGAATCCATCAGACATATTATCTCTGGTTGTTCTCGTCTGGCTAACGGCGAGTACTTACACAGGCATAACCAAGTGGCCAGGATTGTTCACCAGCAACTTGCTTTGAAGTACAATCTAGTGGAATCGTCGGTACCGTATTACAAATATGTGCCCGACCCAGTTCTCGAAAATGACCATGTTACGTTGTACTGGGATCGATCTATCATCACTGATAGGACTATTGTTGCCAATAAGCCAGATTAGCGCGCCGCACAATGATAATCGATGTCACCATCCCGCATGACGAGAACCTCGTGAAAGCTGAGAAAGAGAAACAAATCAAGTATCTTGACTTAGCACACGAGGTTGTCGACATGTGGAATGTGGACTCGGCGATCATTGTGCCGATTGTCGTTACGGCCAACGGCCTGATGGCCAAGAGCCTCGACGACCATCTGTCGAGGCTGTCATTGGCGGTTGGATCAAGGGTCTGATACAGAAGGCAGTACTCCTCGATTCGGCTCCCATTGTGAGGAGGTTCCTGTATCTGGAGCCCTAACCACCGGTAGCTTGGACCCTGTTCCCGATACCGGCGGACAACCATTATTTTTTATATTTTTAAATGTTTTTTTATGATTTGTTTTTATAAAGAAATATTTAAAAATGTAAATTTAAAATGTGTACATAATTAAATAAACGAAAGAATAATAATAATTAAAATAAAAAGTAATGATGTAGAATTAATTAATAATCCTGTATTCCTCAATACGGCTACCGTATTCAGGACAATAAACTGTGCATTCCCTGTAAAACTGTGGTGTTGTGTGACAATTGCCGGACGTTTAATTCTCTAGACTGTTATTTATTAGTCAATCTTGTCAAGAAATGTGGGCTGCCGTAGTCATAACGAATAATTCGCGTTCAAAAGAAATTTGATGAACAGTTTCTGGGAGAACATCAGTGATATACACAGCGAACGCCACTGTGTAAAGTCATGAACATGGTCCTGCCCGCATAAACCTGAGCCTGCAAGTGCGTCAGCGTTTGGACTAATTTCTGGAGAAGTCTACTTACAGCCTAATTTCATCGGGCTGCGCTGCTCTAAAATGACGGCGATACCGGCGCGGCGCTCCAGGCCGACAGCGCGACTGCGCCGCACTCGGTCGCTAGGCAACCACAGACATTTTCGTTTTGTTTATTTATAATTATTTAAGTTTTTTTTTTTATTGAGTTTAATAGTGATTATTGTTTATACTTTTGTGATAGTTGGTAAGTCTTGTGTAAGTGTAACTACTCTTTTTCTATTGTATGTTTGGCGCCGGCTGTAGCGACGCCGGAATAATCAGTGCCAGTCAACCTGCCACATCACTGGATGTTCAGCTGGTAAGATGCCCACATTGCTCCCAGGCTCGTTTTTTCAAAGGCGAACGGGGGCTTAAGATTCACTATGGCAAGGTCCACAAAGCTCATAGTGTACCTTTGTGCCCCCCAGCCACATCCCCGACATCAACACCTTTTGAAGAAACTTTGTGGAAAACATTGTCTAAATTCAAAAATTCCACTCCAGTGCTAAAAAGAGTTCCCCGGGGCGCGAGGCACTCTGTTGCTCTAAGTTTAGCGCGTTGTGTTCGTCACGCGACCCAGGAGAACTCTGAACGTGCCTGGGAGCACTTACTCACCTTCCCTTATAGGATTCTACATGTCCAAAAAAATTTGGCAAATCAAAAATCATTAACAAATCAAATTAAAGAAAACTGCAACAATTCGGCCCGCATTTTAGGCTCCAAATTACCGTTTTTTAATATTTCTCAGAAAGGAATTTGTGCTCATGTAGAATCTAAGTTAAGTGAGGGTGACATAAGGGGGGCGGCCAGACTACTGTTCAGCAGTGATGTGGTGGCGCCTTACTCTCCGGAGACTCTTGCAGCTCTAGAGAGTAAACACCCAGCGCCTGTGGATGGTCTCACCTTCCCCGACCCGCCCGTCCACCCCGACCCCCTCGTTCAGGTTTCATCTTTTTTCCAAATTACAGCTCCGCAGTTGATCGCAGCCGTGAGCTCTTTCCGGAGTGGTTCTGCCGGCGGCCTCGACGGCCTGACTCCACAGCATTTGAAAGATTTGTTGAGTTCAGGCGCCGGGGAAGCTGGTGAGTCGCTCATGAAGGAGCTTGCGGTTCTGATCAACTTAATGCTCTCCGGCGGCGTGAACGATGCCGTCGTCGATGTCTTGTATGGGGCTAACCTGTGTGCCCTGTGCAAGAAGGACGGCGGCATTCGTCCCATTGCTGTCGGTTGCACCTACAGGCGTTTGGCAGCCAAAATATGTTGCAAGGTGTATAGTGAATCTCTTGCAACTAAGTTCCAGCCCCTTCAACTTGGTTTTGGTTCCAGAGGGGGCTGTGAGGCTGCCGTACATGCCTTATCCTCATTTCTTAACTCTAAAAAAGGTGAGGTCATTCTCAAGGTTGACGTCAAAAACGCGTTCAACTCCGTGAACAGGGACACTTTGTTGGCTGAAGTCAAAAAAGAACTCCCCGAAATTTATGGTTTTATGTGGCAATGTTATAGGCATCCATCAAAATTATTGTATAAGGACAACATTTTGGAATCTGCAGTTGGTTGCCAACAAGGTGACCCTCTCGGGCCTGTCATTTTCAGTTTAGCTATTCATCCCATAATCCAACAACTAAATTCAAAATTTAACGTGTGGTATTTAGATGATGAAACGCTGGGAGGTGATGTTGACACCGTTTTGAATGACCTGCAACTCCTCAAACAGAAATTTAAATCTATAGGCCTGGAACTTAACCCCTCTAAGTGCGAAATTTACCTCTCTGACGTTACCGACAGACAATCGACTTTAGATAAATTTAGTGCAATAGCCCCGCAAATCAAAATCTTAGAAAAAAGTTCTCTGCACCTCCTAGGTTCCCCTATTTTAGAAGAAAGTTTTTCATCTTTCATCGAAGATAAAATCAAACATTTTAATGATATTTCGGATAGACTCTCCAAAATTAATATACATTCGGCATTCACCCTTATCAGATATTGCTGTTTCGGTCCAAATTTTATGTATTTTCTCCGTTCTTCTCCTCTTTGGAAGAAACCACAACTTTTGGACAAAATTGACCAAATTATTCGCAACACATTAACATCCATTCTTAATGTGGCCTTGGACGACCGTGCGTGGTTGCAAGCCACCCTACCAATTCGTTTTGGTGGCCTCGGCGTCCGCAAAATTTCTAGTGTAAGCTTACCAGCGTTCCTGTCTTCTGTCCACAGCACTGAAAAGCTAACCAGAAAAAATTTAGCTCTTTCCCTGGTTGACTCGGCAGTGCCGTGCTTGACAGACGCAGAGAACGCCTGGAAAGTGGCTTGCCCGGATACGGATCGGCCCGAGAACCCATTTTCCCAGAGACAGTGGGATGAGCCGCTCTGCAGGTTGGTACGGAATAACCTTATTAATACGTCTACCAATACTGCTGAGCGTGCCCGCTTGCTGGCTGTGGGTGAGTGGGAGTCGGGCCTCTGGCTTCAGGCACTACCGTCGCCTAACATAGGCACTATGCTAGGTGACACAACCTTCCGACTCGCTACATGCCTGCGATTGGGCGCTCCTTGTGGGGCTCCACATCGCTGTCAATGCGGTGAAGCAGTCGACTGCCTCGGACACCATGGCCTTTCTTGTAGTAAGAGTGCAGGTCGGATTGCGCGGCACGCTAGCATTAATGATCTCATCCGTCGTGCTCTTGCCACCGCCGGAGTGCCAGCTGTCTTAGAACCCAATGGCCTGGCACGCGTTGATGGGAAGAGACCAGATGGTATGACCATAATGCCTTGGAAGTTGGGTAGGTCTTTGGTGTGGGATGCAACTTGTGTCGACACCCTTGCACCATCCCATCTTCCTAGCACGGTGGGCTGCGCTGGGGCGGCTGCTGCAGGTGCTGAAAACCTCAAACGGCGCAAATACAACAATTTAATTGGTAATTATGTGTTTGAGCCGTTTGGGGTTGAAACACTAGGGCCGTGGGGTCCGAGTGCACACCTATTATTTCGGGATATCGCCAAGCGGTTGGTCGACTCTTCACGAGACCAGAGGGCTGGCCTTTTTTTTGGCCAAAGAATCAGCATTGCCATCCAACGTGGCAATGCTGCCAGCCTTCTAGGCACTTTTCCTGTTGACAGCGATGTGGACGAATTTTTTGACGCTCCGTAATTGTACATATGTTTATTCTTATTTTAGTTCTAATATTAGTTTGTAAATAATAATGTACATATATAAATAAATAATGAGTAAAATGAAAAAAAAAAAAAAAAAAAAAAAAAAAAAATCCTGTAACATTTCAATTAATTAATAAGCATTGATCACCACACACAATAAATTTATTGCCATTTGGTGCAGTAATTAGAAGGAAAACATTTTTTTTTTCTATAAAATTTTATCACCACCTCCGAACGAAAGTGATAATTTTTTTCTAAATCATCTGTCAAAATGTGACATTTGTGACAAAATAGGTGCGCCCGTATTAGCAATTAAGACCCGATGAGTCCCAAATAAACGTCAGGCAATTTTCTCACGCCGCCGGTGCTAGTTATTTAAGACAAAATGGCTTTATCGCCCAAACTGCGATGAAAAGTGTGACTCAAGCCATGTCACAGTAGGCCGTACTCGCCGGGCAGCAACAAAAAAGGCATGTCGCGCCTTTAAAATATGTCACATGTTTGACCCGTGCTAGCATTTAAGACAAATTGTAAGACATGACATAATTTATCATGTCTGGTCACAAATGTCTTGGATGCGCCTATGCTCGCCGTGCTGGTACTCCGCTGCATCCGGATAGAATGAAAACCGACCCCAACATAGGAAAAAGGGGGTTGGGGTGGATTTAATATTTAAGGTTAACCCTGCCCCTTTCCACCCCCCCCACCCCATTAACCACCTGTTTGGGGTTCCGTACCCAAAGGGTAAAAACGGGACCCTATTACTGGAAAACGGGACCGAAAGGCTGCTGATTTTTTTTGAATGTTAATTTTACACATAATTCAATGGAATTGTGTGTAAAATTAACATTTTAATTACATGTCGCGCCATGAGATTTATTTGAACCAAATTTTCTTTCTTAGCAATGAGACCCCGTGCCTTAGTTGCGAAATCAGCAGCCTTTCTCAATCTTGTGTTCTTTCCCCTTTTCTTCAACCACTAGCCAGCTAGTATCCACCCTGTTTTTTTCACAACAGCTGTTTTTTACGTTTATACGTAATAAAACCGGCCAAGTGCGAGTCGGACTCGCGCACAAAGGGTTCCGTACCATTATCGCAAAAAACGGCCAAAAATCACGTTTTTTGTATGGGAGCCCCACTTAAATATTTACTGTTTTTAGTATTTGGTGTTATAGCGGCAACAGAAATACATCATCTGTGAAAATTTCAACTGTCTAGCTATCACGGTTCATGAGATACAACCTGGTGACAGACGGATAGACAGACAGACAGATCACGGAGTCTCAGTAATAGGGTCCCGTTTTTACCCTTTGGGTACGGAACCCCAAACAGGTGGTCAATGGGGTGGGGGGGGTGGAAAGGGGCAGGGTTAACCTTAAATATTAAATCCACCCCAACCCCCTTTTTCCTATGTTGGGGTCGGTTTTCATTCTAACCGGATGCAGCGGAGTACCAGCACGGCGAGCATAGGCGCATCCAAGACATTTGTGACCAAACATGATAAATTATGTTATGTCTTACAATTTGTCTTAAATGCTAGTGTCGGAGACAAAAGCGGCACCGCCCGCTGCTGCGACTACTGGAGGGCGACGGCGGCGAGAGGGGAGCGCGGGACGAGACACCAACCGCCGCGGCGCCGCGCGCCGCAGACCTGCACCGCCACTTACTCAAATAGCACGGACCAGATAACGCGCGTTCTTACGTCCAATATACGGAACCATTCCTTTTATAATTACAGTCCGCTATTTTATTTCTACCACCTCGAAGAATCCAAACCCAACAAATGGTCCTCTCACCGTGAAAAAGGACACTAAGGACGTCTTGAAGCTATAGGAGACCGTGTCAAGAAACTTAGACGAGTCGTACGCGCCGGCCATTCCGCGACGACTTTCGAAGAGGTCAAGGAAAGGGCACTTGAAGGACGAACAAACCGTTTTGTCACTGGATAAAGGATAAGACATCTTGTGAGTTCGTTCCTGTTTATTCCTCTTATTCCCTCTTCTCTTAGCTAATCAAATTCATATTTCCATATTCTTTATTCTAAATAATTTTTCCCTTCTAAATAGATACGTATCATATACATTTTGCTAAAACTTGAGTCGGTGCTTTGTGCATTCTTCATACGTTACAACTCATAGAATAATACATATATTGCTAACTATAACATTTAACTCGAGCGTAGAACGCCTATCGCATGAATCATCTTGTTTACTTCAAATCGAAACGCACAGTCATTGAGCTCGGCTACCTGGTTTAAAATTATTATTGCTAAAATTTCTTTATTACGCTTACCGTGCCTCAAGCTTATTATTTTAGGTAAGCAGTTGCCTTTATTGCGATTTGTGGTTCGTTTTGTGATCATGTCAGAACTAAAAACTTTAATTAAAAAACGCTCAGCAATAAAATCAAAGCTAACTATTTTTGGCAATCATATTAAATTAATAGAAACTTCTAAATCATTAACGGAATTACAAAACATAGATTTAGATAGTCGCTTACGAAAATTTGAGCCCTTATGCGAGGTATTTGACGCGTTACAGACTGAAATCTAGATCCTATCTGATGAGCCACCAACCGATGAAGTTTCAGTGGAGCGTGTGCAGTTTGACAACGACTATTACCCGCTGGTGGCCAAAGCCAAGCACCTGCTTGCTGCCGGAGGAAAGGGCAGCGGGTCTGTGATGGATTTCAGCGATGCAGAATCAGGTGGGCGAGTGAGAAATTTGGTTAGGCTACCGAAAATTGACTTACCACATTTCAGTGGTGGCTATCAAGACTGGCTTGAATTTAAAGACACATTTCTTTCTCTTATACATAACAGTGATTGCATAGATAACATCAATAAATTCCACTATTTACGGGCTTCTCTTAAAGGAAGTGCCGCTCTGATTATTAAAAACATCGATTTTAAAAGTGACAACTATAAAATTGCGTGGGAATTATTGTGCGAGCGATTTGATAACAGTCGCTTACTGATTAATAACCACTTACAAGCTTTGTTTAGCATAGATCCTATTCGATCAGAATCATGTAAGTCGATTCAATATCTTATTGATGTAACTAACAAAAACATCAGGGCTCTCGCATCATTGAAAGAACCCACCCAGTACTGGGACACGCTTGTAATTTATATGATGTCAACTAAACTTGACAGTGTGACGGGTCGAGAGTGGGAAGAACATCGGAATACGTTGACTTCATCCCCAACCCTATCACAGTTCATAACATTTTTAAATAACAGAGCGGACTTATTAGAAACCTTAGAGGAAAACAATAAAAATAATAAAACAAAATCAGAATCCATAAAAGCGAAAAGTTTAGTAATAAATAATAGCACAAATAGCAAAAATAAAAATGTCATACGTAAATCATGTCCATTATGCGACGATGAGTCACATCAGCTGTTCAATTGCGAATCTTTTAGAAGTCTACCACAAGAAACTCGGCTTTCTAAAGTAAAGGAGTTCAAGGTGTGTTTCAACTGTTTACGTTTCGGTCATGGAGCAAAGAAATGTTTTTTGTCACACTGCAAATATTGCAAAGAAAAGCATAACACACTTTTTCACGTAGAAAAACCTGAGCAATCAGTTTCTCGTGATTCGTCTAATTCGTCTTCAAAGGATATTGTACTGACAACTGATGTTCTACCGGTAACTACTCCGATGCGTGTTTTCCTTTCCACAGCGTTGGTGAGAGTGGTTGACGACAGGGGTAACAAACACACCGCCAGAGCGATCTTGGACAACGGTAGCGGAATAAATATCGTTTCCGAAGCTTTCTGCAGTAAGCTGGGTTTGCCGAGGCGGAACGTGAGCTCCATGGTATCAGGTTTTAATAATCATGTATCCAATAGTACACAGTCTTGCAATCTCACAATTGAGTCATTGAATTCTAGCTATAGGACCAACATTGATTCTCACGTGTTTACCAACGTCACCACAGCAGTACCAATTACATATATTAACACACAACACGTTCAATTCCCAGCAGGCTTATGTCTATCTGACCCCTCTTATAACATTCCTTCTAAGGTCGATCTTCTTATCGGGGCAGACGTATTCTGGGATATTTTAGGTTGCAAAAAGATTAGCCTAGGCAAGAATCTACCTATGTTACGTAGTTCAGAGTTCGGATGGATAGTCACTGGTCACATCACGAGTCCGAAAAGTACATTCAGTCAATGTTTTTTTACTCAAGGTCAACTTGATATTGATCTCACTCGTTTTTGGGAAGTAGATAGTGTTTCTCTTGAGCATTCTCAATCCGCAGAGGAACGTGCATGTGAAAATAGTTTTACCGTCAACACAACTCGTAATGACGATGGTCGCTTTGTGGTCACCATACCTCTCAAGCAAGATCCCCAGGTCTTGGGTGATTCTTTTGAGATGGCCAAGCGCCGTTTTTTATCGCTTGAGAGAAAATTCGAACGTGAACCAAAATTCAAGGAAAAATATTTAAACTTTATGAAAGAATATGAACAGTTGGGTCACATGACTGAAAATAAAATCCTTTTTCCATACAGTGACACTGCTAACTACTACCTTCCTCATCATGGCGTACTTCGGGAGTCCAGTACAACGACTAAGTTGCGTACAGTCTTCGACGCTTCTGCCGTTACCACTTCAGGAATTTCTTACAATGAAATTCAGATGGTCGGTCCTACTGTCCAAGACGATCTCTTATCGATTCTCCTCAGATTCCGCCAGCATAAATTTGTAGTATCGGCAGACATTGAAAAAATGTTTAGATCAATTGACATAGTACCCCATCAACGACCGTTACAACAAATTGTATTTAGGTATGATTCCTCTCATCGCTTAAGAACCTACACACTTAACACAGTTTGTCAGGGGACTGCATCAGCGCCATATCTCGCTACAAAATGTTTAAGTAGTCTGGCATCCTCAGTTAACGATAATAGCGTCAAATACAGTATATCGCACGACTTTTACTGTGATGATTTATTAAGTGGATCCTGTACTGAAAGCGAAGCTATAAAGTTATGTAAGGGAATTACTGCCGCCTTAAATGCAGCAAAATTCAATATTCGCAAATGGAAATCAAATAACTCGTTAATTCTTAACGAGCTGATCTCAGGTAAAATTATAGATTCAAACACATTTTTAGATCTATCAGATAATAACATAACTTCAAAAACATTAGGTTTATATTGGCTTTGTCAGCAGGATACCTTATCTTTCTCAATTAACATTGAACTTCATGAGAAGGTTACTAAACGCCACATACTTTCTGTTATAAGCCAAATATTCGACCCATTAGGGCTTGTAGGTCCATGCGTCGTCGAAGCTAAATTGATTATGCAGAAATTATGGGTCAATAAAAGCTCTTGGGACGAAGAAGTTTCGTCAGACATTTTACATCTCTGGTCTTCATTTGCTAACACATTACCCTGTCTTAATAAGTTACAAATTCCTCGATGGGTTCTTAGTGATCTTTGCGTAAAGATTGAAATCCATGTATTCACAGATGCTTCTCAAAGTGCGTATGGCGCATGCGTCTACATTCGGTCTGTGTGTAACTCGGGGATTGTGCGTGTTCAGCTCTTAGTCTCGAAAAACAAGGTTGCACCGATCAAACCCACAACTATCCCACGTCTTGAGTTGTGTGGGTCCTTATTAGGTGCAAGACTGTGTACAAAGGTACAAAATTCATTAACGTTAAACATTGACATGTGTCGGTTTTGGTGCGATTCCACGATCGTATTAGGGTGGTTGTCCACCCCTTCAAATCAACTTAATCAATTTGTACGTAACCGTGTTAATGAGATCAAGGAAAGCACCAGCGGTCACACGTGGAGCTACGTGCCGTCCAAGGAGAACCCGGCAGATCTAGTTTCTCGCGGGGTGAAGGCTGATATTATCAGCGACGCCTCGTTGTGGTGGTCAGGCCCATCGTATTTGCTCGAGTCAGAGCAACGTTGGCCAAAAATGCCTAATGAATCCCAGAAACAGGACCTACCGGATCTCCAACCTTGTCTTGTTATAAATAATAACGTGAGCAAGAACGATGACGATAAACTATTTACAAAACTTATACCTAAATATTCACAATTTACACGTTTACAAAGAGTTATAGCCTATATACACAGATTTATTTATAACTGTAAAAACAAAACGAAGAGATTCTGTGATCATCTTTCTTGTGAGGAATTGCAAAAATCCTTTAATTTTATCATGCATACTGCACAGTTAGAAATGTTCCCAAATGAATATCTTATCTTAAAATCAGGTCACGCGTTACCAAAGAAAAATAGATTAATATCATTGACCCCATTTCTAGATTCAAATGATATCTTGAGAGTAGGCGGCAGACTTGATAATTCACCTTATAGCTATGACACAAAGCATCCTATATTATTATGTGGCAAACATCATTTAACAAAAATCATATTTCATATGCATCACTTAAAGCTTTTACATGCTGGACCTCAGCTATTGTTGTCCAATATTCGTCAAACTTTTTGGCCTTTAGGAGGAAGGAATCTGTCTAAATCCATAACGAAAAGTTGCATTAAATGTTTCAGATTTAAAGCCAGCAATGTTCAGCCCATAATGGGACAGTTACCTGAATCCAGGACTGCACTGGAATTCCCTTTTTTACACTGTTCAGTGGATTATGCAGGCCCAGTTAAGATAGCCAACCGTAAGGGTCGAGGTTGCCAACTGATTAAATCTTACTTGTCCATTTTTGTCTGCTTAGCTACAAAAGCCGTGCATTTAGAGCTCGTTACAGATCTGACCAAAGAGGGATATATGGCCGCTCTAAATCGGTTTGTGGCTCGTCGAGGGAAGCCTCAAAGTATAACCTCCGACAATGGGACTAATTTTGTAGGTACATGTAACGAGTTACATCGTTTCTTACAGGACTCAAGTTCCGAAATAAGTTCCGAAGTCGCCCGAGAGGGTATAGACTTCCTCTTCATTCCGAGCTACACCCCCCATTTCAATGGTATGGCTGAATCTGCTGTCCGTTCCACTAAATATCATCTTCGTAGGCTTCTCCAACTTACGCATTTCACATATGAAGAAATGCACACTTGTCTAACTCAAGTGGAAGCCATCCTTAATTCACGTCCTATCACCGCCTTAAATTCTGATCCTACAGACTTCACACCTTTAACACCCGCTCACTTCCTAATAGGACGATCACTTGTGTCAGTTCCACATCCACAGCTGACGGAAAGAATAACAAGCCTTGAGCGATATAAACGAATCGAGTTTGTCAAACAACATTTCTGGAAACGATTCTCCAACGAGTACGTCACTACTCTGCAGCAAAAGACGAAGTGGCCTACTGCGTCGAGCGAACTCAAATTGGGTTCCTTAGTCCTTATAAAGGACAAGGCGCTGCCTCCGTTACGTTGGGCCCTGGGTCGTTGTGTGGCCGTTTTCCCAGGAGCTCAGGATCTAGTCGCCCGAGTCGCCGATATAAGGACCAAGGGAGGAGCCATTATTCGAAGGGCGTTTAATAATATTTGTCCCCTTCCAGAACCTGCTTGTTGAATCAGCTGTCTACGTACCTACTTCAACCCGGGGAGTATGTCGGAGACAAAAGCGGCACCGCCCGCTGCTGCGACTACTGGAGGGCGACGGCGGCGAGAGGGGAGCGCCAAACGAGACACCAAACGCCGCGGCACCGCGCGCCGCAGACCTGCACCGCCACTTACTCAAATAGCACGGACCAGATAACGCGCGTTCTTACGTCCAATATACGGAACCATTCCTTTTATAATTACAGTCCGCTATTTTATTTCTACCACCTCGAAGAATCCCCAACAGCTAGCACGGGTCAAACATGTGACATATTTTAAAGGCGCGACATGCCTTTTTTGTTGCTGCCCGGCGAGTACGGCCTACTGTGACATGGCTTGAGTCACACTTTTCATCGCAGTTTGGGCGATAAAGCCATTTTGTCTTAAATAACTAGCACCGGCGGCGTGAGAAAATTGCCTGACGTTTATTTGGGACTCATCGGGTCTTAATTGCTAATACGGGCGCACCTATTTTGTCACAAATGTCACATTTTGACAGATGATTTAGAAAACATGTATCATTTTCGTTCGGAGGTGGTGAAAAAATTTTATAGAAAAAAAAAATGTTTTCCTTCTAATTACTGCACCAAATGGCAATAAATTTATTGTGTGTGGTGATCAATGCTTATTAATTAATTGAAATGTTACAGGATTATTAATTAATTCTACATCATTACTTTTTATTTTAATTATTATTATTCTTTCGTTTATTTAATTATGTACACATTTTAAATTTACATTTTTAAATATTAACAAATCATAAAAAAACATTTAAAAATATAAAAAATAATGGTTGTCCGCCGGTATCGGGCACAGGGTCCAAGCTACCGGTGGTTAGGGCTCCAGATACAGGAACCTCCTCACAATGGGAGCCGAATCGAGGAGTACTGCCTTCTGTATCAGACCCTTGATCCAACCGCCAATGACAGCCTCGACAGATGGTCGTCGAGGCTCTTGGCCATCAGGCCGTTGGCCGTAACGACAATCGGCACAATGATCGCCGAGTCCACATTCCACATGTCGACAACCTCGTGTGCTAAGTCAAGATACTTGATTTGTTTCTCTTTCTCAGCTTTCACGAGGTTCTCGTCATGCGGGATGGTGACATCGATTATCATTGTGCGGCGCGCTAATCTGGCTTATTGGCAACAATAGTCCTATCAGTGATGATAGATCGATCCCAGTACAACGTAACATGGTCATTTTCGAGAACTGGGTCGGGCACATACTTGTAATACGGTACCGACGATTCCACTAGATTGTACTTCAAAGCAAGTTGCTGGTGAACAATCCTGGCCACTTGGTTATGCCTGTGTAAGTACTCGCCGTTAGCCAGACGAGAACAACCAGAGATAATATGTCTGATGGATTCACCCGGACGGTGGCATGCCCGACATATGTCAACCGTCCCGTCCTTCATTATATGTCTCCGGTAGTTATTCGTCAGGATAACTTCGTCCATAATTGCACAGTCAAAACCTTCAGTTTAGTTGGCGTCGAGCTCGGTCTGAGTCCATTTGAGTATGCCGAAAGAGTACATCAAAACCGGCATGACCCAACTGTTAAAGGCGCGCACCTTATTGCCGCCCGACAAAAGGCTATTTAATACCTTTTTCAGGCGGCCAAAACGCTCCTTCAGCAGTTGCTTCATGTCAGTACTGTTGATGCCCAACGCTTCCGACATACCTAAATACTTGTAAGTTTCGGTCGAGGAGAGGTGTCTAAGGTATTATTATTTTATTATTCTTATTTTTAATCAAGTATAATTTTTTTTTTTTTTTTTGTAATTATTTTCTTTTATTCCATATACAAACGTAGTGAGTCAAATATTAATTTGTTCCCAACAAAATTAAAAATTTGTTTAGCTGTATGCACGGCACACTTTTATACGTATTATTTTATTTGGTCGGCTATTCAGATTATGTCGCACTATGAAGTCAGCAACAAGAAAGGCATGTCGCGCCTTTAAACTATTAGACCGATAGAGCTGGCCTATTTTGATGTCATAAGTTTAAAAAATTCTAAAGTTACTTATTTATTGCCTATGGATACTGAACACTTTATGCTTGTATTCGAAGCCTTCTTTGATGAATGCAAACACTGTTTCTTTAAGTAATGAATTCTTTATTAACAGAGGGCCGACATACCAGCTCCTCTACACACAAGGCAGAACGGAAGAGGAAGTAAATTCAGTGTTACCATACTATTTAATACTCCCCCATAACACAATATTTACTTCAAATAAATAAAGTTTTTCTTACAAGAATCGACTTTCATTCAAATTACAATGTTTCCAAACCAAGTTTATATCTATTTTTACAAAATATATCTTTACTCAAACTCTTTGTAAAAATATCTGCCTTTTGTTCACTAGTAGGAATATAATTTATCACAATATCCCCTTATAATACAGCATCTCTAATAAAGTGATGTTTTATGTCAATATGCTTTACTCTACTACTATTTTCTCTATTATTAGCAATGTGAATACAACTTTGGTTATCTTCATAAACAAGAATATATTGACAATTAATATTTAAATCCAACAATAACCCTTTAAGCCACAAAGATTCACAAACTAATGAACTTAAGGCTACATACTCAGCTTCAGCTGTTGATAGAGACACAGTTTTTTGTTTTCTTGTTGCCCACATTATACTATTCCCATACAAAGTTAAACAAAAACCTGATACACTTTTTCTGTCTACACTATCTGCAGCCCAATCCGAGTCTGTGTATCCAATAACAGAATGTTTATCAACTGAGTTATTACGATATTTTATACACATCTCACTTGTAGTTTTTAAATACCTTAAAACCCGTTTCAAATAATTCCAATGAGTGTCATTTGCACAATCCTGAAATCTACTGAATAAATTAACAGCAAAACACAAATCAGGCCTTGTAGCCATTACTAAATATATAAGACACCCAATTAATTCTCTATCGGAGCTTTAGTGAGTTTACTAATATCAGTTTCTTTATATAATTTTAAACCTTTTTCTACTGGTGTAGAAATACCTTTACAATTTTCCATCTTAAAACGAATTAACAAACCTTGAATATAGCTCCTTT